>CM055117.1:913767826-914285356 GCA_029206835.1 Rana muscosa
CCCTTTTGAATATTAAGTGTGAGAATTGAAAATAACAATCATACTCCCCTAGATGGCTGAAGCAGCAGCAATCCCAGCTTCATCTGTCCTCTGCTGCCACCATACCGAGAACTGAGTGATCAAAGACCGTTGATTGCGCAGTTCTTGGTCCTCAGTGAGCTGAGAGCCGGAGACTGTCAATTACCGGCTCTCTGCTATGCCCCTCCGGAGCTCACTGGAGCACTGGGCCGTGAATGTCTGGCTCAGGCTCTCAGCGGTGTGCATCCAAACAAAAGAACTCGCTGGCCCAGGTGAGATGGGAAGCCTGATGATTTCACGGATGCTCGCCTCCGCATACGACCAACAATGAAAGAGATGGCTGCACTCCAAGATCAATCAAAATTCTTTAATGTCCGAACATCCCAAGTGTTACAAACAGACAGGCAGACTAGTTTCACACACTAACAGGTGCGCTTATTCTCAACGGTGTGCCAAGAGGCTGAGCCAGCTGCCGGTCAGGCTTCTGGGCAGATTCCGACATTAAAGAACCTGGATCGACTGACATCAGCCTACAGCGGGCTTTAGCATTGTAACTATGTATATAACCTACCTGACCAATGCACCTGGAAGCTAGATATCTACACCACTACTCCAGCGATCTCCACTTGCTTCTGGGTCCCTTGCTATGCAGTCAGCCTGATGCATTCCTAACACAGGAAGTTGGCTGTTCTGCACAGGCACCATTCAAAGAATGCTTTGCCAAGCATGCTTTGATTGGACGAGGTGGAGAGGCAGGCTAGTGATGTCAAGCTGTCCACCTCATCTGACCATTGAACACTTTGCATTCATTCAGAAAATACAAAGCCTTCTCTGGCCCCTGTGCCAAGTGGTCAGCCTCCTGGATTCACAATGCTGGCTGCTCAGCGTCTACTTCACCGCTTGCAGCGATTTTACAGCTTGCAGTAGCATTGGCCAGGTATGGTGTGTATATATACAGTTACACTGGTTCAATTTAACTATGTAAAAATATACCATGCCTGGAATTATTCTGTAAAATCCCTCCTAAATTTAGCACGTGTCAATGTCCATAAATACTGTGTCTTGGGACCTCGAACTTGGGCCATTCTCTAGTTGTTGACCAGCTTCCCAGTCACTGGCTCTGGTGTATCCTTTCCCTAGGATTGGCTCGCCTAACCAATTCATTGTATCTGAAGTAGGAAGGGTTGTGTCTGAAATCATGATCAAGAAGCTGGTTGTTTGTAAAGTAGAACATCTTGGGCTTTGGGATTTTCCAAAATGAATTAAAGGACATACCAATGTGCAGAAAACTCAAAGTACATGTCAATTTAAGCTATCTAAAGAAGAAACTTCTTTCAGCTTCCTTTTTGAAGGGAATTGTTAAACCCCTGTTAGTTTTTTGTCATCCATGTCTTATTAGGGAGGAAAGTCCTTATAGACAGTTACTGGAACAGGTGTCTACATCGGCATTTTAGATTTCTCCTCAGTTTCAGTCCCAGTGACGTTGGTTACCGGAACAGATAGCGGGGGGATCCCCTTAATGGGAACACAGACTGCAATTAAAGCCTCACAGGGGGTTCAAACTCCATACACAAAGCCATACTCCATACACAACTTAAAATGGCTTTCAGCCCTGGTTCGCACTGGAGTGCTTTGACATGCGATTTGACATCTCAAATCGGCAGCAATTGCAATCGATGGCACCGCCCTAATCTGCAGCGCTGGACCGATTTCAAATAGTAGTGTATGTACTACTTTTTGCAATTTCGGGCTATGAATTACATTGACATCTGTGCAGAAACCTGCACAGATGTCTGTGAAATCGCAGCCAAAATCGGGACCGACATGCGGGAGTGAAATCGTGCGAGTTCAGCTGAACTCGCACAGCTTCATTCGCGCAGCTCAGTGTGAACTTGGGCTAAATAATGGTTTGCTTTAAAGTAGACTTGGCATTATGATTATTAAAAAAAAAAAAAAAAAAACCCTTAAACATAAAGGTTCTTCTCACTTATGAACTCAACCAAGTTGCTACTGCCACCGTTTGGTCCACAAATGGTTTAGAATAGATTCTGTGTATTGAAGGTATTGTGGAGCTGTTCACCTAGCATCAGGCACTTCGGCAGTGGTGCTCAGCCGAAAAACTAAACGAAATGAAAACTAGCAGAGCTTCACCGCTAACGCCCCCCCCCCGCCCATCTGTTTAGGCTCGCTAGCTGATTTCACATACAGGTGACTGGGGGCGTATGCCTTTGGTTCCAGGGCCTAGGCGGGTGATGTGGCGAGTGTGGGTAAATTCTAGGCGACAATTTATGCGGCCTGACCAATGGTCACCGGCGCAGCCACTATGGGGGAACCATGCCTTTCCACAGTTCCATACCATTCCTGATCCCCCACATATGGGCTAGATACAGTATTACAACTTTGGGCCATATTATGCCCCAGGGTGTGTTAATGTCACTCTTGGACCTGCAAACTAAGTACAAACTACACCATTGGATGCGATTTAGGTACTTACAACTACGCCACGCTGCTAGGGCCCAGTTTTTCCGGTTGCCTCTCCTCCAGACTGACCCCATTGAACAACTTTTGTCGCTGGGAGACCTTTGTAAACCCCTCTCCACGCTGTATGGGGAACTCCTGGGCACCGACTCCCCCAAGATACGACTGTGGGAAATGTGGCACAGGGACATACCTTTACTGGACTGGGAGGAGTGCCTTGAACTCAACTCCAAACTGGTTATCTCTTCTAATGACAAGCTCATCCAGGTGAAATTCCTACATAGAATGTATTATACATCCCAGAAACTGCATCAAATTTTTTTGGATAGAGATCCGATAAGCGCCAGATGTAAAATGCATGTGGGTAAATTTTTTTCATATGTTCTGGGAAAGGCCAATAGTGGTCTATGCGGCATATTCGCCGTGAGATCACTTTTATCGGTGGCGGGAGAGGGCCCCCCCCCGCTTACCAGAGCTGTCGGCAGTGGTGGAAGCAATCAGGTCCTTCTGCTGGCTGGGTATGAAGACGAGTGAGGGGAAGATGGCCCCACCCGTCTCCATACCATCGCAGGGCGGAAGCGGCATCAAAATGTCACCTCCACCCATAGCTCTTAAAGAGCCATTTTTTTATTTATTTTTTCAAATTACATTTATTTTTACTTTTTTATTATTACATTTTAGTGTAAATGTGAGATGATGAGATCTGAGGTCTTTTTGACCTCAGATCTTATATTTAAGAGGTCCTGTCATACTTATTTTTTCTATTACAAGGGATGTAATGGGAATAAAAGTGACACAATTTTAAAAATAAAAGGTAAAATAAATCATAAATTTTTTTTGAAAAAATGTAAACGCTCCCCGTCCTGCCGAGCTCAAGTGCAGAAGCAAACACATACATGAGCAGTGCCCACTTATGAAAACGGTGTTCAAACTACACATGTGAGGTATCGCTCTAGACCTCCTCTGTAACTCAAAACATGCAACCTGTAGAATTTTTTAAACGTCGCCTATGGAGATTTTTAAGGGTAAAAGTTTGTCGCCATTCCACGAGCGGGCGCAATTTTGAAGCATGACATGTTGGATATCAATTTACTCGGCGTAACATTATCTTTCACAATATCAAAAAAAAAAATTGGGCTAACTTTACTGTTGTCTTATTTTTTTTATTTAAAAAAGGTGTATTTTTTCCCAAAAAACTGCGCTTGTAAGACCGCTGCGCAAATACGGTGTTACATAAAGTATTGCAATGACCGCAATTTTATTCTCTAGGGCAGGGGTGTCAAACTCAATTTCATTGTGGGCCGCATCAGCATTATGATTGTCCACAAAAGGGTCGGTTGTATCTGCAAGATTAGATGTCCAGTGCATCCCCTCCCCTCCTACATTAGATGTCAAGAGCCACCCCACCATCAGAAGTTGAGTCCCCCACTCTCCCTTACATCATAGTGCACCCCCCCCTTTCCTTATGCTGCTGCTGCTGGGAAGAAGCTGGATGCATTGCTTGAAAGCAGAAAGTAGGGGTCTGAAGGAGGACCAGAGGAGGGCTGGAGGAGAGGTGCGAGGGCCACATGAAATGGCCTGGAGGGCCGGATTCGGCCCGCGGGCCTTGTGTTTGACACCTACACTCTAGGGCAGGGGTCTTCAAACTACGGCCCTACAGGTGTTCAGGAACAACAATTCCCATCATGCCTAGTCATGTCTGTGAATTTCAGAGTTTTGCAATGCCCCATGGGATTTGTAGTTCCGCAACAGCTGGAGGGCCGTAGTTTGAGGATCCCTGCTCTAGGGTGTTAGAGAAAAAAATGTATAATGTTTGGGGGTTCTAAGTAACTTTCTAGCTAAACTCCCCCCATATGTTACAGAGGTGAGGAGGGATGGTGTTTGAAGTTAATTTTAAGGGAGCAGCCCAGCCCAGAACACATCTGCTCCATAGTGCAGTGAGTGTTGTCACTGTAGGACAGAAAATGTTACTGGCAGGATCAGCAGTGGAAACTAAAGTGGGGGAAAAAAAGAAAACAAATGAAGCCACCTCATCTACAGACTAATCCTTTGCAATATATTATATTTTTTTAGGTGTGGATACAATTTTTTTTTTTTTTTTGGGAGTTCAGCTTTAACAAGCTTACCTGTGTATACCTGCCTCATAAACTGTAATGAATGGGCCCTGAGGGACAGACATAAGCACAAAATAAACTGCTAATCTTGTGCCCATTCTCACCTGGCATCGTGCCTCCTCTCCTGCAGCTGGTCCTGATTTGGGGATTTCTAATTGCAGATGTTGACATTTTCAGTGGTGTGTCAGAGGATAATCCATTCACTGATTCAGAGTGCAGCTATCCAGTGCCTTGCGGAGTTGAAACAGAAAAGCCACAAGACTCCCAGCTCTGTGCACAGCCTCCTTTTGGGGTTTGGACTGTGATGTGCTGGAGGATAATACAGTTCCTTATTAAATCTAGCAGCCACACAGCTTGGATGCCCCACTTTAATACAAATAGAAATGAATCCTAATTGGCCTATATTAACTTTAGAATGACTTGACAATGGCAATCTCTAAAATGCACTGGCAGAAAAAGACTTTTCAACCAAAGTCCCGTATTACGCCATACAGTAATGAATGATATCTTAGTTTGTTTAATTCTTTTACTACAAAAAAGTATATCCTATACATTCTCATCTTAGAAATAATAGGGTTACCGAGGATACATTGCATGTCAAATTATATCAATATATAAAGAAAAAATGAAATAGTATAATGACTTTGCTTATGTCTGTATAATAATTTTCAATAAAATTAGATTGAAGTAAAAAAATAATAAAAAAAAGAATGAAGCAAACCATACATATGTATAATTTTAAATAGATATTAATTGTAATACATGTACAGTATCTCATAAAAGTGAGTACACCCCTCACATTTATGTAAATATTTTATTCTATCTTTTCATGTGACAACACTGAATAAATGACACTTTGCTACAATGTAAAGTAGTGAGTGTACAGCTTGTATAACAGTGTTAATTTGCTGTCCCCCCAAAAATAACTCAACACACAGCCATTAAAACCACTTGACCACTGGGCACTTAAACCCCCTTAATAACCAGACCAATTTTCAGCTTTCGGTGCTCTCACATTTTGAATGACAATTACTCAGTCATACAACACTGTACCCATATGAAATTTTTGTCCTTTTTTTCACACAAATAGAGCTTTCTTTTGGTGGTATTTAATCACTGTTGGGTTTTTTATTTTTTGCGCTATTTTGTAAAAAAATTTTTTTTTTTTCGTTTCTGTTATAAAATTTTGCAAATTACTATTTTTTCTTCATAAATTTTGGCCAAAATTTATACTGCTACATATCTTTGGTAAAAATAAGTACAAATTGGTGTATATTATTTGGTCTTTGTGAAAGTTATAGCGTCCACAAGCTATGGTGCCAATATCTGAAAATTGATCACACCTGAAGTACTGACGGCCTATCTCAATTCTTGAGACCCTAACATGCCAGAAAAGTACAAATACCCCCCAAATGACCCCTTTTTGGAAAGAAGACATTCCAAGGTATTCAGAAAGAGGCATTGTGAGTTTTTTGAAGTTGTCATTTTTTCCCACAATTCTTTGCAAAATCAAGATTTTTTTTTTCTCTTTTTTTTTTTTTCACAAAATTGTCATATTAGCAGGTTATTTCTCACACACAGCATATGCATTCCACAAATTACACCCCAAAACACATTCTGCTATTACTCCCGAGTATGGCGATACCACATGTGTGAGACTTTTACACAGCGTGGCCACACACAGAGGCCCGACATGCAGGGAGCACCTTCAGGCGTTCTGGAGCACCCAGGCCAATTCTGACATTTCTCTCCTACATGTAAAAATCATCATTTGTTTGCTAGAAAATTACATAGAACCCCAAAACATTATATATGTTTTTTTAGCAAAGACCTTAGAGAATATAATGGTGGTTGTTGCAACTTTTTATCTCGCACGATATTTGCGCAGCAATTTTTTTAACGCGTTTTTTACGGAAAAAAAATGTTTTGTGCTTAAAAAAAAAAAAAAACAGTAAAGTTAGCCCAATGTTTTTGCATAATGTAAAAGATGAAGTTACGCCGAGTAAATAGATACCTAACATGTCGCCCTTAAAAATTGCACACACTCGTGGAATGGCGCCAAACTTCGCTACTTAAAAAATCCCCATAGGCGACGCTTTAAATATTTTTACTGGTTACATGTTTTGAGTTACAGAGGAGGTCTAGGGCCAAAATGATTGCTCTCGCTCTAACGTTCGCAGAGATACCTCACATGTGTGGTTTGAAAACCGTTTTCATATGTGGGCGGGACTTACGTATGCGTTCGCTTCTGTATGCGAGCTCACGGGGACAGGGGCGCTTTAAAAAAAAAAAAAATTTTATTCTTCATTTTACTTTATTTATTTTAGTTTGACATGTTTTTCCGCCCTAAACATTTTTTTGATCACTTTTATACCTATTACAAGGAACGTAAACATCCCTTGTAATAGGAATATGGCATGACAGGTCCTCTTTACAGTGAGATATGGGGGGGGGGTGTCAGTAAGACCCCACATCTCACCTCTAGGCTGGGAAGCCTGAAAAAAATACAAAAAAAAAACAACAATCCTGGCTTTGATCGTAGCGGTGAGTCGGTAGAAGCACCGGAGGGCGGCGGGGGGGGGGGACATCCCCTCTCGCCTCCCGTAAGAATGATCAAGCGGCGGAACAGCTGCTATGATTGTTCTTATGGTGTAGCGAATCGCCGGCTGAAAAAGCTAATATCTGAATGATGCCTGTAGCTGCTCCCATCATTCAGATATCCCCGCACAAAGTCAAGGACGTCATATGACGGCCGGAGGGCGGGAAGTGGTTATTGCAGAGTATTGCCGGGCATTGCGGAGTATTGCCGGGCATTGCGGAGTATTGCCGGGCATTGCGGAGTATTGCTGGGCATTGCGGAGTATTGCAGGGCATTGCGGAGTATTGCAGACTATGGCAGGGTATTGCGGTGTATGGCAGGGTATTGCACGGGTATTGCACAGGGTATTGTGGAGGGTATTGCACAGGGTATTGTGGAGGGTATTGCAGAGTATTGTGGAGGGTATTGCAGAGTATTGTGGAGGGTATTGCAGAGTATTGTGGAGGGTATTGCAGAGTATTGTGGAGGGTATTGCAGAGTATTGTGCAGGGTATTGCAGAGTATTTTGCAGAATATTGCGCAGGGTATTGCAGAGTATTGTGCAGGGTATTGCAGAGTATTGCGCAGGGTATTGCAGGGTATTGCAGAGTATTGCACCAGAGTATTGCAGAGTATTGCACCAGAGTATTGCAGAGTATTGCACCAGAGTATTGCAGAGTATTGCACCAGGGTATTGCAGAGTATTTTGCAGGGTATTGCGCAGGGTATTGCAGAGTATTTTGCAGGGTATTGCGCAGGGTATTGCAGAGTATTGCGCAGGGTATTGCAGAGTATTGCGCAGGGTATTGCAGAGTATTGCGCAGGGTATTGCAGAGTATTTTGCAGGGTATTGCAGAGTATTTTGCAGGGTATTGCAGAGTATTTTGCAGGGTATTGCAGAGTATTTTGCAGGGTATTGCCAAGTATTGCACCAGGGTATTGCCGAGTATTGCACCAGGGTATTGCCGAGTATTGCACCAGGGTATTGCAGAGTATTGCACCAGGGTATTGGCAGGGTATTTTGCAGAGTATTGGCAGGGTATTTTGCAGAGTATTGGCAGGGTGTATTGCAGAGTATTGGCAGGGTATAGCACAGGGATGGCTGAGCAGGGATGGATGGATGGCTGGATCTGTGACTGCAATTGTCACAGATCCAGCCCACAGTGCTGCTGCTGCCATCCGCTCCCTCCCCCTCCCCTCTCACACTGTACCGATCGGTACAGAGAGGGGAGGGAGGAACCGGCGTCATCAAATGACACCGGTCTGTTTACAAGTGATTGCTCCGTCATTTGACGGAGCGATCACGTGGTAAACGGCCGCTATCAGAGGCGATTTACCGCGATTCGTGATCCGCCGGGTCCTCTGGACCCGGCGGTCACGGAGTTTCCCGTGGGCGCGCCCCAGGGGGCGCGCGGGAGCGCGATTCTGGGAGGACGTTATATAACGTCCTCCCAGAGTTAAGCAACCACCTTGTCGACGTTATTTGTCGGCAGGTGGTTGTTAAGTGGTTAATGTCTAAACCGCTGGCAACAAAAGACAGATTTAGATATTTAAACTAGGTGTATTTTAGAATGTAATGTTTTTTTCTGTTTTAAAAGATTAGTATTGTAGTTTAAAGGAGTAAAAAAACACAAAATGTGTGTGTACATAAATATATACACCAATCGGCCATAAGTTTATGACCACCCACCTAATATTAAGTAAGTCCCCTATTGCCGCCAAAACAGCCCTGACCAGTCGAGGTATGGACACCACTGGACTTCACTAGACCTCTGAAGGTATACTGTGGCACCAAGCCGTCAGTAGCAGATCCTTTAACCACTTCCCATCCCGCGTATTGTTATATGACAGCCGCAAGGTGGCTCTGCCATCCTGGGCGGGCGTCATATGACGTCCTCGGCTTCCCGCGGTCTAGGGGGCGTACTTGCGTGCCCACCGCGTCACTCGGGAGCCGATGCGTGTGCCTGGCGGCCGCGATGTCCTCTGGGCACCCACGATTGCTGGTCACAGAGCAGGAACGTGGATCTGTGTGTAAACACACAGATCTACGTCCTGTCAGGGGAGAGGAGACAAATCGTGTGTTCCTAGTATATAGGAACACCGATCGGTCTCCTCCAGTCAGTCCCCTCCCCCCACAGTTAGAATCAATCCCTAGGCAGGACCGTCATCAGGGGGGTACAGGCAGTATTGATGAAAGGGGCCCGGCAGACCAGAGGCCGCTCCCTCTACAGTAGTACCTGAAATTATTTCTTCACCCCTGCTGCCGATAACCCAGATTTATAGCATTTTTATTATTTATTTATTTATTTTTTACTAGTAATGGTGGCGATCTGCAATTTTTATTGTGACTGCGATATTGCGGCAGACACATCGGACACTTTTGACACATTTTTGGGACCATTCACATTTATACAGCGATCCGTGCTATAAAAATGCATTACTGTATAAATATGACTGGTAGGGAAGGGGTTAACACTAGGGGGCGATCAAGGGGTTAATGTGTTTCCTAGGGAGTGATTCTTACTGTGGGGGGAGGGGACTGACTGGGGGAGGTGACCGATCTGTGTCCCTATGTACATGGGACACACCATCGGTCTCCTCTCCCTGACAGGACGTGGATCAGTGTGTTTACACACAGATCCACATTCCTGCTCAGTTACTGGGCAATCGCGGGTGCCCAAAAGACATCGCGGCAGCCGGGCACACGCATCGGGTTCCCAGTGACGTGGCAGGCACGCACGCGTGCGGCCCCTAGTGGCTCGGGAAGGCGCAACGTCATATGACGTCCGCCCAGAACGAGAGGGTCTTCGTCCCGCCGTCATATGACGGCAGGCGGTAGACAAGTGGTTAAAAAAAAAAAAAAGTTTTTTTAAACGCTTCTAAACGCGGCATGACGGACGTTTTAAACGTGGGTTACTATCTGTCAAGTTTAATCATTTAGGAGCAGTTATAAAAATGTCCCGTGTACATGAAGCCTTAGTCGAGCACTCCACAAATCTGGCCTTTATGGAAGAGAGGCAAGAAGAAAGCCGTTGTTGAAAGAAAACTATAAGAAGTCCTGTTTGCAGTTTGTGAGAAGACATGTAGGAGACACAGAAAACATGTAGAAGAAGGTGCTCTGGTCAGATGAGAATAAAATTTAACTTCTTGGCCTAAAAGAAAAATGCTATGTGTGACGGAAAACTAACACTGCACATCACCCTGAACACACCATCCCCACTGTGAAACATGGTGGTGGCAGCATCATGTTGGGGGGATGATTTTCTTCAGTGGGGACAGGGAAGCTGGTCAGAGTTGATGGGAAGATGGATGGAGCCAAATAAAGGGCAATCTTAGAAGAAAACCTGTTAGAGTCTGCAAAAGATTTGAGACTGGGGCGGATGTTCACCTTCCAGCAGGACAACAACCCTATACATACAGCCAGAGCTACAATGGTTTAGATCAGTGGTTCTCAACTCCAGTCCTCAGGGCCCACCAACAGGCCAGGTTTGCAAGATAACTGAAATGCATCACAGGTGATATCATTTGCTGCTCAGGGATTGCAGTATTCTAGTCTGCATCTCCCCAAGGTAATACTTAAAATCTGGCCTGTTAGTGGGTCCTGAGGACAGGAGTTGAGAACCACTGGTTTAGATCAAAGCATATTCATGTGTTAGAATGGCCCAGTCAAAGTCCAGACTTAAATCCAATTGAAAAACTGTGGCAAGACTTGAAAATTGCTTTCCATCCAAATTGACAGAGCTTGAGCTATTTTGCAAAGAAGAATGGGCAAAATTGTCACTCTCTCTGTATGTGCAAAGCTGGTAGAGGTATACCCAAAAAGACTTGCAGCTGTAATTGCAGTGAAAGGTGTTTCTACAAAGTATTGACATTTCGAAAACCATTTATAATTTTCCTTCCACTTCACAATTATGTGGCACTTTGTGTTTGTAGCGATACCCCCCGATCGGGCCGCTGGTTTTCTTTGGGTCTGCAAACTACCTCCAAGGCTTCCGTTGTCAGGGTATAGAAAGTCTTTAGAAAGGCCAATGTCCACACAGATGTACAACCCAAACAGTCAGGCTTTATTTACTTTTCTGAGGGAACTTGAGAGGAAAGCAGGAAATGAGAGAAGAACAGGGGAAGGTTCAGGCACGCAGCACTAAAATCACAACGTCGCCACTCAAGCCTGAGTGGGTATTGCTCACCCGGATAGTCCCGTTCACTAGTCCTAGCAGCCGGGATGAAGCACGAATCAACTTTATCTGAGAACTAGGGATACGATGAGGAATCCTCTGTAACAGGATTATCAAAGTCCCGAATAGGGATGAGCTTCGTGTTCGCGTCGAACACACGTTCGACTCGAACATCGGCCGTTCGATCGTTCGACTCGAACAAACTTTATGGTCCGTTCGCACTAAATTTGTGCTGCGCGACACGACCCATAATTCACTGCGGCATCGCAGTGCATTGCTGGCTGATGATTGGCCAAGCATGCACTATGACCCGCATGCTTGGCCAATCACAGCGCGGAAAAAACGGAGAGCCGTAATTGGCCAAAGCCAGGGTGGCTTTGGCCAATTATGGCTCAGGGGGTTTAGTACACGCCCCACACTATATAAGGCCGCCTGGAAGTCGGCCTTGTGTAGTGTGTTGGCTTTTGTGAAAGAGGCAGTTTCAGAGAGATAGACAGTGTCATTTATATTGAGTTAGATAGAGCAGGCAGGCGAGTCAGTTAGCTGCTGTTACAGTGTGTAGAGGATATATATATGCATCCTAGGTGTTGTATATATATTTATACACTGTATTGAGTTTAGATAGATCCGTTCCTGTAATTCTCTATACTGTGACAGGCAGGCAGGTGATTGTGCTAGCTGCAGTCAGACCCCTTTCACACTGGGGCGGTTTGCAGGCGCTATTGTGCTAAAAATAGCGCCTGCAAACCGAGCCTAAACAGTGACTGCTGTCTCTCCAATGTGAAAGCCCGAGGGCTTTCACACTGGAGCGGTGCGCTAACAGGACGTGAAAAAAAGTCCTACTAGCCGCATCTTTGGAGCGGTGAGAGGAGCGGTGTGTTTACTGCTCCTACACCGCTCCTTCCTATTGAAAGCAATGGGAAACGGCGGTAATACCGCCGGCAATGCGCCTCTGCAGGCTGAGGCTGGTTTCACACTGGGGCGGTGGGTGGGCGGTGGGTGCAGTGGCGGTATAGCGCCGCTATTTTTAGCGGCGCTATACCGTCGGAATTGCGGAGGTATTCGGCCGCTAGCGGTGCAGTTTTAACCCCCGCTAGCGGCCAAAAAAGGGTTAATGCCACCGGCAATGCGCCTCTGTAGAGGCGCATTGCCGGCAGTATTACCGCGGTTTCCCATTGCTTTCAATGGGAAGGAGCGGTGTAGGAGCGGTAAAGACACCGCTCCTCTCACCGCTCCAAAGATGCGGCTAGCAGGACTTTTTTTCACATCCTGTTAGCGCACCGCTCCAGTGTGAAAGCCCTCGGGCTTTCACATTGGAGAGACAGCAGCCACTGTTTAGGCTCGGTTTGCAGGCGCTATTTTTAGCACAATAGCGCCTGAAAACCACCCCAGTGTGAAAGGGGCCTTAGTGTACTACTGTGTCCTTTGCATAGCGATCACCTAAAGCTCACCTGGATACAGTTATTCTCTATACTGTGACAGGCAGGCCGGTGATTGTGCTAGCTGCAGACAGTCAGTGTTTCACTTAGGGCTCTTTCACAAGGACGGACCATTCAGGTCTGCCTGTCAGTTTTTTAGGCGGACCTGAACGGATGCTCCATGTACCCCTATGGAGCCACGGATTTCAGCGGTGACATGTCCGCTGACATCCGACCCGCTCCGATCCGCCAAAGTGTGACGGAGGAAAACCCTACTTTTCCATCCGTCTGCGGATCGGATCAGATGACAACCCACTCTACGGTCTGTCGTCATCCGATCCCCCATAGGGGAGAGCGGCGCTCTGACAGGTCGGTCCCTGCACAGTGTGCGGAGACAGACCTGTCATCTGCCTGCTCAGCGGGGATCGACGGAGCGATCCCCGCTGAGCAAAGCGGAGCCCGCACACGGACACGGATCGTGTGAAAGGGGCCTTAGTGTACTACTGTGTGCTTTGCATAGCATTCACCTAAAGCTCATGCCATGCCATTTTTCTCAAAGATTTTCATCCATATTGCCAGGACCAGACATTACATTAAAGCCGCAAGCAGTTTTAAATGGCTTTTTTTCCTTTAGAAATTTCATTTTGTGCAGGGACAGTTCTAAACAAGGGAAACACGTGCCACTTCACAGGCATACTATAGACACCCCCCAGGTACGATATTTAAAGGAATATTTCACTTTTTTTTTTTCACTTTATGCATCATTAAAATCACTGCTCCCGAAAAAACGACCGTTTTAAAAGATTATTTTTACATTGATACATGTCCCCTCAGGCAGGACCCGGGTCCCCAACCCTTTTTAGGACAATAACATGCATATTAGGCGTTATAATTAGCACTTTAGATTTTGAACGTTCATGTCCATTGTATTTAATAGGGTTCTAAAGTTTGTGCGAACGTTCGGTCCGTTCGAAGGTTCTGGTGCGAACCGAACGGGGGGGTGTTCGGCTCATCCCTAGTCCCGAACCTCCCGGCCAAGCAATAGAGAGAACCTTTATGCCAGATCTGCGTATTGCAGGGCTTGTAATAATGGATCCCTCCTTAGGTGAGTGTCCAGGCCTCCTCCCGAGACAGCAGTACCGTCGCTGGTCTCCTCTGGGGCAGATCCTCCCCTGGTCTCCTTTCCTAAGAGCAGGTGGGTAGCTTGGGATCCTTTCCTAAAGCATAGGCCCCAGACAGCAGATCTGGGCCTACCAGGCAGCGATGTAGCCTCGGGCTGAAGGTGCCCGAGGCTAGAACACACACACGTACCCCGTGCCATACGGGCCATGAGGCACACACACTCTCCAGGCCCGATGGGCCCCAAGGAACGAACCAAAATGAATGTTGTCTGCCCCTTATGTACCCCCTCCCAGCATGCACAGCGGGTCCACCACGCCCACTGCACAGCTGCCGAGAGAGGACACCCAATGTGTTGTGATACCCCCTGTAGTTCAACCTGGGTCGGTGGTGGCAGTGCCACCTACAGACGAATAGGGAACATTACTGCCAGGCATTATCACACCCAGAGCAGAAGCGAATTTAGAACAATCAATTGGTCTGAGCCCAACTACTAGCTTAGACTACCCCCAAATTTATGTACCAGGTCCCAAATATTTGGGAGGGGCGCTACATGTTTATCACATAAAATCCCAATAAAATACATTTATGTTTCTGGTTGTAACGTGACAAAATGTGGAAAGGGTATATATGAATACTTTTTGAAGGCACTGTATTCAATTTAGGATAAAACTGACCATCATGCTCCCACGCTCACATGTTTCAGCGCTATATGGGCCTTAATCATGGACTATGATTCCACATAGGGCTGAAACGCGTGAGCATGGAAGCATGATTGTCAGTGTGGGAGACGCTTTTTCTGTTTACAGTACATTAAGGTCACAGCTCACAGTACCCTTGCACAGCAGACTACAGCTGAATGGGTTTAAGCGGTGGTGTTTTGGGGTATTGGCCAAAGCATCACACTGCTCCGCTTGCTTGCCTTCTTCCCCTACTGTACCTTGGAGCCATCTTTTCCCTAGGTAAGCAACAAGTATGCACCCAGCCATCCACATGATGTAAAAGAAAATGTGATTCATCAGACCAGTCCTCATTCTTCCATTGCTCTGTAGTCCAGTTCTGATACTCACATGCCCATTGTAGGTGCTCTTGGCTGTGGACATGGATCAGCATGGGCACCCTGATCAGTCTGCGACTATGCAGCCCTGTACACAACAAACTGCGATACCCATTTTTTTCTCTTTTCAACACATCAACTTCAGGGACAAAATGTTTCCTCCTAGCCTCCACACCTAATATTTTCCACTGACTTTCAGATTCTATTGTTATTGAGATAATCAGTTATTTACTTTACCTGTAAGTGGTCACAAAGTTATTATATATACTGTATGTGTAGCGGGGTCTTTAAATCTAAGGGAATGTTTGAGTGGTAGTTGTACTCAAACACACTATTTATAGGGTTCTGTAAAACCATTTTTATACTACAGGTGGGATGCTGGTGTATAGTTCCCTGTGGCCTGTTGATGGCGCTGCCATCAGAGGCTAGGGTTGAACCGCTGGTACAGTGCTGTGCCTTGGATGTCCCCTCTCGGCGGTGGTATGGTGGGTGTGTCGGCCTGCTGTGCATGCCGGGTGAGGGTATAAAAGGGGCAGACCCTGTCTGTAGGGGGGGTTCCCGGGGGTCCGACCCCGGGAGTGTGTTGTTCTGTTCGTGGCCACCCCAGGCACCTTTAGGCTTGGGGTGGAGTTCCTGGCCCGATACACTGGCGGATCAGTCCCAGGCACCTTTAGCACTGGGGCTGCAACTGAAGGCCTTGGGTCCAGTACCTTCGGCTGGAGCCCACAGAGGGAGGAGGAATCCCAGGGTGCTGCCTTGCGAGGAGACCCGTATCTAGAAGAGGAGGCCGGAGGAGGACCGTTCCGAGGGACTGGTGAGAGATCACAGTGAAGGAAGGGGCCCGGTAACTCTCTGGAGGGATGTCATCTTCCTGATAGAGGCCTAATACCAGAACCAACGTTCACCAGGTCTGTGGTAGAGACCTAACATTCACCAGATCTGTGGCAGAGTTTGTGCAAGAGACTGTGTGTAATCTAATTCGAGCATCACTCCGGCTGCTAGGATCCACTCTAATGGGAGACTATCCGGATGAGCTGAGGCTACCTGAAGATATGGGTAGTGAATGTGTATTCGTTTGTGCCTGGACCTACTCCAACACCTCTTGCTGTCCTGTTCTCCATCCATTCTTTTCTATCTAATGACTATGCATATGAGAAAATAAACTCTATGTTGGAGTTGCAATTGGTGTGGACCTTGGAGTTATTGGGGGATAGAGACTGGTCTTTATTGCAGTGAAGACGGGAACCATTCTCTGGAGAACCCGGCCATAGAGACCCAGGTACATTACACCTCTCAACCTCTTCACACAGGAGGGTACGGGCATGGGGCATGGTGTGCCCCTTTTCCTACGAGTAAGCCAAAGGTAAGGAAGAGGGGTCTGTGTGCTACATATGTATATACGGTATATATATACTTTTTATTATGTATTTACTTTGCTTTACATTAATACATATGTAGCGGGGTCCCCTTTAAGACTCTCAGGACTACCTTACCCAGAACCCCTTTCGGCAATGTTTCCACCACAGAGACTCATGGGAGGGGTTATAAAAGGAGGAGGCGAGGCTGGGCTCGGCCTCTTTGGGACACGAGACTTCAAGGAAGAGATCTTCCTGTGCGGATCTGCTGTAGTGCAAGGCCTGAAGCCTGGGGCCTTGCGCTGCTACCTAAAGAGCCTTCCACCCCATCTCGAGCCTGGGTGGCATCTGACTCGGGTTCCTCAACTACTGCTGAGCCGGAGACGAGACTGCTGGAGAGCTGTGTGTGGAGACACAGTCGGTGGAAGTTCCCGGACTGGGATCGCGTCCGGAGGGGTGAGCGAGCGTATGCTCAGACCATATACTGTCTATTGTTAATGTGCCTACAGACTGCCGTGGCCCACCAGTTCATGTTTGATACTCTCACTGGAGATCCATAGCAGAACTAAGTCAGGAGATCTCTGGTAGAGTGTTTGTTTCTATTACCATTTCCCCATTGGATTACAAATGTTGTTCTGTTATGTGCACCACCTTTAAAGACTTGCCGGTGAAGAAAACATCATCCCCTAGAGACTGAGTCTTAGTATCTGAGCCAGGCCTGGCCAGCTAGATAGTTCATTTAGTTGCTGCGCCACAGGGTGCCTAGTTAACGGTCGCCCATGAGGCGCGCCTTTACTGTTTTTATGAATGCATAGAGTGTTATTACTGCAGGGCTCTGCAACCTATTTCATGTAAACTGTTACCACTGTTGATCCTTTTACTACAATCTAAAGTAAATCAGATAATCCTTTATTATTGCCTTGGTGTCTGAGTTTGATCATAGAGCATAAGAAATATACATATTGTTACCCTAGACTAACTGTGCCAGAAGGGGGTCGAGTAAATTGCCGGGGGTTGGCGGAGCTGTCTTCAGGGCCCAAACTAATCTGCGGCCTTCTTAAGTGAAGGTATCGTTACACGTGGGGGTTCTCGTCCGGGAACCTGATACAGCAGTTGAACACCAGAGGTGCCGGCATGGACCCACAAGCAATAGAAGTGTGGTGCAAAGCCGTTAGGGCAGAGCCAAACAACTCGATAGTCATCAGCCTCCCAGGGGAGGAATGGAAGACGGAGATGGTAGAGGAGTTAATGAAGTTAGTGTCCCCAGATCACACACCGTGGGTGATAGATATAAAGTCAGACCCAGACACTTCATATCAGTATGCACTGGTGGAATACGGAGACGGGATACCAGAGGCTTGCAAGCGCAAGTGTGTAAAGACACCAGACAATAGAACCTATAGGTTGGCGCCTGCTTTAACTGTAAAGAAGGAACCATCACCGATGGGATCACCGCAGGCTGCGGCCCATACCTCACCAGTAAAAGGAGACGGGGTGACGCCCCCGGCGACACCCGCACCTGCCACTGCTATATCACCAGAATTGATAAAGGCAATAGGGGATCTGCTAATCAAATGTCAGAAGGCAAGCACGGTGCATGTAGAGACTAGCTACCGGAGACTGAAGACATTCTCAGGGAAGCTCCCTGTCCCTGCAGGGGAAGAAGATTTTGATACCTGGGTGGAGCAGGCATTGCAGGCAGTAGAGGCATGGGAGGTGCCTGAAGCGCAGAAGAGGCAACGAGTGATAGAAAGTCTCAAAGGCGCAGCAGCAGAAGCAGTGAAAAGTTTTCGGTTTGGGAATGCAGATTGCACGGCTCAAGACTGTCTAGCCATGCTACAGGAAGAGTTTGGTCAATTGGAAAAGGTGACAGAGATGGCCTACCAATTTGAACATACTTTCCAACAACCAAGGGAGAAACTTTCAGAGTATGTTAGGAGACTGAACAGGTTGCTGTGCAAGATTGTGTTGAAGAAGGGAATGAAGCCCCAAGATACAGATGCGGCAAGAATGAAGCAAGTCTTAAAGGGAGCGTTACGCTCGGATCCAGTCTGGCTGCACCTGAAAACCTCGGGAGGAGGAACGTTACTGACTTATGCTGACTTGATAAAAATCATCAGAGATGAGGAGGCACTACAACAGGACCAGCAAATGATTAAGACAAATGTTGTCCCCGCACAGGTGTTAGTTCATCCAGTGATGACCTCTGAAAGAGACTCAGAGATAGACACTTTAAAAGCACAAATGTCCAAGGTGTTAGAAATGTTGACCTCTCTGATGGCAAAAGACCCAGAGGGTCCCAGGAGAGAAGTACCACGGAAGGAACTATTCCCAATTGCCTCGGCACCCGCATCTTTACAAGAATGGGGAGATATAGTCTGCTTTAACTGTGGAGGAATTGGCCATATTGCAGCTACATGTTCTAGTCCCAAGAAGAAGAAAACGGACAACCGCAAGCCGGCGGGAAACTTCAGAGGGCCCCGGTGAAGGAGTCAACCGGGTGCCCATCACCTTCAGTGAGCTCCAAGCTGAATGCGAAGCAGAAGAAAAGAGGAGATAAAACACCTCAGAGGAAACACAACATTCCTCAACAGAGATACACCCCAGAGAAAGGGGGCAAGACCCCTCAGAAGAGGCACAGCACTCCACAGAGGGGGTGCACACCTAAGAAAAATAATAGTATCCCTCAGCGGGTCTGTACACCCAGTGAAAGGAGGGAAATTAATGCATACCATGCCCAAGAAAGATTAAAGTCTAAAGGGAGTTGGACGAGAGAGAGTCCGAAAGTAAAAGGGCAGAAGAAGGCGACCCCTGCCAGGCCATATCCGGAGAAGCTGGTAGGCCCATCTCCTATAGTGCCCATCCAAGTGGAGGGAGTTTACACCAGAGCCATCTTAGATACTGGGGCACAAGTGACCTTACTGTATCGAGATTTCTACGATAAGCACTTGAGTCACCTACCTATCCAGAAGATAGAGGAGCTGGAAATATGTGGGATTGGAACCCAGAATTTCCCCTACGATGGCTATCTACCCGTCAAGATGACTTTTGACCCATCCGTGGCTGGGAAGGCCGAAGTATTTGACACCCTGGCAGTTGTGTGCCCTCGGCCGCCAGGACCCAACAAAAGTTCCCTTATAATAGGAACGAACACGGACCTGGTCCGAAGACTCCTAACCCCTCTAATGAAAGAGAAGGGGCCAGCGGTCACCAAGATCCACCCCATGTTGAAGACGGCCTACCAACGGCTGGTCCTCGAGCAGAAGACCCCTGGAGAGGGGATAGGGAAGGTGTGGAGACTTGGAAGAGAAGGGGTAGTGTTGTAGCCCGGTGAAGTAACCTGTCTCAGAGCCACTGTGAAGCTTACTTGGGAGCAACCTGGACCCTTTGTCATGCTGGAGGACGACCCAAGGGAAGAGACCTCCGGTCTGGAGGTGATACCAGAAGTGATTCCACTGAAGGCCCTAAAGAAGGCCCATTGTAGAGTTCCGGTGAGCGTTAGGAACACTACAGGTGGCCCCATGGAAATCCCAGCCAGGATGCTATTGGGCCAGGTGAGCCCTGCTGCCCCGGTTACCCTGTCAGAAGTCAAGGGGACGGGTGAAGGAGGAGACGTTTGGGAGAAGCTGTCCATGGAAAACCCGAATCTGCCCAGGGCTTGGAAGGAGAGAGCCAAGGCCCAGTTGACCAGATGGGAGAAGATCTTCTCAAAAGATGAGTTCAATGTGGGGTGTGCAAGGAGTGCCACCCATCGAATCCGCCTCCAAGAAGACAAGCCCTTCAGAGAGAGAGTCAGGCGGGTCCCACTAGCAAATCTGGAGGATCTAAGGGAACAACTCGCAGAACTTAAGAGGACTGGTGTGATCCGGGAGTCTAGAAGCCCATATGCCTCCCCGATAGTGGTGGTCAGGAAGAAGAATGGGTCGTTGAGGCTCTGCATCGACTACAGGACTCTTAACAGGAGAACCATCCCCGACCAGTACACCACTCCGAGGATAGAGGACGCTTTACAGAGTCTGTCTGGAGCCAAGTGGTTCAGCGTTATGGATCTCAAGAGTGGATACTACCAGATCCCTATGCATCCAGAAGACAAGGAGAAGACAGCCTTCATAACCCCAGTGGGGTTCTTTGAGTTTGATCGAATGCCTCAGGGACTGTCTGGAGCTCCTGCTACCTTCCAACGTCTCATGGAGAAGACTGTAGGAGACATGAACCTTATTGAAGTCCTTGTATACCTGGACGATGTCATTGTCTTTGGGAGAACACTGGAAGAACACGAAGAGAGGCTGGAAAAGGTGTTGAGAAGACTCAGTGAGGAGGGACTCAAGCTTTCGCCTGAGAAGTGTCGGTTCTACCAGTCTTCTGTGAACTATCTGGGGCACATAGTGTCTGAAGAAGGGGTGGCCACAGACCCTGAGAAATTGGAGGCAGTTACCTCCTGGCCACGGCCCACCGCAGTAACAGAACTCAGATCCTTCTTATGGTTCTGCTCCTATTGCAGGAGGTTTGTGGAAGGATTCGCCCGAATTGCTAGACCATTGAATGAACTACTCAAGACTGAGGGGGAAGAGGATGACTCAGGGCCCAGGAAGCCGGGAGAGTCAGTCCAAGATCAGTGGAACCAGAAGTGTGAAGAGGCCTTCCAGGCGTTGAAGAAGAGCCTAACCACTGCCCCAGTCTTGGCCTACGCCGACCCAACCAAACCCTATGAACTACACGTAGATGCTAGACATGACGGTCTGGGAGGAGTACTTTACCAAGAACATGAAGGACAACTACGGCCTGTTGCCTACGTGAGCCGGAGCCTGGGCCCCTCTGAGAAAAACTACCCCACTCACAAGCTGGAGTTCCTGGCCCTTAAGTGGGCGGTAGTAGACACGCTCAAAGACTACCTGTATGGGGCGGAGTTCACTGTGAAGACCGACAACAACCCCCTTACCTACCTTTTCACTACAGCAAAGCTGGACGCCACTGGACACCGGTGGCTGGCCGCAATGTCTGGATTCAATTTCAGCCTCAAGTACAGGCCAGGGATTGGGAATCGAGATGCAGACGCTCTGTCCAGGAGATCTCATGGTCCCACCAGTGGCATGGAAGACTGGACTCAAGTGGCACCTGATGGGGTGCGGGCCCTTTGTCAAGGCGCTGAATTACAAGCCAGAGGGGGCTCAAGGGCAGAAGAGATAGGAGTTACCATGGTAGGAGTCCCCAAACAATACTGTGGAGTAACTCAGCTGGAGGAAGACCATCTGCCAAAGTTGTCCAAGAAAGAATTAAGATGCGACCAATTAGAAGACCCCATGGGGAAATTGGTTCTGGAAGCCCTGGAGAATCAGGATCCAAACAGACACCTGAGTCACTCCTCAAAGGAAGCTCGCCTGTTGAGGAAGGAGTGGGACAGGTTACAGGTACATCAGGGAGTGGTCTACCGAAGGGGCCCCTCTGATGACTTGGAAGATAAATGGCAATTGTTTCTTCCAGAAAAACATCGAGAGACTGTTCTGATTGCCCTACATGACAATCACGGCCATTTAGGGGCGGAGAGGACCTTTCAACTTGTCAGAAGTCGGTTCTACTGGCCCTGCATGAGGGCAGAAGTAGAAGAGTACTGCCATTCATGTGCACGCTGCATCCAGAGGAAGACTTTACCACATCAAGCTGCCCCAATGGGCCATCTACAAAGTCAAGACCCGATGGATCTGGTATGCATTGATTTCCTCTGCCTCGAACCCGACCTGAGTGGACTAGGAAATGTTCTGGTGATAACCGATCATTTCAACCGGTATGCCCAAGCTTTCCCAACCAAAGATCAGAAGGCTTCCACTGTAGCCAAGATACTTATGGAGAAGTATTTTGTCCATTATGGGCTTCATTCAGATCAAGGAAGGAACTTTGAGAGTGGGCTGATCAGGAAGCTCTTGGATTCGTTAGGAATCAAGAAAACTCGAACCACACCTTACCACCCACAAGGAGATGCTCAGCCGGAGAGGTTTAACCGAACCCTGCTCAACATGTTGGGAACTCTGGATAGTGAGAAGAAACAACATTGGAGCAAACACATAGCAGCTATAGTACACGCTTACAACTGCACCACCAGTGATGCTACAGGCTACTCCCCATACCGACTCATGTTTGGGAGAGAAGCAAGGTTACCTGTGGACTTGGCCTTTGGCACCTCTTTAGACCATTCCTCAGCCACATCCCACAAAGGATATGTGGACAGGCTCAGACACAGCCTGAAAGTAGCCTATGAACAAGCTCAGGCAGCCTCAGATCAAAGGGGGGCTCGAAACAAAAGAAACTTCGACTTGAAGGTCCGGGTGCAGGACTTACAGCCCGGGGACCGAGTACTGCTACGCAATCTGGGGGTCCCTGGAAAACACAAACTTGCAGACAGATGGAGATCTGAACCCTATGTCATCTGCAGGAAGCTGCCGGGCCTACCTGTCTACAAGTTGAAGCCAGAAGGAAAGGTAGGACCACTGAAGACGTGGCATCGAAACCACCTGCTCCCACTTGCTGAAGCGGTCAGGATGCCTCCAGTGAGGGACTCCCCTGAACCAGTCTCCATTCTGGATACCCCCAGGCCAAACACTCGGTCCCAGACCTCTCGGCCTGAAGATGAAGAGGCCTCTGAACTCAGTGGAGATGAAGGAAGAGAACTTGACTGGCTGTGGCCTTCCCCAACTCAAGGAACTTCTGCTATAGATCTTCCAACCACAGAAGACACTATAGATCGGGCATCACTAAATGGCGGACCGCGGGCCACATGCGGCCCGCGGCACTCTGCCATTTGGACCGCCGCAGTACCGCCATGTAGGAGCCTTTTCTTCCTCCTGCCGTTGCTCTGTAATCCTCACAGAGCCGACAGTGGGAGGCGGAACAATTCTGGGTGGAGGGCGGAGCTGCCCGAGGTTATCAAACAGGTGATTGGCTGCTAGGACTGTCCTTCATCCTAGCAGCCAATCACCTGTTTGTTACCTCGGCCCTCCATCCAGAACTGTCCCGCCTCCCTCCCTGCAACTCCTCTCCTGCCCCTATCCAGACACGCTGTGCCTCCCTCCGATCTGCCTGTGTTAAGGTAGGACAGTGAGGGGGGTGAAGTCTAGAGCTAACAACTGAATGTGTGGGGAGGATGCAGAGCCTCAGGATTGCAGTGTTGTGGGGGGGAGGGGCTGAGGACTGTAATGTGGGGGGAGCTGAGGACTGTAATGTGGGGGAGCTGTGGACTGTAATGTGGGCGAGCTGAGCACTGTAATGTGGGGAGATTGAGGACTTTAATATGGGGGAGCTGAGCACTGTAACGTGGGGGGACTGAGGACTGGAGTGTGGGGGAGCTGAGGACTGTAATGTGGGGGGGGGACTGAGGACTGGAGTGGGGGGGACTGAGGACTGGAGTGGGGGGGAGCTGAGGACTGTAGTGTGGGGGGGGGACTGAGGACTGGAGTGGGGGGGGGACTGAGGACTGGAGTGGGGGGGGACTGAGGACTGGAGTGGGGGGGGACTGAGGACTGGAGTGGGGGGTACTGAGGGCTGGAGTGGGGGGGACTGAGGACTGGAGTGGGGGGGTACTGAGGACTGGAGTGGGGGGGACTGAGGACTGGAGTGGGGGGGTACTGAGGACTGGAGTGGGGGGACTGAGGACTGGAGTGGGGGGGGGTACTGAGGACTGGAGTGGGGGGGTACTGAGGACTGGAGTGGGGGGGGACTGAGGACTGGAATGGGGGGGACTGAGGACTGGAGTGGGGGGGGACCTGAGCACTGTAATGTGGGGGAGCTGAGGACTGTAGTGTGGGGGGAGCTGAGGACTGTAGTGTGGGGGGAGCTGAGGACTGTAGTGTGGGGGGAGCTGAGGACTGTAGTGTGGGGGGATCTGAGGACTGTAATGTGACGGGACTGAGGACTGTAATGTGGGGGGGGCTGAGGATATTAAAGTGGAGAGGGGAGGAATGTAATGTGGGGGGGCTGAGGACTGTGATTTGGGGGACTGAGGACAGGGGTGTGGAGGGGGGACTGAGGAGAGTAATGTGGGGTTGTGACAGCAGGAAGGTAAAGTCACCTGGTTGCATCCAGGGGGGTAGATATATTTCGCCCAGATTCAGGCTTTACGCCGACTTATACAACTAGGTGGAGAGTTGTATAAGGCTAGTGGGCTCATGGATGACTCATACCTCTAGGGAGAGTGTGGGGCGTCGTGCAGACAGAGATGAGGAGACCAGCTGAACCTTGTCAGCTCATTTAGGCCTCTATAAGAACTCCCAGCTTCATTAGATGTTAGCTCATGCCTGGAACCAGACCTGTGTGGACTGTCTAGGGAGAGTGAACCCCTGTGCGGTGAGGCAAAGCCTGTGTGGCTATTTGTTTGGACTTTTACTAAACCAGGGACTTAGGGACTAGGACAGCACTAGGCTGATCCCAGTTGTTAGTTAGGAAACCTGTATGTTTAGTCAGAGGTCAACTTGACCAGGATTTATTTTGGTTATGTTTCTTTTGCTTTGCTGTGTTTTGTCACTGTAAATAGAAAATAAACCGCACCTTTTTTTGATTTTGAAAACCACAACCTCCGTTTGCTGGGCCTGTTTTGTGTGGGGAGCCCATCCCGGGGGTCACACACACCCGCTGCCGAGCTAACCCCCTCACAGTTGGTGGAGAATGCGGGCAGTTTTTTTTAAGCCAGCATGGAGGAGATACTGAAGCAGCTGGCTCTAGCAAATGCCAATCAACAGCAGACAAATGCAGGTTTGCAAAGGAGCCTTGCAGCCCAGCAGCAGACAAACGCAACTTTGCAACAGAGTCTGGAGGCTCAGCAACGAGCCCAGCAGCAATCTGAGGCCCGCTTCATAGACCTGTTGCAGAAGCAAGAGCAGAGACTACAACAACAGATGGAAGCAGTAATGCAGCAACGTCCGCAGACCAGTGAGGAAAGCCGTCCCACTAATACCGCGTCCTTTGGGGTGAGTCGTTTATTGACAAAAATGACTGGAGAGGATGATTCAGAGGTATTTTTGACCACATTTGAAAGGACCGCTGAAAGAGAAAAGTGGCCTGAGGAGCAGTGGGCTGGACTGGTGGCTCCTCTGTTAACTGGTGAGTCGCAGAAAGCTTACTATGACCTAGAGCCTAACCAAGCAAAAGACTATGTGATGCTAAAAGCTGAAATATTGGCAAGGCTGGGTGTCACCCAGGCTGTCCGGGCTCAGCGTGTGCATAACTGGACTTTCCAGCTTGGAAAACCCCCCAGGTCTCAAATGTATGATCTCATTCACCTGAGCAGAAAGTGGCTACAGCCAGAGACTTTGTCCGCACCAAAGATTGTGGAACGTGTTGTAATGGATCGGTTTTTGAGAGCTCTTCCTACTGCCATCCAAAAGTGGGTAAGCCATGGAGACCCAGAGACGGCCGATGGTCTTGTGGATCGTGTGGAGAAATACTTGGCTACAGAGAACCTGACGGCCTCTTCCAGAGACACTCGGACTTTCCACCCTAAGACCAGACCATCCCCAGGGGCGGATAAGAGGATTCCAAGGGGTGAGGGTGGAGAGAGTGAGAGGGTGGGAGCTCTACCCCAAGTTTGGCGAGAACAGCCTGGGAAATCAGCGGCTCAAGAGGCGGCAAGAAGGATCGTTTGCTACCGCTGCCGGCAAGCGGGACATATTGCAGCCAATTGCCCGGTTGTGGAGGAACCCATGCAGTGTGACTTTCTGACGGGCAGACGTCAGTCGCTGTGTGCGACAGTCGCATGCACTGCCATTCGAGGAACTGAGAAACATTTATGCAAAATGTGTGTTAATGGTAGAAATGTTGTGGTATTGCTGGATTCAGGTAGCCTTGTGACCCTGATAAAGGCTGAGTTAGTTAAAACAGAGGTCTCTGGGAATAGCAAGGTAGCTGTTATTTGTGTGCATGGGGACACCCGAGAGTATCCAGTGACTACAGTGTGTTTCGAGACCCCCAAAGGTACCCTCTCTCATCCAGTGGGGTTAGTATCTCAATTACCGCATGATGCCATTGTGGGAAGGGATTTTCCGAAGTTCTGGGAACTGTGGGATGATCCTGAGCCCCCCACTGGTGCCCCTATGTACCAGGAATGTGATAGCCAGAACTCCTCTGAGAGTGGTGAGGACTCTCCAGAATTTCCCTTGTCAGTATTGGCAGGGGAGACTCAAGAAACTGGAGAGGAGCCCACCTCCTCAGACGAAAACCTACCGTCTGTGGAGTTTTCTGATCTGGAGGTTCACAGGGAAAATTTTGCCACAGAACAGTTGAAAGACCCCGCCCTAATAAAGGCACGGGAAAACGTAGTGAAAATAGATGGTGAGTTAGTGAACCCAGATAATACCTGCACTTACCCATACTTCAGCGTAGAGAAGGACCTACTGTATCGGGTGGCAAAAAGGGCAGAAGAAACCGTTGAGCAGCTTGTGGTGCCCAAACCTTACAGGAAGTTGGTGTTGGAGTTGGCCCATGGGCACATTCTTGGAGGTCATCTGGGGACAGAGAAAACCCGAGAGAGGGTATTACAGAGATTCTATTGGCCGGGGGTGATGAAGGACGTAGAAAATTATTGTTCCTCCTGCCCTGTGTGTCAGAGGTTGGCCCCGATGCCACATTTCCGTAGCCCGCTGGTCCCTCTACCCATCATTGAGGTCCCGTTTGAGAGGATCGCCATGGATTTGGTAGGTCCTATAATCAAGTCCGCTAGGGGGCACCAGTACATATTAGTTATAATGGACTATGCCACCCGTTATCCAGAAGCGATCCCTCTCCGAAATACCTCGGCCAAAACCATAGCCAAAGAGCTATCTCTTGTTTTTAGCCGGGTGGGTATTTGTAAAGAACTGCTTACGGACCAAGGTACACCCTTTATGTCCCGGGTTATGAAAGAGCTGTGTAAATTGTTCAAAGTGACGCAATTGCGTACGTCTGTGTATCACCCCCAAACCGATGGGCTGGTTGAAAGATTCAACAAAACCCTAAAACAAATGTTGAAGAAAGTGGTGGATAGAGATGGAAAGGATTGGGACTGTTTACTTCCTTATTTGATGTTTGCTATTAGGGAGGTGCCCCAATCCTCTACGGGATTCTCCCCCTTTGAGTTACTGTATGGGAGACACCCAAGAGGGCTGTTGGATATTGCCAAGGAAACTTGGGAAAGTGAGAGTTCTCCCCACAGGAGTGTGATTGAGCATGTCGCCCTGATGCAAGATCGAATTGCACAGGTAATGCCCATCGTGAAGGAACATTTGGCCCAAGCGCAGTTGGCACAGCAGAGAGTGTACAACCGTGGAGCCAAGACCCGTACCTTTTCCCCAGGGGATAGGATATTGGTACTTGTCCCTACGGTTGAAAGTAAATTCCTTGCCAAATGGCAAGGCCCCTACGAGATAATGGAAAAAGTGAGCGAAGTGAATTACAAGGTCAGACAACCAGGAAGGCGAAAGCCCGAACAGATCTATCACGTTAATCTGTTGAAAGCCTGGAGGGATAGAGAGTCCCTAGTCGCAGACACTTGGTCACCAGCTCAAACTGGTTGCGTGATTCCTGAGGTTGGAATAGCAGCCACCTTGTCACAACCCCAACAACAGGAGGTTAAGGAGTTTGTGCTTCGCAACAAGGAGGTATTCTCTGAGCTGCCGGGACAAACATCTGGGGTAGAGCATGACATCATTACCCCGCCCGGTGAAAGGGTGAAGTTAAAACCCTATCGGATCCCAGAGGCTCGACGGGAGGCAATACGGGAGGAAGTACAGAAAATGCTGAACTTAGGGGTGATAGAGGAGTCCCAAAGTGATTGGTCTAGTCCCATTGTGTTGGTGCCTAAACCGGATGGGAGCTGGCGATTTTGTAACGATTTTCGTCAGTTGAACAAAGTTACAAAATTTGACACCTACCCCATGCCACGTATAGATGAGTTGATCGACCGGCTGGGAACAGCCCGATACATGACGACTCTTGACCTCACAAAAGGGTATTGGCAAATCCCCCTGGCCAAGTCGGCCAAAGAGAAAACCGCATTTGTAACCCCAGACGGGGCGTTCCAATATAAAAGAATGCCGTTCGGGTTACAGAATGCGCCGGCCACATTCCAGCGGAAAATGGACCAGATGCTGAGGCCCCATCGGAAGTATGCTGCGGCTTACCTGGATGACATAATTGTCCATAGCACAGATTGGGCCTCACATCTGCCAAAAGTGCAAGCAGTCCTGGACTCTGTTCGGGAAGCGGGGTTTACGGCTAACCCCAAGAAGTGTACCATTGGGCAGGAGGAGGCCAAATATCTTGGGTACACCATTGGGAGGGGAGTAATAAAACCCCAACTCAACAAAGTCGAGGCCATCCAGAGTTGGCCACGTCCCAACAGCAAGAAGCAGGTACGAGCCTTTCTGGGAATCGCTGGGTATTATCGGCGATTCATTCCCCACTTTGCTTCTAAGGCTGTGCCCCTAACCAACCTGACGAAGGGGAAAGGGTCGGTCATGATTAAATGGACCCCCGAGGCTGAGGCAGCATTCCAATTCTTGAAACAAGCCTTATGTAGCCAGCCAGTGTTGTACTCACCCGACTTCTCTAAAGACTTTGTCGTACAAAGTGATGCGTCAGATGTGGGGTTAGGAGCAGTATTGTCCCAGGTCTGGAACGGGGAAGAGCACCCAGTCATTTACCTCAGCAGGAAGTTGAAGTCCCATGAGGTAAATTACGCCACCGTTGAAAAGGAGTGTTTAGCGGTGAAGTGGGCTCTAGATTCCCTTCGGTACTACCTGCTAGGTAGGCACTTTGACATGGTTACGGATCACGCTCCGTTAAAGTGGATGGCTCAAAACAAGGAAACAAATAGAAGAGTGAATAGGTGGTTCCTGGCCCTCCAGGAATTCAACTTCACAGTAAAGCATCGCCCTGGCGTTCAAATGGGGAATGTGGATGCTTTGTCTCGAGTACATGAATGCCTGATTGCTGGTGTTCCAACCCCGAGGTTAAAACAAGAGGGGGGGGTATGTGACAGCAGGAAGGTAAAGTCACCTGGTTGCATCCAGGGGGGTAGATATATTTCGCCCAGATTCAGGCTTTACGCCGACTTATACAACTAGGTGGAGAGTTGTATAAGGCTAGTGGGCTCATGGATGACTCATACCTCTAGGGAGAGTGTGGGGCGTCGTGCAGACAGAGATGAGGAGACCAGCTGAACCTTGTCAGCTCATTTAGGCCTCTATAAGAACTCCCAGCTTCATTAGATGTTAGCTCATGCCTGGAACCAGACCTGTGTGGACTGTCTAGGGAGAGTGAACCCCTGTGCGGTGAGGCAAAGCCTGTGTGGCTATTTGTTTGGACTTTTACTAAACCAGGGACTTAGGGACTAGGACAGCACTAGGCTGATCCCAGTTGTTAGTTAGGAAACCTGTATGTTTAGTCAGAGGTCAACTTGACCAGGATTTATTTTGGTTATGTTTCTTTTGCTTTGCTGTGTTTTGTCACTGTAAATAGAAAATAAACCGCACCTTTTTTTGATTTTGAAAACCACAACCTCCGTTTGCTGGGCCTGTTTTGTGTGGGGAGCCCATCCCGGGGGTCACACACACCCGCTGCCGAGCTAACCCCCTCACAGGTTATGATGTTAATAGGGGCAGAGGACAGTACTGTTAATGGGGGTTGATGTTAAGGAAGTGTGAGGACACTACTGTGGAAGGAGTGGAGGGGGATGATGTAAAGGGGGAGCTGAGGACACTCATCAAGAGGGGATCTTGATGTGAAGGGGGAGGGGACTGTGATGTGCACTGGGGACTAAGGAAGCTGATATAAGAATGGATTAAGATCTGTGCATGTGCATTAGGTGCACACGTCGTGGGTGGATCAGCCTATTTTAATGGGCTGCACTACCCACATGAAAACCGAGAGAAAGAAGTCCTTGACCTTTTTTTTAAAAAGAAAATTGCGCCGTACCAAGCCACATTGTGCTGCAGCAACATGTCGTTTGGCGCATGCGAAAATGCATGACAGGGAACCGAAATGATATTCGGACCTCTGCTATAAGAAAATTTTACTGACCGGACCTCGGAGAATTGTAATTCAATACCCCTGCTATAGATGGACAACTGAATGCAGAAGCCGCTGAATTCATCCCATCTAGTCCTTCATCAGATTACTGGGAAGATGCCTGTGCTACCTACCCTGAACAGGGCCCTAGAGACTCTATGTATCCCTCGGCTCCTGAAGCAGATGTTACAGAGCCTGCCGTGTCGCCTGAGCCTGTTACAGAAGAAGAGCTTGTGGCGCCAGAGCCAGAAACCCCAAGAGAACAAAGGGCTCGCAGAGTCATAAGGCCTCCCAGAAAGTTGACCTACCCACAAAAGGGGAAGAGCTCAGAAGATTCTGTGGTCACTGCCAGGAGGAGTGCAGAGAATCCGGATCCCTCCACTGTTCATTTGGTGGAGGGCCACCCCCACTCACTCTCTGGCACAGTTAGGCAGGCCACTCATGATAGTGTGACCTGTGGGCAAGGGAATTCAACCCCTCGGTTTTGGTGGGAATTCCCTATGCCCCCTCTTATGAAATGTTGTCTAGGGTTGTACGCAGTGTATGTTAGAATTTTCTTTGGGGACCAAAGAATTTAAGTGGGGGGAGTGTGTAGCGGGGTCCCCTTTAAGACTCTCAGGACTACCTTACCCAGAACCCCTTTCGGCAATGTTTCCACCCCAGAGACTCATGGGAGGGGTTATAAAAGGAGGAGGCGAGGCTGGGCTCGGCCTCTTTGGGACACGAGACTTCAAGCAAGAGATCTTCCTGTGCGGATCCGCTGTAGTGCAAGGCCTGAAGCCTGCCTGAAGCCTGGGGCCTTGCGCTGCTACCTAAAGAGCCTTCCACCCCATCTCAAGCCTGGGTGGCATCTGACTCGGGTTCCTCAACTACTGCTGAGCCGGAGACGAGACTGCTGGAGAGCTGTGTGTGGAGACACAGTCGGTGGAAGTTCCCGGACTGGGATCGCGTCCGGAGGGGTGAGCGAGCGTATGCTCAGACCATATACTGTCTATTGTTAATGTGCCTACAGACTGCCGTGGCCCACCAGTTCATGTTTGATACTCTCACTGGAGATCCATAGCAGAACTAAGTCAGGAGATCTCTGGTAGAGTGTTTGTTTCTATTACCATTTCCCCATTGGATTACAAATGTTGTTCTGTTATGTGCACCACCTTTAAAGACTTGCCGGTGAAGAAAACATCATCCCCTAGAGACTGAGTCTTAGTATCTGAGCCAGGCCTGGCCAGCTAGATAGTTCATTTAGTTGCTGCGCCACAGGGTGCCTAGTTAACGGTCGCCCATGAGGCGCGCCTTTACTGTTTTTATGAATGCATAGAGTGTTATTACTGCAGGGCTCTGCAACCTATTTCATGTAAACTGTTACCACTGTTGATCCTTTTACTACAATCTAAAGTAAATCAGATAATCCTTTATTATTGCCTTGGTGTCTGAGTTTGATCATAGACATACCTCCCAACTTTGTAAAGTCCCCTCTCCCCTGCCAACCAGAGTTGTTGAGCGGGGTGGGGGAGGGGTGGGACATTGGCAAAAAAAAACGGGAATTGCCACAGAAGTTGTTGAGTGGGGGGGGGGTGATGGTTGCCGCTGGCACATTTAAAAAAAAAATTTAAGCGGGGGGGGGGGGGGGTTTGCGGCGCGGCGGGGGGCATACTAGTGCACCGATCGCGGGGGGGGGGGGGTCTTACCTGCTGCTGCTGCTCCTCTTCTTCTCTTCATGTTTCCTGCTGTGCGGGAAACATGATAGTCTCGCGGGAGTGCGGGAAGGAGGAGCCTCTGCGGGTAAAAACCGCACAATCCGTGCCAGTTGGGAGGTATGCATAGAGCATAAGAAATATACATATTGTTACCCTAGACTAACTGTGCCAGAAGGGGGTCGAGTAAATTGCCGGGGGTTGGCGGAGCTATCTTCAGGGCCCAAACTAATCTGCGGCCTTCTTAAGTGAAGGTATCGCTACACATAGTTGAAAGGTGTTGTCTTTAATATTTGTCTGATGTTCAACCTTATCGTGCTTGAACTGGGACCATGGGATTCCCACTTGACTCCAAACAAACTTCAGGGACAACTTGTTCTTTATACACTCCTCAAGCACTCACTTGCTTCCAGAACTCAGCTATGTCACCCTGTAGACATTTTGTAGTAAAGGCCCATTACAGGCAGCTACTCACAGCCCCTATACTTGGAGATAGGGTGACACAGATCACACTTTCCCAGCACTTCCTCTTTGTGGTCACTGATCCCAGCACCACCTCTTCAGGCACTGCCAACCTGCCTGGCTGCAGCTTCTCCTTTCACCAGCCCTCCTGACTAACTTCTCAACAGTCCTCCTGGACTGACACTCTCTCCACGGTCCTCTCACACTGATACTCACCAGCCCACCCAGCTCACTCTCAGAAGATCTCCTGGACGTGCTGACCTGCTCTTGCTGTTTTCTTCCTTTGTGTGTTGTGGGGGATTATTCCAGCACCCGAGCCTCAGACCCGAGGTCACCCTCCAGACAAGGTGGCACCCTGCAAGGGCCCTACTACAGCCTCCTCAGCAGTCCATCTTTCACCCGACTGCCCCTGCTGGCATGACTCGTGCCCATTTATGAGGTGGCCTGCCCCCTTCCAGCCCATTTGGTGGGGATTGGCTGGGGCCCTCATAAATATGCCAAGCAGCTCCTCCTAGCCTCCACACACTACATCTGGAAGCTTCTCCATGGAAACAGGGGGAGGCACCAGAAATGCTGCCTGCTGAGTCATCCAGCCTCTCTGAGTCACGCAACCCTCACCCAGATTTAACCCAGGCCTGGCTCTCAGCCATAGCAATATACCTACAATGACAGATAACTATATACAACTAGCACACTAGCTAGTGGGTACTACATGTACATAACATTGTTATTTAACCACTTAACGACCGATATCTCGGGTGTCTTAAGGAAAAAAAAAATTACGTCTGGAACTTTGCTTTAAGGTCCCCAGCAGAATATTCACATCTACACTTCCAGTCATAGGCGTGCGCACAGGGTGTGCTGGGTGTGCCTGGGCACACCCTAATCATCCTGTGTGGTGCCGACTCCCCCTGCTTCCTCTCTCCCCCTGCAGTGCTGCCAGCTTCCCTCCTCTCCACTCCTCTTCCTTTTCTTAATGAACACAGCAAGTGATCTGTACTGATCACTCCTGTCTTCATTCTTAACTGAAGCATAGTAAACTATGTATACTGCAGGCTGCAGAGAAAGGGACTGGGGAATCTCTGTCCTCAAAAGTGAGACATCAGGGGTTTGTTTAGACCCTTGATATTTCACCAAAGCCCCATAACAGGGCCCCTAAAAATAATAATAATATTGTAAAAAATGATTAAAAAAAAATGTAAACAAATTATAAAAAAATTATAAAAATAAAAAACTACTGACATCGTCCACTGCCCTACTGACACCAATCTTTGCTCTACTGACACCGTACACTGCTCTGCTGGTATACATGCAGTGTGATTGTGCTCTGGTGTGCACACCCTAATGCAACAGGCTGCACACACCAATGCTTCCAGTATGCTGGATTCCTGTGTCCCCTGTGTGGTGTGTTTCCATTTGCTGGCCTTTACGTCACTTCTGTGTCCTTTAATGACACGGGCAAGCAGATGGAACCACAGCACGCGGCAAGGGGCCAAGCATCTGACACATTTGGATTTTGGTGTGCCAGATGTGATGTTAGCTGGACCATTGTGTAATAATGCTATTCTTTTGCAGGGTTTGTATTTTGATTTCTAAAAAGTAACAGGTTTGCTTTTTTTACCTTTTGACAAAACTATTTGTATTAGCAGATCCTATACGTATGGCAATAGGCTCTCTCTTTGGCTACAGTAACTATATACAGTAGCTACAAATGAAAAGTACATTTTTTTTTTTTTTTTTTGTAATAATGGAAATTCATATTTTTTCTTCCATGTTCAATTCAGACTTGTATTTTCACTGCCTGGGTGGCTGGATGCCTCTGGTAACTAACTCACCTTATTCTTGGTCTGGTTCCTGTGCAAACTTGGCCTGTGTACAAACTGGGAGTCTTTGGCAGCCATCCCCAAGGGTTGTGGTTGTTCTGATGTTTACCACCGCGTGGCGCCATGAGCTGTACAATGCTCTGAGGGACCAGCCAAGCCACCTCCAGATGGAGAGGTTGTGATTCTACTCATTCTGAAATCAATATGTAAACTGGGAGTAAACAGGCCTTCATATGCTAGAAAAAGGGTGGAAGCTTCCTTTTTTTTTTTTTTTTTTTTTATGAGAACATGGGATGACTAAAACTTCCACTGACAAGAGACAGAATAGAAACACGCACATCTCACAGAAGTCTCTCCAAATCTCTGGAAAAACCTCAGCGAATGGAATATTAACTGATCTCACTCCCTGCTCTCAGCATACAATACCATTCAATATGTAAGATCCATGCTACATACATCTATCCAGATGTTGTTTGACTGCTTGTGATTGAAGTAATTGGAAGAAGATCGTGGGAATTATAATAAGGGGGATTAACAGCACATATAAGTCATTTAATTGAAATGATGTGTTTGTGCATCATTGGATTCAACATCTAAAATAATGTCAATCTACATACAGCCTACTTGTTAACAAATATTTTTGCCTATTAACCACTTAAAGACCAGAAGAATTTGCCCCCTTAGTGACCAGGCCATTTTTTGCGATACGGCACTGTGTCGCTTTAAATTACTTTAATTGCGTGGTCGTGCCATGTTGTACCCAATCAAAATTCATGTCCTTTTTTCCCACAAATAGAGCTTTCTTTTTGTGGCATATGATCACCTCTGCGGTTTTTATTTTTTGCGCTATAAACAAAAAAGAGCGACAATTTTGAATAAAAAAAACAATATTTTTAACTTTTTGCTATAATAAATATCCCAAAAAATGTAAAAAAAAAAAATGTCTTCCTAAGTTTAGGCCAACATGTATTCTGCTACAATTTAATAAGCGTATATTGATTGGTTTGCGCAAAAGTTATAGTGTCTACGAACTATGGGACGGTGATCTGCGATTTGTAGCAGGACTGCGACATTGCAGCGGACATATCGGACACTTTTGACACTTTTTTGGGACCATTGACATTTATACAGAAATCAGAGCTAAAAATAGCCACTGATTACTGTATAAATGTCACTGGCAGGGAAGGGGTAAACACTAGGGGGCGATCAAGGGGTTAAGTGTGTTTCCTGGGAGGTGTTGCTAACTGTATGGGGACTGGGATGACTGGAGGAAGAGAGAGATCGCTGTTCCTACTCATTAGGAACAGACGATCTGTCTCTCCTCCCCTGACAGAATGGGGATCTGTCTGTTTACATTGACAGATCCCTGTTCTGCCTGTCTCTGCAGCGATCGCTGATGGCAGGCGGACATCGAGTCTGCCGGACCCGCTGGTTGGCTTCCCCGCTAGCGAATGGGCACTCGCGCACCCACAAATCGCTGTGTACGTGCCCGACGTACAATGACGGTGATTTGCACAGGGGAGCCAACTTGCCGCAGTACAAATGTTTTGGGCAGTCTGTAACTAGTTAAGAAGAACTCTCACTTCAACAAGTTGTAGAAAAAAGATTACAGAAGGACAGAAGACTAACATCCAGTGTTGCCAACCAACCAGATTGAAATTTACAGACACGACACCCAAAATTTACTAGCACAGCCAAGTTTTAACTGGCATTTCCAAAAGTTACAAAATTACAGTTTTAAGTGCAAGTTTCAGTATTTAGGCAACAAACAAGTAAAATATGTTACATAGTAGGTTAGGTTAAAAAAAAGACACAAGTCCATCAAATCCAATTTATTTTGAAATTATGAAAATATGAAATTAGCAATGTGATTTAAGGTAGATTTTTAAGGCAAAAATCATATTTCTTATTTTATTTTCAATATAGAAAGTAGCTCAGGGACAGGACTCAGGAGGGCAGGACAATACAATGGGCAGCACACACACATGAAATTGACTCAAATTGACTCTCACAGTGACACTGACAGCAGTGTGCAGCAGCACAGATGATGATGACACCATACTGAAACGACGAGTCCCCTCCTGAGTCACAGTGACAGTCTCTCTCCACACCAGATGGTCCCTTCAGTCCACTCTAGTCCCAACAGCACTGACAGTCCCGCTCACAGCTTGTCTTGCTCCTGTCCCACAGACCAGCACACTCGGCTCCCTTGCGCCATGACATCACACAACAAGCTCAGGCGCCCCCTCCGCCAGACCCGTCCGAATACACTGCAGCAGGCACTCAGAGGGTCCCGGCTGGCTCCGGACCAGAGCTGCGCATTCGCAGTTTCGAGCCAAGCGTGACAGACATATTATTTACTGGCAAACTTTTCCTGTTACAGTGGAACCTTGGATTACGAGAATAATCTGTTCCAGGAGAATGCTTGTAATCCAAAGCACTCGCATATCAAAGCGAGTTTCCCCGTAGAAGTCAATGGAAACAAAAATAATTAGTTCCACATTGACTTCTATGGCATGCAATACCGCATGTGGCCAGAGGTGGGGGGCGCCGGAGAGACTCGGAGACCGCTCGGCTGCACTCGGAAACCATCGGAAAGGCTCGGAAACACTCAGGAATGGAGAATTTCCGAGTGTTTCTGAGTATTTCCGAATGTAACCGCGCTCCCGCACCTCTGGCCAAATGCGGTACTGCACACCGCAGAGGCTTGAATCCTGCTCGTTTTGCGAGACGACACTCGCTAACCGAGTCAGGATTTAAAAAAAAAAATTGCTCGTATTGCGAAACGCTCATTGACCGCGTTACTCGCAATCCGAGGTTCCACTGTACTGGCATTAACTGAAAGGAGAAAAGTGCCCATTTTTTACTGGCTGCCAGTAAAAATACTAACGGTTGGCAACACTGCTAACACACCCCCCCCCCCTCACAAAGAAATGCATGCCCCTTTTTTGAGCCGTACTGCAACTGGATCACACGGTCATTTTGTACCATGCGGTCCGGTGCGACCTGGTGCAGGCAAACACATTGCATTTGCGACCTGCTTTTGGGGTTTCAATAACTTTTTATTAACACCTGCAGTAGATTGCAAGGGCAGTGTGATTTGCAGGCGGTGCAGGTAACACGCATTGATCACAGGATTTCCCGCACTGCATAAGTGTAAACTCAGCCTTATATTCACTTGTCATGCTGCCTCTGGTATTTACTCTTTAGCAGTGCAATGTGACTTACGTCTGGGTGTGTCGGATGCCTGGTCCCCCTCTGTGCCCTGTGGTTCCTTCTTTTGGAGCCTACATTACTATAGGACACAGCAGCGACAAGGAAACCACAGTGTGCGGTGGGGAACTTGGCTGAAATCTTGAAGATGAAGGTTCTTAAGGCGGCCACAGCTCTTAAACAGAGCAAAGATTGGGTGATTTGGAGGGGAGTAAAAATAGGATTTTTTACTCACCGTAAAATCCTTTTCTCTGAGTCCATGGACCGACACAGCTTCTCTATTGAGAAAGTGGGTATTATCCGTTAATTAGGAGTGACTAGGCAGAAAAACTTGTAAAAAGTGTTGCATCACACCTACAGTACCGCCCAGGGGGCGGACCCTCTGTTATAACCTCTCAGTCTGCATCTCGCAGATCAGTTCGTCAAAAAGCAGTACAAACTTAAAAGGAGGGGTGGGTGCTGTGTCGGTCCATGGACTCAGAGAAAAGGGTTTTACGGTGAGTAAAAAATCCTATTTACTCTTTCGTCCATGGACCGACACAGCTTCTCTATTGACAAAGTGGGATGTCCCAAAGCAGTGTCAGAGAAAAAATGAGGGGTGGTAACAGCATAAAAATAAACTTCACCCCAAAACACAAAACAGCACTCCTCCAACGGAGGAGCTGCAACTCTAAACAGCCGCTTGCAAAACCTTGCGGCCGAAAGAGGCATCCGAAGATGCACCTACATCAACTTTGTAGAATTTTGTGAAAGTGTGAGCGGACGACCAAGTCGCCGCTTTACATAATTGGGAAACAGACGCTTGATGTCGGAGAGCCCAAGAGGCACCTATTGCCCTGGTCGAATGCGCCGTGACAGGAAAGGGGGGCGCTTGACCCTTTAAGGCGTAAGCCTGGATTACTATCTGTCGGATCCACCTAGAGATGGTGGCCGACGAGACTGCTTGGCCCTTCTTGGGACCAGCCACCGAAACAAACAGTGAGTTTGACTTCCGGAACAGGGAAGTAGCAGATAAGTATACTCTCAAAGCTCGGACAACGTCCAAGGAATGCAACGCCGACTCCTTAGGATTCGACGGATGAGGACACAATGATGGAAGTACAATGTCTTTGTTGAGATGAAAAGCCGAAACGACCTTCGGAAGAAAGGAAGGCTGCGGCCGCAGCACCACCTTATCCTTGTGGAAAACCAAATAGGGAGCCTTGCAGGACAAGGCTGCCAGCTCAGAGACTCGTCTAACTGACGTAACAGCCACCAAAAAGACCACTTTCTGAGAAAGTGTCAACAGGGGAATATCTCTAATATTCTCAAACGGTGCCTTCTGAAGCACCGAGAGGACCAGGTTCAAGTCCCACGGAGGTAACGGGGGACGGACCGGAGGGGCCACATGTCGAACCCCCTGCACAAATGTACTTACGAGAGAGTGAGTCACCAGGGGTCGCTGAAAAAAGACAGCCAGGGCAGATATCTGTCCCTTAATCGTACTTAGGGCAAGCCTTTGGTCCACCCCATACTGTAAAAACAGCAGGATTCTGGAAACCAAATAGGTACGCGGATGCCATTTCATCTCCTCACACATGGAGATGTAGGCCTTCCAAGTGCGGTGATAAACCTTCCTAGAGGACAGTTTTCGAGCACTTCTCATAGTAGAGATTACTGAATCTGACAGGCCCCGGTCTCTCAGTACCTGGTTCTCAACAGCCATGCTGTTAAAGCCAATGACTGTAAAGCAGGATGGAGTATGGGACCTTGCGATAGCAGGTCCTTCTGTAGTGGTAGGCGCCAGGGGACGTCTGCTACCAGACGTACTAGATCGGCGTACCAAGGACGCTGAGGCCAATCTGGAGCGATTAGAATCATTGGAATTCCCTCTGCCTCCACTCTGCGGAGCAGAAGAGGAAGAAGCCTTAAGGGAGGGAAGGCATAGATTAGCCGATACTGACCCCACGATGCCACCAACGCGTCCGTTGCGTCTGCCCATGGGTCTCTTGACCGGGCCACAAACCTCAATACCTTCCGATTGAGTCGGGAAGCCAGAAGATCTACGTCTGGTGTGCCACATCTTTGGCAGAGGAGTTGGAACACCTCCGGGTGTAAGGACCATTCTCCCTGGTCCAGCATCTGGCGGCTCAGGTAGTCCGCCTGCCAGTTTTCCACACCCGGAATGTACACGGCCGACAGTGCCGGTACGCGCCTCTCTGCCCACTTCAGGATGCGAGCGACCTCCGATGCTGCAGCTGAGCTTCTTGTTCCTCCTTGATGATTGACATATGCCACTGCTGTGGCGTTGTCTGACTGGATCCTGACTGGACGCCCTTGCAGCCTCTGAGACCATTTGAAGAGGCACAGCCTGATCGCCCGGATTTCCAGGACATTGATCGGCAGGAGGGCTTCCTCTGGGGTCCAGCGACCTTGCGCCGACTGAACACCCCAGACTCCCCCCAACCTGTAAGTCTGGCGTCCGTCGTGATCACTATCCAGTAAACTGGAAGAACCGACTTCCCGGCCATTAGAGCCGGTGCTGTCAGCCACCATACCAGGGATCTCCTGACTAGGTGGCTCACTCGGATTTGATAATCCAGAGATGAAGGGCATCTGTTCCATCTGGACAGAACTTCCTTCTGTAACACTCAAGTGTGGTATTGAGCATATGGGACCGCCTCGAAGGAGGCTACCATGAGGCCCAACACTCGCATGCCAAAACGGAGTGACGACCAATTCCTGGAAGTCAGCTGCCGTACTGCAGCCCCGAAGGGTCTGCAACTTCTCCACAGGGAGGAATACCTTTGCCTCTGAGGAATCCAGAATAAACCTGAGGTACACTAGGCGTTGAGTGGGCACCATACTGACCTTTGCGTGTTTAGTATCCAACCAGTCTCGAAGAGTCTGACAGGTAATGGACACGCTTACCTCTAAATTCTGAGCTTGAAGGCGCCTTCAGTAGAAGGTCGTCTAAGTAGCCCATGATTGCGATACCCCGCTGTCTTAGAAGTGCCAGAATCGGAGCGAGCACCTTGGTGAACGTCCTGGGTGCTGAGGCAAGGCCAAACAGGAGGGCCACAAACTGGTAGTGGTTCTTCCCGACAGCAAATCACAGAGACTTCTGGTGTCTGGAGTATATGGGGACCTGCAGGTATGCGTCCTTGATGTCCAAGGAGTAGGGATGAGCTCGGTGTTCGAGTCGAACATACGTTCGACTCGAACATCGGCTGTTCGACCGTTCGGCGAACATCGAACTATTTGGGCCGTTCACGCTAAATTCGAGTGACGCGAACGGCCCACAATACACTGCGCCATTGCAGTGCAATCCCGGCGCTGTGATTGGCCAAGCATGCACTGTGACCCCGCATGCTTGGCCAATCACAGCGCCGGCAGCTAGGAGAGCCATAATTGGCCACAGGCAGGTTGCCTGTGGCCAATTATAGCTCAGGGGGTTTAGCACACGCCCCACACTATAAAAGGCCGCCAGCGCGGCAGCTTTGTGTAGTGTGTTCCAGCGCAGGGAAAGAGAAGGATAGGCAGGGACAGCGTTGATATTCTTTGTGCTATTTTTGTGTGCAGGGAGAGAGAAGGATAGGCAGGGAGAGTGTCAGTGTCATATTCTTTGCTAAACCTTGTGTGCAAGGAGAGAGAAGGATAGGCAGGGGACAGTGTCAGTGTCATATTCTTTGCTAAACCTTGTGTGCAGGGAGAGAGAAGGATAGGCAGGGGACAGTGTCAGTGTCATATTCTTTGCTAAACCTTGTGTGCAGGGAGAGAGAAGGATAGGCAGGGAGAGTGTCAGTGTCATATTCTTTGATAAACCTTGTGTGCAGGGAGAGAGAAGGATAGGCAGGGGACAGTGTCAGTGTCATATTCTTTACTAAACCTTGTGTGCAGGGAGAGAGAAGGATAGGCAGGGAGAGTGTCAGTGTCGTATTCTTTGATAAACCTTGTGTGCAGGGAGAGAGAAGGATAGGCAGGGGACAGTGTCAGTGTCATTGTTGCTAAGCCTCCTGCACAGTATACACCTGAAGCTAGCCCGTATTGCTGTGTTTTCCTGGTGTGTTACACTAACAGGCATTTGCAGCACTTACAGCGGGCGGAGTGTGCCTCCTGCACATTATACACCTGAAGCTAGCCCGTATTGCTGTGTTTTCCTGGTGTGTTACACCAACAGGCATTTGCAGCACTTACAGCAGGCGTAGTGTGATTCCTGCAAAATATACTCCTGAAGCTAGGCCTTATTGCTGTGTTTTCCTGGTTTGTTACACTAACAGGCATTTGCAGCACTTACAGCGGGCGGAGTGTGCCTCCTGCACATTATACACCTGAAGTTAGCCCGTATTGCTGTGTTTTCCTGGTGTGTTGCACCAACAGGCATTTGCAGCACTTACAGCGGGCGGAGTGTGCCTCCTGCACATTATACACCTTAAGTTAGCCAGTATTGCTGTGTTTTCCTGGTGTGTTACACCAACAGGCATTTGCAGCACTTACAGCGGGCGGAGTGTGCCTCCTGCACATTATATACCTGAAGCTAGCCCGTATTGCTGTGGTTTCCTGGTGTGTTACACCAACAGGCATTTGCAGCACTTACAGCAGGCATAGTGTGATTCCTGCAAAATATACTCCTGAAGCTAGGCCTTATTGCTGTGTTTTCCTGGTGTGTTACACTAACAGGCATTTGCAGCACTTACAGCGGGCGGAGTGTGCCTCCTGCACATTATACACCTGAAGTTAGCCCGTATTGCTGTGTTTTCCTGGTGTGTTACACCAACAGGCATTTGCAGCACTTACAGCGGGCGGAGTGTGCCTCCTGCACATTATACACTTGAAGTTAGCCCGTATTGCTGTGTTTTCCTGGTGTGTTACACCAACAGGCATTTGCAGCACTTACGGCAGGCGTAGTGTGATTCCTGCAAAATATACTCCTGAAGCTAGGCCTTATTGCTGTGTTTTCCTAGTGTGTTACACTAACAGGCATATGCAGCACTTACAGCGGGCGGAGTGTGCCTCCTGCACATTATACACCTGAAGTTAGCCCGTATTGCTGTGTTTTCCTGGTGTGTTACACCAACAGGCATTTGCAGCACTTACAGCGGGCGAAGTGTGCCTCCTGCACATTATACACCTGAAGTTAGCCCGTATTGCTGTGTTTTCCTGGTGTGTTACACCAACAGGCATTTGCAGCACTTACAGCGGGCGGAGTGTGCCTCCTGCACATTATACACCTGAAGTTAGCCCGTATTGCTGTGTTTTCCTGGTGTGTTACACCAACAGGCATTTGCAGCACTTACAGCAGGCGTAGTGTGATTCCTGCAAAATATACTCCTGAAGCTAGGCCTTAGTGTAACACACTAGGAAAACACAGCAATAACAGGCATATGCAGCACTTACAGCGGGCGGAGTGTGCCTCCTGCACATTATACACCTGAAGTTAGCCCGTATTGCTGTGTTTTCCTGGTGTGTTACACCAACAGGCATTTGCAGCACTTACAGCGGGCAAAGTGTGCCTCCTGCACATTATACACCTGAAGTTAGCCCGTATTGCTGTGTTTTCCTGGTGTGTTACACCAACAGGCATTTGCAGCACTTACAGCGGGCGGAGTGTGCCTCCTGCACATTATACACCTGAAGTTAGCCCGTATTGCTGTGTTTTCCTGGTGTGTTACACCAACAGGCATTTGCAGCACTTACAGCAGGCGTAGTGTGATTCCTGCCAAATATACTCCTGAAGCTAGGCCTTATTGCTGTGTTTTCCTAGTGTGTTACACCAACAGGCATTTGCAGCACTTACAGCAGGCGTAGTGTGATTCCTGCAAAATATACTCCTGAAGCTAGGCCTTATTGCTGTGTTTTCCTGGTGTGTTACACTAACAGGCATTTGCAGCACTTACAGCGGGCGGAGTGTGCCTCCTGCACATTATACACCTGAAGTTAGCCCGTATTGCTGTGTTTTCCTGGTGTGTTACACCAACAGGCATTTGCAGCACTTACAGCGGGCGGAGTGTGCCTCCTGCACATTATACACCTGAAGTTAGCCCGTATTGCTGTGTTTTCCTGGTGTGTTACACCAACAGGCATTTGCAGCACTTACAGCAGGCGTAGTGTGATTCCTGCAAAATATACTCCTGAAGCTAGGCCTTATTGCTGGTTTTTCCATCTCCCTGCAGGCCATTAGAATGTCTGGAAGGCAAACAAGGAGAGGCAGACAGTCAGGAGCCAATAAAAGAGGGCAAGCAGGCTCTGTGTCTAGACACAACAGTGCTGGTCGTGGACGCGGTGCATCGCCATCAGCACGTGGCCATGGGACACGCTTGTCCTTCTTTTCGGAAGCTGGACGTGTTGAGCCGCATCATGCCGAAGACTTGGTAGAGTGGATGACCAAGCCCTCCTCATCCTCTCACCCAGGCTCAGGGTACTGGCAAAGCAGCTGCCAAAGCGTCCTCTTCCCTGGTATCAATGTCATCATCAGTCACTCCTTCCCTAGACCAACCATGTCCTCCCGAACTGTTTGAGCACAGTGTTGGGTACATGCTCCAGGAGGATGCCCAGCGTTTCGGAGGGTCTGATGATGATACCCAGCTAGAGAAAGGCAGTAGCGTGAGAGCAAAGAGAGGGGATGCTCAAGAAGGACACCAATCTGGCAGTCATGTTCCAGCAGCTGCAGCATACTGCCAGATTGGCTCCAGTGATGAGGAGGGAGGGGATGATGAGGTCACCGACTCCACGTGGGTGCCTAATAGGAGAGAGGAGGAGGAGGAGGATGAGGAGGAGGCACATCTCCAACGAGGCAGGATGCCCTCGGGGGGCCAGCATAAGGGCAGCACACCGACGGAATCACACCGCAGAGCTCCGCCTGTGCAGGGCGCTGCCTCTGCCCGTTATTCAAAAAGTTCTTTGGTGTGGGCCTTTTTTGAGTCGAGTGCATCAGATCGCACAGCTGCTGTTTGCAACATATGTCTCAAGCGTATATCGCGTGGCCAAAACATCACCCGCTTGGGCACCACATGCTTGACCAGACATATGTTGACCTGCCATGCAGCTCGTTGGCAAGCCTAAATTAAAGACCCACACCAAAGAACAAAGCGGACCTCTCCTTGCACCGCATCAGCTGGGATCTCCAACCCCACTATACCTTCAGTCCTCTCTGAAACCTGCACTGAGAGGAATGAAGGTGTAGAGTTAGGTGTGTCACAGCCAAGTACTTGCGGGCACTCTGCTAGCAGTACACCGACGTCCGATTCTAGCAGGCAAATTTCCCTGCCCCAGCTGCTGGACCGTCGAAAGAAGTTCACTCCCAGCCATCCACATGCCCAGCGGTTGAATGCTAGCTTGGCTAAATTGCTAGCGCTTCAACTGCTGCCTTTTCAGTTGGTAGACTCGGCCCCCTTCCGTGAGTTTGTGCAATGTGCGGTTCCTCAGTGGCAGGTTCCCAAACGCCACTTTTTCTCACGGAAGGCGATTCCGGCTCTCTACCGGCATGTGGAAGGCAATGTCTTGGCCTCGCTGGACAGGGCGGTCAGTGGTAAGGTGCATATTACCGCTGACTCATGGTCCAGCAGGCATGGACAGGGACGTTACCTTTCTTTCACGGCCCATTGGGTCACTCTTTTGGCAGCTGGGAAGGATGCAGGACAAGGTGCAGTAGTGTTGGAGGTTGTTCCGCCGCCACGCCTCCAAAATGCTACTACTGGTTGTGACACACCTCTCTCCTCCACCCCCTCCTCTTTTTCTTCCTCCATGGCCTCTTCCTGTGCTTTGTCCTCGGAACTCCGTAGGCGTTCAAGGGGCTACGCAAGTACGCAGGCAAAAAGATGCCATGCCGTGCTTGCGCTGGTGTGTTTGGGGGACAGGAGCCACACTGGGGCAGAGGTTCTGTCTGCTCTGCAGGGGCAGGCCGAGAGGTGGTTGACGCCACGCCAGCTTAAGCCAGGAATGGTGGTTTGCGACAATGGCACCAACCTCCTCTCCGCCCTCCGACAGGGACAACTGACCCATGTGCCCTGTGTGGCTCACGTCCTTAACCTGGTGGTGCAGCGGTTCTTGGGCAGGTACCCGGGCTTACAGGATGTCCTGAGGCAGGCCAGGAAAGTCTGAGTGCATTTCCGCAGATCTTATAATGCCAGTGCTCGCCTGGCTGAGCTGCAAAAGGAGTTGAACCTGCCCAAGAACCGCCTTATATGTGACATGCCCACCAGGTGGAACTCAACGTTGGCCATGCTGCAGCGGCTGCACACGCAGCAGAGGGCCATCAATGAGTACCTGTACGACTACGGCACCAGGACAGGGTCAGGGGAGCTCAGGTTTTTTTCACCACGCCAGTGGGGCATGATCAGGGATGCATGAACTGTCCTGGCACCATTTGAGGAGGCCACGAGGATGGTGAGCAGTGACAGTGCATGCATCAGTGACACTGTACCTCTTGTCCACCTGTTGGAACATACGCTGCGTGGAATAATGGACAGGGCACTTGAGGCAGAACAGAGGCAGGAAGAGGAGGACTTCCTTGCCTCTCAAGGCCCCCTTTACCCAGACAGTGTTCCTTCTGTCCCACCCATCGCACAGGAAGAGGAGGAGGAGGAGGAGGATTGTGTCAGCATGGAGGTGGAGCCTGGCACTCAGCATCATCAGCAGCAGTCTTTTAGGGATGATTTACAGTCCCAAGAAACCCGTGGACTTGTACGTGGCTGGGAGGAGGTGGCTGCGGATCATGTCGTCCTTAGTGACCCAGAGGACTCCGGACCGAAGGCCTCAGCTAACCTACGCTGCATGGCCTCCCTGATCCTGCAAAGTCTGCGGAAGGATCCTCGTATTCTTCGGATCAAGGAGAGGGACCATTACTGGCTGGCCACTCTCCTTGATCCACGGTACAAGGGTAAGGTTGCGGACCTTATCTTACCGTCGCAGAGGGAGCAGAGGATGAGACAACTCCGGGAGGCCTTGCAGAAAGGTCTGTGCAACGCGTTCCCAGAGACTGGGAGGTTACAAACTCCTGGTCCTGGACAACGATTTGCTGAGGCTTCGGTCAGTCAAAGAAGGAGCGGTGGGGGAAGGTGGCCATCTGACCGATGCGTTCAGACAATTCTTTAGTCCGCAGCCCCAAGGTATGATCGGTTCCAGCAACCATCGCCAGCGTCTGATATACATGGTGCAGGAATACCTAGGGGCAAGGTCAGACTTGGACACCTTCCCCACCGAAAATCCTCTGGCTTACTGGGTCTTGAGGATGGATCACTGGCCAGAGCTTGCACAATATGCAATTGAGCTACTGGCCTGTCCTGCATCCAGCGTTCTTTCAGAACGCACATTCATTGCTGCTGGAGGATTTGTCACGGATCACAGGGTGCGCCTGTCCACCGACTCTGTTGATTGACTGACCTTCATAAAGATGAACCAGTCTTGGATCACCACCAGCTACCAAACACCTGAAGCTGATATAACAGACTAATTTATTTTCAAATGTCACATCCCTTCAAGACTGATGCTGATGCTGAGAGACTGTCCTGTTATGTTGACTGACTATCCTCCTCCTCCTCAATGATCCGATTGATGATGATAGCTTGGAAGAACATTTTTGTTTCTGGGTGCCGCCACCAGTGGCTAAGGCCCAATTTTTCAGCCCCTGTTTAACAGGGGTATGTAATTTTTTATGCAATGCTTTGCAGCAGGGCTCATTCCCCCACTGCAACTAGAGTATCTGGGAGAGGTTGCAGTGTCGTGGCACCAGCACCAGTGGCTAAGGCCCAATTTTTCAGCCCCTGTTTAACAGGGGCGTGTTATTACAATTTTTTATGCAATGCTTTGCAGCAGGGCTCATTCCCCCACTCCAACTAGAGTATCTGGGAGAGGTTGCAGTGTCGTGGCACCAGCACCAGTGCTTAAGGCCCAATTTTTCAGCCCCTGTTTAACAGGGGCGTGTAATTACAATTTTTGATGCAATACTTTGCAACAGGGCTCATTGCTGTGCTCCAAGTACAGTATCTGTGAGGGGTTGCAGTGTTGTGGCACCAGTGCCTAAGGCCCAATTTTTCTGCCCCTGTTTAACAGGGGCATGTAATTACAATTCTTGATCTAATAATTCACAGCAGGGCCCATTCCTGTGCCCACCAAGAGTAACTGTGAGGGCTTACAGTGTTGTGGCAACACCAACATGTAAGGGGCAAATTTCAGCAGAGTATATACGGCAGGCCCCTACTTTCAAACATCCAACTTACAAACGACTCCTCCTTGCAAACGGAAGGATACAACAGGAAGTGAGAGGAAATCTACCCCTAGGAAGGGAAATTCTCTCCTGTAAGAGTTAATATGGGAAAAAGGTGTCTCCTCTCTACTGATGCTTTATCACCAATCCTTGTTTCAATAAAAACCCCACTTTTCAAAAACATTTGTCATTGGGACGGAAAGTGAGGTGAAATGTTCTGAACAGGGGCACAGACAGAAAAACAAATGTTACAGGGGTGATAACCCTTCCCTATGTTTTCCAAAAAGCTTAAAAATAGATTTTTTGGCTGTAGCTACACTTAAACAATGTACCTGTTCAAAATTACAAACAGATTCTACATAAGAACAAACCTACAGTCCCTGTCTTGTATGCACCGCCTGTATACAGCTGTTCAGAGTATATAGGGCCTTTTTTATTTTGTGTGCGGGGTTCCCCTTAATATCCATACAAGACCCAAAGGGGCTGGTAATGGGCTGGGGTGGGGGGTAGCTATGCCATTTTTCTTAAAGATTTTCATCCATATTACCGGGACCAGACATTACATTAAAGCCGCAAGCAGTTTTAAATGACTTTTTTTCCTTTAGAAATGTCATTTTGTGCAGGGACAGTTCTAAACACGGGAAACACGTGCCACTTCACAGGCATACTTTAGACACCCCCCAGGTACGATATTTAAAGGAATATTTGACTTTTTTTTTCACTTTATGCATCATTAAAATGACTGCTCCCGAAAAACTGCCGTTTTTAAAACTTCTTTTTGCATTGATACATGTCCCCTGGTGCAGAACCCGGGTTCCCAAACCCTTTTTAGGACAATAACATGCATAATAGTCGTACGTTTCCATCCATTGTATTTAATAGGGTTCTAACATTCGTGCGAACTTTCGGTCCGTTCGCAGGTTCTGGTGCGAACCGAACCCGGGGGTGTTCGGCTCATCACTACCAAGGAGGCCAGAAAGTCCCCCAGATGGAGAGCCGTGACTACAGATCGAACCGACTCCATCCGAAATCTTTGTACCTTCACAAAGCAATTGAGGGCTCTGAGATCCAAGATTGGATGAACCCCATCCTTCTTCGGCACAATCAACAGATTTGAGTAACAACCCTGACCCCGTTCCTGTTCTGGAACTGGAATAACTACCTCGCGTTCCAGTAGACCCTGGACCGCCCCATACAGGGCCTCCCGACTGGTCGGTAGTAGCTGGAGATTGGAGGTGATGAATCTGTCCGGTGGACAAGAGAGAAATTCTATCTTGTAGCCTGAGGAGATTACTTCGCAAACCCACCTGTCGGAGACTAGAGCTGTCCACTGAGTCGCGAATTTGCGAAGACGTCCCCCCACCCGAGAGCTGGGTGGGGGCGGACCTTCATGCGGACGCAGATTTGTCCGCAGGCTTGTTGGGTATGCGGGACCAAGGACGCCTTTGTCCTTGGGCAGGCGCTTTATCGGCCTGGGGTCTTTTTCCTGTCGCCCTAGGGGGACGAAAAAAACGCTTGCGTGCAGTAAAGGAGGGCCCTTGCCCTTGGCGTGGCCCCTTACCCTTGCTAATTTGGGGAAGCAAAGTGCTTTTACCTCCTGTGGCATCCTTGATGATGTCATCCAGAGAAGCCCCAAAAAGTCTGTCGCCCTTAAAAGGCAGATCCAACAGGGCTTTCTTGGAAGTCTGGTCCGCAGACCAGCCTTTTAGCCCGATCAGGCGGCGTATTGCTACTGCATAAACCGAAGCTTTAGACAGCAGGGGAATAGTATCCATGTCTGACTCACAGACAAACCTAAGGCCCTGGACCAACTGGTCGGCCAATGTTATCTCATCAGGAGGAGCATCTCGCTCCTTAACCCCTGGAGTAGCAATCTTGCCCATTCAGTAAGTGTCTGAGACACTAGGGCCCCCGCCAAATGCCGGGCGTACTGCCGAGCCTACCACTGAGTATAGGTAGCAAGCGAGTGCTTCAGCCTTCTTATCCACAGGGTCCTTGAAAACAGGAGCCCCTTCTACAGGAATTGTGGTGGCTCTATTAAGTCTGGACACCGGAGGGTCCACTATAGGGGAGAGGTCCATTTCTTCAGAATACTCTCCTCAAAGGGGTACCGTACCGCAAACCTCTTTGGGGCTGTAAAGACCCTCAGTGGGTTCTCCCATTCCTTGTATAAGAGTTTATCAAAAAACACACAAGGGAACACCTTAGCAGTGCAGGCAGGTCTATGAAACCCAAGTGGACCGGAGTCTGTGCTGCTTCTGCAGTATTTTCCAACTTTAGCGTATCCCGCACTGCAGTAATAAGGTCAGATACCAATGCCATCTCACGTACTGACCTGGACTTGGAGACATCCTCACTGTCCGGTCACGGTCTGCAGTCTCTGATGCGTCAGAATCTGGGCCCTGAGCCGTAGCTGGACCTGGTTCTGCATCAGAATTATCCCCAGAAGCTTGCAGGGGACGGGGCGTTTACTACCCCCTGTATTCCCGTGTGCTGCTTCCACCCTGGCAGCAAACGCCTCTAGGATTGCCGTCATAGCGTTCATAGACACCTCAGGGGCACCAGTTGCTAAATCTGGTGTTTCAGGGGAGAAGACATCTGGCTCAGATGCCATGCTGACCACACACTGACACCCACAGGGCTCCAGGCAAGATATCAATAGGCCACCCTCCTGCGCTGCAGAGATGCTGGGTTACCCAGAGGACTCACCACCCTAGACCGGTACTGCTATGCTGCCGTGTGCTGCGCCTGTGATGCTGTCCCGCTGCTGCTGTGTCAGTCTGCTTCTTTTATCAGCACTTCCTATGTGAATTTTCGCGCCAGTGTAATGCACCCTAGAGGCCGGAGGCTCTCGCAAAATGGTTGCCAAAAACGTCTGTATGGAAGATAATGTGGGCTCTAAGAAAATGGCCGCCGAGCCGAAGATAGAGGTCAAGCAGCTGTAGCCCACAAAAAGATGGCCGCCGAACGGCAATATCTACATACAGGGTGGACAAACATGCCCGCCGATCGGCTGATAGGGGCCAGTGGGTGTGGCCGAACCACAGGAAGATGGCCGCCGGGCAGTCACAAGAGGCCGAACTCGGCATGGACCACCCCAAAATGGCCGCCGACAGCATGGAGGAGGAAGCACATACAGGTAAGCAGAAATGACATTTCTTTTAAATGTTAATTACAGCCAGCCACGCTCCAGTGGAACCCCTTAGGTGACCCCCAGCACCCAGCAACCTTTAGCTAGAAGCCCAGGGAGGAAGGAAAGGCAGGGAGAGAGGGAAGAAAGGGGCCACAACCACTTACTTGATCTCCCCAGGAATGTCCAGCTAAATCACCCAGCCGAGGCAGGGGAGTTTTACTTACCTATTCTGCATGTATTATGCTGGAAGACATTCCAAACAGATCATCGTCCGCGCACGGAAGGTGACTGTTGGTCAGGCATGCTGTGATTGGACCCAAAAGGGACGATCATATGTATGCCCTGGAGCGTGCCGCTCACCGGACAGGCTGCTGCGACTTGGCCGTAAGGTCAGCCGAAGCTGATTGGTCCGATGCAAGCCTTGGAGCGTAAGCTCACCGGCCAGGCTGCTGCGACTTGGCCGTAAGGTCAGCCGAAGCTGAGCGGTCCGATGCAGGCCCTGGAGCGTAGGCTCACCGGCCACCTGTGGAGCGACGGGCATGTAGTGGAAAACCCAGCACGTAGCTAGGGTCGGCACACGCTCGATGGCCAAAACTGGGGAGACTACAAGGATTGAGGATCCAGCCTGTCACCCAGTCGGCAGTTGATTGAAGATCGCAGGAAACAACAAATGTAGCAAAAAATATTTTTTTTTTTTCCCCCGGACCAATGGGCCCGAAGGGAGCCATGTCCTACTCCTTGCTAGACAGAAAAAAACAGATCTGAGAGATGCAGACTGAGAGGTTATACCAGAGGGTCCGCCCCCTGGGCGGTACTGTAGAAGGTGTGATGCAACACTTTTTACAAGTTTTTCTGCCTAGTCACTCCTAATTAACGGATAATACCCACTTTGTCAATAGAGAAGCTGTGTCGGTCCATGGACGAAAGAGTAAACCCTGTTTTTTCAGGTCCTGCTTTGTGACATCTTTTATCCCAGTGACAGGGTTGCTTTAAATAATATCACCAACGTATAAAAATATATTGCACACAGTGCAGAAAATAATTCCACAGCACCTCCCTTCTTGCATGTCAGAGTCTTCTGATTAATCTCTGTGCTGGCCCAGCTCCACCACCCCTCACCAACCTACATAACCTTTTATGTAGCAGCTGATACGGTGTCCAATATGATGACACCCATCAGCAGTCTCAGGGCTTTTGTATGTCTACACAAGGAACACTTTTACCGGTAAATAACAGATTTTTCATTTTCTGTTTCAGTGACACCTTCACTGCAAGTGGTGTCAACACCTCGGAATGACAGATTATTGTTTATGCAAGTCACATTTGCATGCACCGTAGTGGACACAGAGGAATGGAAAGCTTTGCCCATATATACCCTGCGCTAGCACTGTACAAGACCTACATGCCAACTGGTCCTCCTCAAAGAGGAAAAGAAAAAAGAAAAAGACTACGCGCTCTGTAATCACGAGGTCATTTGGGCCGTGCCAGTCTACAGTTGCCAGCTAATGTCTGATAGCGATCCAGTCCTTGTTTTATAGCTACAATTGGTGGTTTTGTAATAGCACATTCATTTCTATCTGTAGTAAGTGACTCTGACCAGCATTTATTTGGAGGTTAAGTGATCCTTTTATTTTAAAGGAGAACTGTTTTGCAAAATATATATTACTACAACAGTCTAGGTAAAATGAATGATAACGTAATACTCCCTTTAACATGTATTCAATTTATAGCATCTTCTTTTGTTGGTAACATTAAAAATTTCCCTGATCAGGAACTTTCCTGGAAGATGATGGCATCAGTGACAGCAGTATACCGGGCCATAACTGATGTAACTGAAATAATAAGATCATCAAATCAGCATCCAATCAGCATTATTTGCGTATCAAATGACCAAATATCATCTCCACAATGCAATCTTAGACCCCTTTCACACTGGGGCACTTTTCAGGCATTTTTGCGCTAAATAGCGCCTCTCAAGCCACCCCAGTGGGAAAGCTAAGTTCTTTCACACTGGGGTGGTGCGCTTGCAGGACAGGAAAAAAAGTCGTGCGAACAGCATCTTTGAGGCGGTGGGAAAGCGGTGTATTCACCGCTCCTCCACCGCCCCTGCCCATTGAAATAAATGGGCGCTGCTTTCAAAGCGCCGTAAAAGCACTTTGAAAGCAGCGCTAAGTGGATGCTTTTAACCCTTTTTTAACCCCTTCTGGGGGGTTAAAAAGCTCGCCGCTATAACAGCAGTTAAGCACAGCTAAAACTAGTGGCGCTTTACCGCTAAAGCCCGCACCGCCCCAGTGTGAAAGGGGTCTTAGAAAACAAATATTCAATTCTTTCTGTGATTTTTTTTTTTTTTAAGCATTTAACTGCCAGGTACATGTGCACAAAACTGAAGTTTAGTTTTGTGTGTTACAACTTAGCTGTATCAACTGTGAATATTTTTTTTATTAACAGAATCATTCAGCAATATAATAATATATATAAAACAACAGCAGGGGATGCAGAGATGTAGGGCAGCCTTTTTTAAAAAAAAAGAAAAAAAAAGTTAAACTGGCAATGCACTTGTAGCACACCCCCTAGGGAGCCGCAAGTACAAAGGGATTTCCCACACTGCACAGCCAGGCACACGCTACGACTAAGGCTATTGCTGAAATGCGTCAGTATTATTGTTTTATTGTCACTCTGATGTCTTGTCGGCTCTTCTTACTATTACAGCCAGGCACACTGCATTTTCACAGCACACAACACATATCCACAAAATATACATCCTAGCTACAGGTCCCTGCAGCTAACTCTATACATTATTCAAGGCACAAACAAGGCTGGAGCACCTCCCCCTCGAGGAAAGCCCTCTCAGTCACCTGGAAAATGTTGTATGTTGAAGAGCAGGGTGGGCGGCCGTCCACAACGACACCTGCAAACAGAAAATAAAAACAGGAACAACACAATCCTATCACTAACTTCAGCGAACTATTCACGTATTCTGTCAGCAGGGGGTTATAGGCCTGCTGGCAGAAAAATAAACATCAGAAGCACTTTTTCTTTTGGGAGGAGCCCCTTCCCTTGTCAGCAGGCTCTTTTCATTCTGTAGACTACAGCCTCGTACACACGATCAGATTTTCGGACGAATGGTCATCCGTTTTTTGTTGCATGCTAGTCTCATGTCGAAAGTGAAGAGGTTACTCACCATACAAAAATTCCTGTACGACTGAATTCGACTTCCGAGCTACTGTGCGACGACCAATCCGCTAACTCATCATCCAAGGGCTCGAACTCTACCTGCAGTCTGGGCGACCCCCAGTCTATGGCCCAGTGACTGCCTTCCCCCACTGACACACCTGAGGGCATATCTCCCTCCTGCACTGGCTCCCAGGGCCGGTCCTAGGCGGGTGCGCCGCGTGCACCGCACCCAGGCGCCTGCAGAGGGGGGGCGCTGAAGTGCCAGAGTGCTCCCCACCCGCCTCCTCCTTATGTGCGGAAATAAAATACTTCCGAACTGTCCCAGCTTTGGAACAGCACAGACAGTTCATGGCCGAATCTAGGGAGGTGTGCTGTGCCGTGTGCCCGCCTCCCAGGCAACAACTACCAGGATGTAGATTGTGTCTGGGCAGTGTTGCTAAATTTCAGTGAGAAGAAGCTGTCTCGGGGCAGGGCGGGGCGGGATGGACAGGCTAGCTGCACCTGTGAGTGTTGATTTTCCCTGAAGCCAAGCTTTCTGCAGAGACGGGACAAGAGAGGAGAGAGATATTGATTTGCTCATCCTTCTCCCGCCCCTCTCCTCTGTGTCTGCCCCGCCCACACTCCAATCCCTGGATACTAGTGCACGAGAAAGGGGTGTGGGCGGGAAATTTTAAGCAATGGAGGAGACAGATCCACCTGAGTGTATGATTGTTACATCTACTGTCAGAGCCTGCAGAGACCAGCCCTGGCGTAAGTGAGTTTTACATTACTACTGGGCTCTCCCCAGGGAGTGAGTGTATGGGAGGGGTGGAAGGCTGCAATCTCCTCATGCTGTGTGGAGGACTGGTGGCAGCCCACTATGCTGGGACTTGTAGTGCCCTCTGTGGGGGGACTGAGGAATCTTCAGTCCCCCACAAAGGGCACTACAGGTCCCAGCATAGTGGGCTGCATTTTTCAGTCCCCTCTAGTCTAGGGCACTACAAGTCTCAGCATAGTGGGCTGCATTTTTCAGTCCCCTCTAGTCTAGGGCACTACAAGTCCCAGCATAGTGGGAATGCATTCTTCAGTCCCCTCTAGGGCACTACAGGTCCCAGCATAGTGGAATGCATTCTTCAGTCCCCTCTAGGGCACTACAGGTCCCAGCATGGTGGAATGCATTCTTCAGTCCCCTCTAGGGCACTACAGGTCTCAGCATAGTGGGAATGCATTCTTCAGTCCCCTCTAGGGCACTACAGGTCCCAGCATAGTGGAATGCATTCTTCAGTCCCCTCTAGGGCACTACAGGTCCCAGCATGGTGGAATGCATTCTTCAGTCCCCTCTAGGGCACTACAGGTCTCAGCATAGTGGGAATGCATTCTTCAGTCCCCTCTAGGGCACTACAGGTCCCAGCATGGTGGAATGCATTCTTCAGTCCCCTCTAGGGCACTACAGGTCCCAGCATAGTGGGAATGCATTCTTCAGTCCCTCTAGGGCACTACAGGTCTCAGCATAGTGGGAATGCATTCTTCAGTCCCCTCTAGGGCACTACAGGTCCCAGCATAGTGGGAATGCATTCTTCAGTCCCTCTAGGGCACTACAGGTCCCAGCATAGTGGGAATGCATTCTTCAGTCCCTCTAGTCTAGGGCACTACAAGTCCCAGCATAGTGGGAATGCATTCTTCAGTCCCCTCTAGGGCACTACAGGTCCCAGCATAGTGGAATGCATTCTTCAGTCCCCTCTAGGGCACTACAGGTCTCAGCATAGTGGGAATGCATTCTTCAGTCCCCTCTAGGGCACTACAGGTCCCAGCATAGTGGAATGCATTCTTCAGTCCCCTCTAGGGCACTACAGGTCCCAGCATAGTGGAATGCATTCTTCAGTCCCCTCTAGGGCACTACAGGTCTCAGCATAGTGGGAATGCATTCTTCAGTCCCCTCTAGTGCACTACAGGTCTCAGCATAGTGGGAATGCATTCTTCAGTCCCCTCTAGGGCACTACAGGTCTCAGCATAGTGGAATGCATTCTTCAGTCCCCTCTAGGGCACTACAGGTCCCAGCATAGTGGGAATGCATTCTTCAGTCCCCTCTAGTGCACTACAGGTCCCAGCATAGTGGGAATGCATTCTTCAGTCCCCTCTAGTCTGAAGCACTACAGGTCCCAGCATAGTGGGAATGCATTCTTCAGTCCCTTCTAGGGCACTACAAGTCCCAGCATAGTGGAATGCATTCTTCAGTCCCCTCTAGGGCACTACAGGTCCCAGCATAGTGGAATGCATTCTTCAGTCCCCTCTAGGGCACTACAGGTCCCAGCATAGTGGGAATGCATTCTTCGGTCCCAGCATAGTGGGAATGCATTCTTCAGTCCCCTCTAGGGCACTACAGGTCCCAGCATAGGGGAATGCATTCTTCAGTCCCCTCTAGGGCACTACAGGTCCCAGCATAGTGGAATGCATTCTTCAGTCCCCTCTAGTGCACTACAGGTCCCAGCATAGTGGGAATGCATTCTTCAGTCCCCTCTAGTGCACTACAGGTCCCAGCATAGTGGGAATGCATTCTTCAGTCCCCTCTAGTGCACTACAGGTCCCAGCATAGTGGGAATGCATTCTTCAGTCCCCTCTAGTCTAAAGCACTACAGGTCCCAGCATAGTGGGAATGCATTCTTCAGTCCCCTCTAGTGCACTACAGGTCCCAGCATAGTGGGAATGCATTCTTCAGTCCCCTCTAGGGCACTACAGGTCCCAGCATAGTGGGAATGCATTCTTCAGTCCCCTCTAGGGCACTACAAGTCCCAGCATAGTGGAATGCATTCTTCAGTCCCCTCTAGGGCACTACAGGTCTCAGCATAGTGGAATGCATTCTTCAGTCCCCTCTATGGCACTACAGGTCCCAGCATAGTGGAATGCATTCTTCAGTCCCCTCTAGGGCACTACAGGTCCCAGCATAGTGGAATGCAGTCTTCAGTCCCCTCTAGGGCACTACAGGTCCCAGCATAGTGGGATTGCATTCTTCAGTCCCTCTAGGGCACTACAGGTCCCAGCATAGTGGGAATGCATTCTTCAGTCCCTCTAGTCTAGGGCACTACAAGTCCCAGCATAGTGGGAATGCATTCTTCAGTCCCCTCTAGGGCACTACAGGTCCCAGCATAGTGGAATGCATTCTTCAGTCCCCTCTAGGGCACTACAGGTCTCAGCATAGTGGGAATGCATTCTTCAGTCCCCTCTAGGGCACTACAGGTCCCAGCATAGTGGAATGCATTCTTCAGTCCCCTCTAGGGCACTACAGGTCCCAGCATAGTGGAATGCATTCTTCAGTCCCCTCTAGGGCACTACAGGTCCCAGCATAGTGGAATGCATTCTTCAGTCCCCTCTAGGGCACTACAGGTCTCAGCATAGTGGGAATGCATTCTTCAGTCCCCTCTAGGGCACTACAAGTCCCAGCATAGTGGGAATGCATTCTTCAGTCCCCTCTAGTGCACTACAAGTTCCAGCATAATGGGAATGCATTCTTCAGTCCCCTCTAGTGCACTACAGGTCCCAGCATAGTGGGAATGCATTCTTCAGTCCCCTCTAGTCTGAAGCACTACAGGTCCCAGCATAGTGGGAATGCATTCTTCAGTCCCTTCTAGGGCACTACAAGTCCCAGCATAGTGGAATGCATTCTTCAGTCCCCTCTAGGGCACTACAGGTCCCAGCATAGTGGAATGCATTCTTCAGTCCCCTCTAGGGCACTACAGGTCCCAGCATAGTGGGAATGCATTCTTCAGTCCCCTCTAGGGCACTACAGGTCCCAGCATAGTGGGAATGCATTCTTCGGTCCCAGCATAGTGGGAATGCATTCTTCAGTCCCCTCTAGGGCACTACAGGTCCCAGCATAGGGGAATGCATTCTTCAGTCCCCTCTAGGGCACTACAGGTCCCAGCATAGTGGAATGCATTCTTCAGTCCCCTCTAGTGCACTACAGGTCCCAGCATAGTGGGAATGCATTCTTCAGTCCCCTCTAGTGCACTACAGGTCCCAGCATAGTGGGAATGCATTCTTCAGTCCCCTCTAGTGCACTACAGGTCCCAGCATAGTGGGAATGCATTCTTCAGTCCCCTCTAGTCTAAAGCACTACAGGTCCCAGCATAGTGGGAATGCATTCTTCAGTCCCCTCTAGGGCACTACAAGTCCCAGCATAGTGGAATGCATTCTTCAGTTCACTCTAGTCTAGGGCACTACAGGTCCCAGCATAGTGGGAATGCATTTTTCAGTCCCCTCTAGGGCACTACAGGTCCCAGCATAGTGGAATGCATTCTTCAGTCCCTTCTATTCTAGTGCACTACAGGTCCCAGCATAGTGGGAATGCATTCTTCAGTCCCCTCTAGTGCACTACAGGTCCCAGCATAGCAGATTGCTCTGACAGAACAGAAGAAGCCTGAGAAGATTGTCGCCACTCTGCGTGATCCAGGGGCACTGGCAAACTTAATTTGCTGGGCACTGCTAGGCTGCAATTGAGGTATTGATCTCTTGTATCATGTCTGCAGTCTCTGGCCATGTCTTGTATTATGTCTGCAGTCTCTGACCATGTCTTTTATCATGTCTGCAGTCTCTGACCATCTCCTGTACTATGTCTGCAGTATGTCTGGGGGCTCTTTCTAACAGCCCTCTCTGTGTCCGTTAGAGAGGCCCCCCTCCAGTTCCCATTAAAGCACTCTCTTCCTGTATTTTGTTTATTGTTAAGAGATCATATGAGGATCCCGGGGTATCAAAGACTTCTTAGGGGAGCATCTCTGTGTTTAATTCGTTGCCATAGAAACATGTGTAAAGGGGAGGAGTTAGCATAATGAACACACCCATGAACACACCCATGCGAGGGCGCAGAAATATTTCTGCACCCAGGCGCCTGTGACCCTAGGATCGGCCCTGCTGGCTCCTTCCAGGTGGGATCAGCAGAGCACATAGGCACAGCCAGAATTTCAGGGACAGTGTCTGATTCCTGCTGGGTAGGGATGAGCCGAACACCCCCCGGTTCGGTTCGCATCCAGAACATGCGAACGGACCGATAGTTTGCGCGAACTTTCGAACCCTGTTAAAGTCTATGGGACTCGAACATGAGAAATCAAAAGTGCAAATTTTAAAGGCTAATATGCAAGTTATTGTCCTAAAAAGGGTTTGGGGACCCGGGTCCTGCCCCAGGGAACATGTATCAATGCAAAAAAAAGTTTTAAAAGCTGCCGTTTTTTCAGGAGCAGTGATTTTAATGATGCTTAAAGTGAAAAAATAAAAGTGAAATATTCCTTTTAACCACTTGCCGACCGCACCATAGCCGAAAGACGGCTACCGGGCGGTCGAGTTATTCTGGGACGACGTCCCAGGGACCGATCGGAACAGTGTGAGAGGAGAGGGGAGAGAGCGGATGGCAGCAGCGCTGTGGGCTGGATGTGTAGTGCCCACAGCGCTGCTCTGTGACAACTGAAATCACAGATCCATCCATCCCTGCTCAGCCATCCCTGCTCATACTCTGAAATACCCTGCAATACCCTGCCCATACTCTGCAATAACCCCGCCATACTCTGCAATAACCCCGCCATACGCTGCAATACCCTGCCCATACCCTGCAATACCCTGCCCATACCCTGCAATACCCTGCCCATACCCTGCAATACCCTGCCCATATCCTGCAATACCCTGCCCATATCCTGCAATACCCTGCCCATATCCTGCAATACCCTGCCCATATCCTGCAATACCCTGCCCATATCCTGCAATACCCCGCCCATACCCTGCAATACCCCGCCCATATCCTGCAATACCCCGCCCATATCCTGCAATACCCTGCCCATATCCTGCAATACCCTGCCCATATCCTGCAATACCCTGCCCATATCCTGCAATACCCTGCCCATATCCTGCAATACCCTGCCCATATCCTGCAATACCCTGCCCATATCCTGCAATACCCTGCCCATATCCTGCAATACCCTGCCCATATCCTGCAATACCCCGCCCATATCCTGCAATACCCCGCCATACTCTGCAATAGCAATACTCTGCAATACTCTGCAATACCCTGCCAATACCCTACCCATACTCTGCAATACCCTGCCCATACTCTGCAATACCCTGCTCATACTCTGAAATACCCGGCAATACCCTGCCCATACCCTGCCCAGCCAATACCCTGCAATAAAAAAAAGTGTTTTAACCACTTCCCGCCCGCCGGCCGTCATATGACGTCCTTGACTTTGTACGGGGATATCTGAATGATGCCTTCAGCTACAGGCATCATTCGGATATCAGCTTTTTCAGCCGGCGATTCCCTACACCATAAGAATGATCATAGCGGCTGTTCCATCGCTTGATCGTTCTTACAGGAGGCGAGAGGGGACGTCCCCCCCCTCCCGCCGCCCTCCGGTGCTTCTACCGACTCACCGCTACGATCGAAGCCAGGATCGTTTTTTCTTTTTTTTATTTCAGGCTTCCCAGCCTAGAGGTGAGATGTGGAGTCTTATTGACCCCATATCTCACTGTAAAGAGGACCTGTCATGCCATATTCCTATTACAAGAGATGTTTACATTCCTTGTAATAGGAATAAAAGGGATCAAAAAATTTATTTTTGGGGAAAAAAGTGGCAAACTAAAATAAATAAATAAAGTAAAATGAACAATACATTTTTTTTTTTTTTTTTTTAAAGCGCCCCTGCCCCTGTGTGCTCGCATGCAGAAGCGAACGCATACGTAAGTCATGCCCACATATGAAAACAGTGTTCAAACCAACACGTGTGAGGTATCGCTGCGAACGTTAGAGCGAGAGCAATAATTTTGGCCCTAGACCTCCTCTGTAACTCAAAATATGTAACCAGTAAAAAAAATTAAACCGTCGCCTATGGGAATTTTTAAGTAGCGAAGTTTGGCGCCATTCCACGAGCGTGTGCAATTTTGAAGGGTGACATGTTAGGTATCTATTTACTCGGCGTAACTTCATCTTTCAAATTATGCAAAAACATTGGGCCAACTTTACCGTTTTGTTTTTTTTAAAGCACAAAACAGTTTTTTTTTCCCCAAAAAACGCGTTTGAAAAATTGCTGCGCAAATACCGTGCGAGATAAAAAGTTGCAACAACCGCCATTGTATTCTCTAGGGTCTTTGCTAACAAAAAACATATATAATGTTTGGGGGTTCGGTGTAATTTTCTAGCAAATAAATTATGAAATTTACATTTAGGAGAGAAATGTCAGAATTGGCCTTGGTGCTCCAGAATGCCTGAAAGTGCTCCCTGCATATTGGGCCTCTGTATGTGGCCACGCTGTGTAAAAGTCTCACACATGTGGTATCGCCATACTCAGGAGTAAAAGCAGAATGTGTTTTGGGGTGTAATTTGTGGTATGCATATGCTGTGTGTGAGAAATAACCTGCTAATATAGCAATTTAGTGAAAAAGAAAAAAAATATCTTGATTTTGCAAAGAATTGTGGTAAAAAATTACAACTTCAAAAAACTCACCATGCCTCTTTCTAAATACCTTGTAATGTCTTCTTTCCAAAAAGGGGTCATTTGGGGGGTATTTGTACTTTTCTGGCATGTTAGGGTCTCAGGAATTAAGATAGGCCGTCAGTACTTCAAGTGTGATCAATTTTCAGATATTGGCACCATAGCTTGTGGACTCTATAACTTTCACAATGACCAAATAATATACACCAATTTGTACTTATTTTTACTAAAGATATGTAGCAGTATATAATTGACCAAAATGTATGAAGAAAAATTACTAATTTGCTAAATTTTATAACAGAAACGAAGAAAAATTCATTTTTTTTACAAAATTTTCAGTCTTTTTTTCTTTTATAGCGCAAAAAATAAAAAACCCAACGGTGATTAAATACCACCAAAAGAAAGCTCTATTTGTGTGAAAAAAAGGACAAAAATTTCATATGGGTACAATGTTGTACGACTGAGTAATTTTCATTCAAAATGTGAGGGCACCGAAAGCTGAAAATTGGTCTGGTTATGAAGGGGGTTTAAGTGCCCAGTGGTCAAGTGGTTAAATATCGTGCCTGGGGGTTGTCTATAGTATGCCTGTAAAGTGGCGCGTGTTTCCCGTGTTTATAACTGTCCCTGCACAAAATTACATTTCTAAAGGAATAAAAGTAATTTAAAACTGCTTGCGGCTTTAATGTAATGTCTGGTCCCGGCAATATGGATGAAAATCATTGAGAAAAATGGCATGGGTACACCCCCCCCCTCCCCCCCAGCCCATTACCAGGCCCTTTGGGTCTTGTATGGATATTAAGGGGAACCCGGCACCCAAATTAAAAAAAGGAAAAGCGTGGGGCCCCCAGGCCCTATATACTTTGAACAGCAGTATACAGGCGTTGCAAACAAGACAGGGACTGTAAGTTTGTTCTTAAGTAGAATCTGTTTGTAATTTTGAACTGGTGCATTTTTAAAGTGTAGCTCCCACCAAAATCTATTTTTAAGCTTTTTGGAAAACATAGGGAAGGGTTATCACCCCTGTAACATTTGTTTTGCTGTCTGTGCAGTGTGCACCTGTTCAGAACAGTTCACCTCACTTTCCGTCCTAATGACAAATGTTTTTTGAAAATTTGGGTTTTTTAGGGAAACAAGGATTGGTGATAAAGCAAAGAAGAAAAAAAGTGAAATATTCCTTTAAATATCGTACCTGGGGGGTGTCTAAAGTATGCCTGTGAAGTGGCATGTGTTTCCCGTGTTTAGAACTGTCCCTGCACAAAATTACATTTCTAAAGGAATAAAAGTAATTTAAAACTGCTTGCGGCTTTAATGTAATGTCTGGTCCCGGCAATATGGATGAAAATCATTGAGAAAAATGGCATGGGTACACCCCCCCCTCCCCCCCAGCCCATTACCAGGCCCTTTGGGTCTTGTATGGATATTAAGGGGAACCCGGCACCCAAATTAAAAAAAGGAAAAGCGTGGGGCCCCCAGGCCCTATATACTTTGAACAGCAGTATACAGGCGTTGCAAACAAGACAGGGACTGTAAGTTTGTTCTTAAGTAGAATCTGTTTGTAATTTTGAACTGGTGCATTTTTAAAGTGTAGCTCCCACCAAAATCTATTTTTAAGCTTTTTGGAAAACATAGGGAAGGGTTATCACCCCTGTAACATTTGTTTTGCTGTCTGTGCAGTGTGCACCTGTTCAGAACAGTTCACCTCACTTTCCGTCCTAATGACAAATGTTTTTTGAAAATTTGGGTTTTTTAGGGAAACAAGGATTGGTGATAAAGCAAAGAAGAAAAAAAGTGAAATATTCCTTTAAATATCGTACCTGGGGGGTGTCTAAAGTATGCCTGTGAAGTGGCATGTGTTTCCCGTGTTTAGAACTGTCCCTGCACAAAATGACATTTGTAAAGGAAAAAAAGCCATTTAAAACTGCTTGCGGCTTTAATGTAATGTCTGGTCCCGGTAATATGGATGAAAATCTTTGAGAAAAATGGCATGGCTACCCCCCTACCCCAGCCCATTACCAGCCCCTTTGGGTCTTGTATGGATATTAACGACTTAACGACCACCCACTGTAATTATAAGTCGGCAGAATGGCACCGACAGGCAAAGTCACATACCGGTACGTGACTGCCGTCGTATAGTTGGGGGGTCCGATTGGACCCCCCTTCTATACAGTGAGCGGTGGTTATTTGTTCGGGAGCGATCCGGGATGAGGGGACGCCCATTCGATTCCGGCCACCCCCTCGCGATCACTCCCGGCGAATGAAAACCTTCCTCTGCCTGTGTAATGTAAACACAGGCAGAGGAAGTGATGTCATCTCTCCTCGTGTCGGTCTTTTCGATCCGGCGCGAGGAGAGAGGACATCTCACAGTAAGTGCACCAACAGCCCACTGACACCAGTACACGTAGGCACACTTTTCACCCCCCAGTCACCCCCAGTACCCCCAGTCACAGTGCACCATTTGCAGTGGTCATTTTTTTACTGATCACTGCAATCAGTGTCATTTGTGACAGTAAAAAGTTGCAGGGCAGTTCGGTTTACGCCCCTTTAGGTCCAGGGTAGCCCCCTAACCCCCCCTAATAAAGGTTTAACCCCTTGATCGCCCCCCAGGTAACCCTTTCACCCCCTAACGCCAGCGTCACTAAGCGATCGTATTTCCGCTCGCTGTATTTAGTGCCGGTGGTGCCCTAGATAGCCAGTTATTTATTTTTAGTTTCGGCGCAGATTTTTATAGCGTCAGGTACCCCCATATATTATTTTAACCCCCTGATTGCCCCTAGAGTTAACCCTTTCAACAGTGATCACCGTATACGTTTTACTGGTGACACTGGTTAGCCAGTTAGTTATTTAGGTTACCCGCCAGGTTTTTATATAGCTTCAGGTACCCCCATATATAACCTAATAAAGGTTTTAACCCCCTGATTGCCCCTAGTTAACCCTTTCACCAGTGATCACCATATAAGTTTTACGGGTGACGCTGGTTGGTTAGTTTGCTTTTTATCGCATCAGGGCACCCGCCGTATATAACCCAATAAAGGTTTAACCCCCTGATCGCCCGGCGGCTGATATCAATTAGGTTTTAGCGCCAGAGAGGGTCTGCTTCGCCCCAGGCAGCGTTAGTTTAGTGCCAGTAACGCTAACACCCACGCGCGAAGGTACACTAGTAAAGAGGCCTACGAGATTCTGAGCATGACAGATAGTGAAGAGGAGGTCACGCATCTGTCAGATTCAGGCTCAGAATATCTTCCCGTAGAAGACAGTGAAGTCAGCGGCTCCACGTCAGATAGCTCTGACGACGAAGGTGAGGTCCCTGCTAAGGTCAGGCGTACCCGATCCCGATCTTCTGAGGTTGTTGAGGAGCAAGAACCGCAGGTCTCTCGTATCATGGAGCAGAGTAGTACTAGCGCCGCTATTCCTTCTGGTGAATTGGCAAGCACCAGCGGCCTAGTACAGCCTGGGCGTACATCCAGCACTGCAGTATCACGTGGTGAGTCCCATAAGTGCAGTTCAAGCTGGCGAGGTGGCAAGCACAAGTAGTGTCCCGCTGCCACCAAGAAGACAAAGGCAGGCCCGTCGTGCCCATAGTGCCCTTCCTGCAGAATTCGCCTATCCTGATTGGGTCCCCACCACTTCTGCAGAACCCGTACTTCCCCCATTCACTGCCCAACCCGGTATTCAGGTGGAAACAGCTGATTTTATGCCAACTGATTTTTATTCGCTGTTTTTTCACGGAAGATCTCTATAGATCTATTGTGGACCAGAGTAATTTATATGCTGGTCAATTCATCGCCGCTAACCCCCAGTTGCCTTCCATTGCCAAAGATTGGAAACCAATTACGGTTTCCGAATTTAAGACCTTTCTGGGCCTTTCCCTCAACATGGGCACACACAAATTCCCGTCATTGCGTGCTTATTGGTCCACGCACCCAATTGACCACATGCCCGTGTTCTCTGCCTCCATGCCCAGGACACGATACGAGCAGATTTTGCGGTTCATACACTTCAACGACAATGAACTTTGTCGTCCACGTGGAGACCCGCTCTATAAAATTCGGCCCCTCATAAACCACTTCAACGAACGTTTTGCAGCCTTGTTTATTCCCGATCAAGTTGTCTGCGTTGATGAGTCCCTGATTAAATTTTCTGCCCGCTTGTCTTTCAAGCAGTTCCTTCCCAGCAAGCGTGCCAGATACGGGGTCAAGCTCTATAAGTTCTGTGACAGGGCAACAGGCTATGTATGGAGCTTTACGGTTTATGAGGGAAAAGACAGTCAGGTTGAGCCTGTCAACTGCCCGGATTACATAGGGAGCGCTGGCAAGATAGTGTGGAACTTGGTGTCACCCTTATTCGGAAAGGGGTACCACTTGTATGTGGACAATTATTACACGAGCGTGCCACTGTTTAGTCACTTGTTTGATCATCAGATTGGAGCATGTGGCACCGTGTGACCTAATCGCCGGGGCTTTCCCCAGCGGCTTGTAGATGCCCGTCTTAGGCTGGGGGAGAGAGCCTGCTTGAAGTGTAATAACTTGCTCGCTATGAAGTGGAGGGACAATAAGAATGTTTTCCTTCTTACCTCCCTTCATGCAGACACGACAGTCCAAATTCGTATGGCGACTGGTGTTGTGGAGAAACCCCTCTGTGTCCACGAATATAACAAAAATATGGGAGGGGTGGACCTCAATGACCAGTTGTTGGCGCCGTATCTAATTGACCGTAAGGCGAGACGCTGGTACAAAAAAGTGTCTCTATCCTTATTCCAATTGGCTTTGCTGAATGCTCATGTGCTATACAGAGCTTCAGGCGGGACGTTATCTCTTCTAAAATTCCAGAATGAGATAGTCACAGAACTCCTGTATCCAGGCGGTTCTGCACCTCACCATCCCCTACCAAATGCAGTAAGCCGGCTGCATGAGAGGCATTATCCGTATGCCCTCCAGAGTACCCCTACCCAACGAACCCCCCAAAAAAGATGTTGTGTCTGTAGCAAGCGCGGATTTAGGCGTGACACCTGTGTTTTTTGTCCACTCTGTCCTGACAAACCTGGTCTTTGCCTTGGTGAATGTTTTGAACGCTACCACTCAAAAGTTTTAGCGTAGGGTACAGCATTTCACAGACTAGGACACACTTACACAGGGTCTCCCAAGATGCCATCACATTTTGAGAGACCCGAACCATTACAGTTGTTAAAGTTACAAAAAAAGTGTAAAAAAGAAAAAAAAAAAAAACACAAAAAAAATATGAAATAAAAAAACCAAAAATAGTTGTTGTTTTATTGCTCTCTCTTTCTCTCTCTCTCTATATATTTTCTCTCTATTGTTCTGCTCTTTTTTACTGTATTCTATTCTGCAATGTTTTATCATGCTTGCTTTTCAGGTATGTAATTTTTTGTTTTCAGGTGCGCCATTCAGCTGCAGCGCAGAATTATTTATCTTGACATCAACAGCGTTTGCTCCCACGATACATAAAGCCGTGACTCCAGTGCTGTAGGAGGTGATTTCACCACCACAGTTAAAAAAAAAAAAAGAGCATATATGCCGAAGCATGGGGGCAGCAGGGGCGGAGGAGCGATTTTGCTCCTAATGCCGCGTACATACGGTCAAATTCCGACGGAGGCTTGTCCGTGGAAAAGTCCGACCGTGTGTACGCGGCATAACTTTTTTGCGGGAGGATGCCCCCATGCTTCGGCATATATATATTTTAGGCACAGGTTGCGTTAAAAAATTTTTTTCTTTTTTACTAGGTTTTGTTTTGGTATTTGCTTTGCAGGTATGGTATGGTATGGTAAGGTCTTACTGTTATACTGTAATGTTACTTTGTTTTAATGTTAACCATCATTTGCTTAGCAGGTACGCCATTCAGTTGCAGCACGGATCTATTTATCTTGACAGCAACAGCGTTTGCTCCCACGATACATAAAGCCGTGACTCAAACGCTGTAGGAGGTGATTTCACCACCACAGTTAAAAAAAAGAGCATATATGCCGAAGCATGGGGGCAGCAGGGGCGGAGGAGCGATTTTGCTCCTAATGCCACGTACATACGGTCGAAATTCCTGACGGAGGCATGCCCGTGGAAAAGTCCGACCGTGTGTACGCGGCATAACTTTTTTGCGGGAGGATGCCCCCATGCTTCGGCATATATAAATGGTGCATGTATGCCCATCATTAGAAGTAGGTGGATGAAGGGAGGTATTCTAAAGGTGGGCATACCCACCGATCAAGCTCTTTTTTTCGTTCAGCCAACAGGCTGCATGAAAAAAAAAAGATTACAATACATGTCCAACAAGGACCAGCAACATACTGGTATGTTGCTGGACTTTGAATGTTTATACCAGAATGATGCCTGCAGGTTTAGGTATCATCTTGGTATCATTCTTTTCAGCCAGTGGCCGGCTTTCATGTAAAAGCAATTCTAGCAGATAATTAGCCTCTAGACTGCTTTTATAAGCAGTGGGAGGGAATGTCCCCCCCCCCCCCCCGGATATAAACCGCGCCATTGGGAAATTGGGAAAGCATTTTATCACACCGATCTTGGTGTGGTCAGATGCTTTGAGGGCAGAGGAAAGATCTAGGGTCTAACCCCCCAATTTTTTTCAAAAAAAGAGTACCTGTCACTACCTATTGCTATCATAGGGGATATTTACATTCCCTGAGATAACAATAAAAATGGTAAAAAAAAAAATACGGAAGGAACAGTTTAAAAATAAAATAAAAAAGCAAAATAAATAATAATAAAAAAAAGCACAGCTGTCCCCCCCTGCTCTTGCGCAAAGGCGAACGCAAGCGTCGGCCTAGCGTCATATGTAAACAGCAATTGCATCATGCATGTGAGGTATCACCGCGAAGGTCAGATCGAGGGCAGTAATTTTAGCAGTAGACCTCCTCTGTAAATCTAACGTGGTAACCTGTAAAGGCTTTTAAAAATGAATGTAGTTTGTCGCCGCTGCGCGTTTGTGCGCAATTTTAAAGCATGTCGTGTTTGGTATCCATGTACTCGGCCTAAGATCATCTTTTTTATTTCATCAAACATTTGGGCAATATAGTGTTTTTTAGTGCATTAAAAATAAAAAAAGTGTGTTTTTCCCCAAAAAATGTGTTTGAAAAATCGCTGCGCAAATACTGTGTGGAAAAAAAAAATGCAACATCCACTATTTTAATCTGTAGGGCCTTTGCTTTAAAAAAATATATAATGTTTGGGGGTTCAACATAATTTTCTTGCAAAAAAAAAATGTTTTCATGTAAACAAAAAGTGTCAGAAAGGGCTTTGTCTTCAAGTGGTTAGAAGAGTGGATGTAAGCTTCCTAATGTTGTGTATAAAATGCCAGGACAGTTCAAACCCCCCCCCAAATGACCCCATTTTGGAAAGTAGACACCCCAAGCTATTTGCTGAAAGGCATGTTGAGCCCATTGAATATTTTTTTTTTTTTTGTCCCAAGTGATTGAATAATGACAAAAAGAAAAAAAAAATGTACAAAAAGTTGTCACTAAATGATATATTGCTCAAACATGCCATGGTTCTATGTAGAATTGCACCCCAAAATACATTCTGTTTCTTCTCCTGAGTACGGGGATACCACATGTGTGAGACATTTTGGGAGCCTAGCCGCATACAGGACCCCGAAAACCAAGCACCGCCTTCAGGATTTCTATGGGTGTAAATTTTTGATTTCACTCCTCACTGCCTATCACAGTTTCGGAGGCCATGGAATGCCCAGATGGCACAAAACCCCCCCCAAATGACCCCATTTTGGAAAGTAGACACCCCAAGCTATTTGCTGAGAGGTATGTTGAATATTTTGCAGATCTCGCTTTTTGTCACAAAGTTTTGAAAATTGAAAAAATAAAATAAAAAAATGTCTTTCTTCATTTTCAAAAACAAATGAGAGCTGTAAAATACTCACCATGCCTCTCAGCAAATAGCTTGGGGTGTCTACTTTCCAAAATGGGGTCATTTGGGGGGGTTTTGTGCTATTTTGGCATTTTATGGCCTTCAAAACTGTGATAGGTAGTGAGGAGTGAAATCAAAAATTTGTGCCCTTAGAAATCCTGAAACGGTGCTTGGTTTTCGGGGCCCCGTACGCGGCTAGGCTCTCAAAAAGTCCCACACATGTGGTATCCCCGTACTCAGTAGAAGCAGCAAAATGTATTTTGGGGTGTAATTCCACATATAACAATGGCATGTTTGAGCAATATATCATTTAGTGACAACTTTTTGTACATTTTTTTTTCTTTTTGTCATTATTCAATCACTTGGGACAAAAAAAAAATATTCAATGGGCTCAACATGCCTCTCAGCAATTTCCTTGGGGTGTCTACTTTCCAAAATGGGGTCATTTGGGGGGGTTTTGTACTGCCCTGCCATTTTAGCACCTCAAGAAACGAGATAGGCAGTCATAAATTTAAAGCTGTGTAAATTCCAGAAAATGTACCCTAGTTTTTAAACGCTATAACTTTTGCGCAAACCAATAAATATACGCTTATTGACATTTTTTTTTACTAAAGACATGTGGCTGAATACATTTTGGCCTAAATGTATGACTAAATTTGAGTTTATTCGATTTTTCTTATAACAAAAAGTAGAAAATATCATTTTTTTTCGAAATTTTCGGTCTTTTTCCGTTTATATCGCAAAAAATAAAAATCACAGAGGCAATCAAATACCATTAAAAGAAAGCTCTATTTGTGGGAAGAAAAGGACGCAAATTTCGTTTGGGTACAACATTGCATGTCCGCACAATTTCCAGTTAAAGCAGCACAGTGCAAAATTCTGAAAACACCTCTGGTCCTTTAGCTACAAAATTGTACGGGGCTTAAGTGGTTAAGGGGAACCCCGCACCCAAAATAAAAAAAGGCCCTATATACTCTGAACAGCAGTATACAGGCGGTGCAAACAAGACAGGGACTGTAGGTTTGTTCTTAAGTAGAATCTGTTTGTAATTTTGAACAGGTACATTGTTTAAGTGTAGCTCCAGCCAAAAAATCTATTTTTAAGCTTTTTGGAAAACATAGGGAAGGGTTATCACCCCTGTAACATTTGTTTTGCTGTCTGTGCACCTGTTCAGAACATTTCACCGCACTTTCCGTCCCAATGACAAATGTTTTTGAAAAGTGGGGTTTTTATTGAAACAAGGATTGGTGATAAAGCATCAGTGGAGAGGAGACACCTTTTTCCCATATCAACTCTTACAGGAGAGAATTTCCCTTCCTAGGGGTAGATTTCCTCTCACTTCCTGTTGTCTCCCTCCGTTTGTAAGTAGAAGTCGTTTGAAAGTCGGATTTTTGAAAATAGGGGCCTGCCCTATATACTCTGCAGAAATTTGGATCTTAGGTGTTGGTGTTGCCACAACACTGTAAGCCCTCACAGTTACTCTTGGTGGGTGCTGGAACGCCCTGCTGTGAACGATTATATCAAGAATTGTAATTACATGCCATTGTTGAACAGTGGCAGAAAAATTGGGCCTTTGGTGGTGGTGGTGGTGTTGCCACAACACTGTAAGCAGTCACAGTTACTTTTGTTGGGTGCAGGAATGGGTCCTGCTGTGAAATATTAGATCAAGAATTGTAATTACATGCCCCTGTTGAACAGGGGCAGAAAAATTGGGCCTTAGGCACTGATGCCACAACACTGCAACCCCTCACAGATACTCTAGTTGGAGCGCAGGAATGAGCCCTGCTGCAAAGTATTGAAGCAAAAATTGTAATTACCCACTTAACCACTGCCTGCCGCCAAATAACGTTGACAGGGTGGTTGCTTAACTCTGGGAGGACGTTATATAACGTCCTCCCAGAATCACGCTCCCGCGTGGACAAGAGGACCCGGCGCATCACGGATCACGGTAAATCGCCGCTGATAGCGGACGGAGCGATCACTTGTAAACAGACCGGCGTCATGTGATGACGCCAGTTCCTCTCTCCCCTCTCTGTACCGATCGGTACAGTGTGAGAGGAGAGGGGAGGGAGCGGATCATGTCAGCAGCGCTGTGGGCTGGATCTGTGACAATTGCAGTCACAGATCCAGCCATCCATCCCTGCTCAGCCATCTCTGTGCAATACCCTGCAATACTCCGCAATACCCTGCAATACTCCGCAATACTCCACAATACCCGGCAATACTCCACAATACCCGGCAATACTCCACAATACCCGGCAATACTCCACAATACCCGGCAATACTCCACAATACCCGGCAATACTCTGCAATAACCACTTCCTGCCCGCCGGCCATCATATGACGTCCTTGACTTTGTGCAGGGATATCTGAATGATGGGTGCCGCTACAGGCATCATTCAGATATTAGCTTTTTCAGCCGGCGATTCCCTACACCATAAGAACAATCATAGCGGCTATTCCACCGCTTGATCATTCTTACGGGAGACGAGAGGGGATGTCCCCCCCCCCCCCCCCCCCACCGCCCTCCGGTGCTTCTACCGACTCACCGCTACGATCAAAGCCAAGATTGTTGTTTTTTTGGGGGTTTTTTCAGGCTTCCCAGCCTAGAGGTGGGATGTGGGGTCTTATTGACCCCATATCTCACTGTAAAGAGGACCTGTCATGCCATATTCCTATTACAAGGGATGTTTACGTTCCTTGTAATAGGAATAAAAGTGATCAAAAAAAATTTGGGGGCGGAAAAACATGTCAAACTAAAATAAATAAAGTAAAATGAACAATAAAATATATATATATTTTTTAAAGCGCCCCTGTCCCCGTGAGCTCGCATACAGAAGCGAACGCATGCATAAGTCCCGCCCACATATGAAAACGGTGTTCAAACCACACATGTGAGATATCTCTGCGAACATTAGAGCGAGAGCAATAATTTTGGTCCTAGACCTCCTCTGTAACTCAAAACATGTAACCAGTAAAAATATTTAAAACGTCGCCTATGGGAATTTTTAAGTAGCGAAGTTTGGCGCCATTCCACGAGCGTGTGCAATTTTGAAGGGTGACATGTTAGGTATCTATCTATCTTTACTCAGCGTAACTTCATCTTTCACATTATGCAAAAACATTGGGCTAACTTTACTGTTTGTTTGTTTTTTAAGCACAAAACTGTTTTTTTCCGTAAAAAACGCGTTAAAAAAATTGCTGCGCAAATACCATGCGAGATAAAAAGTTGCAATGACCACCATTATATTCTCTAAGGTCTTTGCTAAAAAAACATATATAATGTTTTGGGGTTCTATGTAATTTTCTAGCAAACAAATGAGGATTTTTACATGTAGGAGAGAAATGTCAGAATTGGTCTGGGTGCTCCAGAACGCCTGAAGGTGCTCCCTGCATGTTGGGCCTCTGTATGTGGCCACGCTGTGTAAAAGTCTCACACATGTGGTATCGCCATACTCGGGAGTAATAGCAGAATGTATTTTGGGGTGTAATTTGTGGTATGCATATGCTGTGTGTGAGAAATAACCTGCTAATATGACAATTTTGTGGAAAAAAAGAAAAAAAAATCTTGATTTTGCAAAGAATTGTGGGAAAAAATTACAACTTCAAAAAACTCACCATGCCGCTTTCTAAATACCTTGGAATGTCTTCTTTCCAAAAAGGGGTCATTTGGGGGGTATTTGTACTTTTCTGGCATGTTAGGGTCTCAAGAAATGAGATAGGCCGTCAGTACTTTAGGTGTGATCAATTTTCAGATATTGGCACCATAGTTGGGGACTCTAGAACTTTCACAAAGACCAAATAATATGCACCAATTTGTACTTATTTTTACCAAAGATATGTAGCAGTATAAAATTTGGCCAAAATTTATGAAGAAAAAATACTAATTTGCTAAATTTTATAACAGAAACAAAAAAAAATTTTTTTTACAGAATTTTCAGTCTTTTTTCTCTTATAGAGCAAATAATAAAAAACCTAACGGTGATTAAATACCACCAAAAGAAAGCTCTATTTGTGTGGAAAAAAAGGACAAAAATGTCATATGGGTACAGTGTTGTATGACTGAGTAATTGTCATTCAAAATGTGAGAGCACCGAAAGCTGAAAATTGGTCTGGTTATTAAGGGGGTTTAAGTGCCCAGTGGTCAAGTGGTTACATGCCCCTGTTAAACAGGGGCAGAAAAATTGGGCCTTAGGCACTGGTGCTGGTGCCACAACACTGCAACCCCTCACAGATACTCTAGTTGGAGAGCAGGAATGAGCCCTGCTGCAAAGTATTGCAACAAAAATTGTAATTACACGCCCCTGTTAAACAGGGGCAGAAAAATTGGACCTTAGCCACTGGTGGCGGTGCCCAGAACAAAAAATGTTCTTACAAGCTATCAACATGGACATTGAGGAGGAAGAGGATAGTCACTCAGCATAACAGGATAGTCACTCAGCATCAGCATAGGCAGTCTTTCAAAAATAAATTATTCGGTTACATCAGCATCAGGTGCTTGGTAGCTGGTGATCCAAGACTGATTAATTTTTATGAAGGTCAGCTGATCGACCGAGTCGGTGGACAGGCGCACCCTGTGATCGGTTACAAAGCCTCCAGCAGCACTGAATGTGCATTCCGAAAGAACGCTGGATGCAGGACAGGCCAGTAGCTCAATTGCATACTGTGCAAGCTCTGGCCAGTGATCCATCCTCAAGACCCAGTGTTGTGGAATTTCTCAGCTGCTGTTTGCAGAGCACACAGCCTATAATTCCTGTGCTATCTAAGCACACATCAGATTTCATCTCTTTGCAATAATGCTATCTTTAACCACTTCTCTACTGTGCACGAAAACCCCCTTCCTGCCCAAGCCATTTTTCAGCTTTCAGTGCTGTCACACTTTGACAATTGCGCGGTCGTGCGACGTGGCTCCCAAACGAAATTTGCGTCCTTTTTTTTTCCCACAAATAGAGCTTTCTTTTGGTGGTATTTGATCACCTCTGCGGTTTTTATTTTTTGCGCTATAAACAAAAGAAGAGCTTCCAGTTTGGGAAAAAAACACTATTTTTTAATTTTTGCTATAATAAATACCCATTTTTTTTTTTAAATAAAATTTTCCTCAGTTTAGGCCGATACGTATTCTTCTACATATTTTTGGTAAAAAAAAAAAAAAAATCGCAATAAGCGCGTATTGATTGGTTTGCGCAAAAGTTATAGCGTGTACAAAATAGGGGATAGATTTATAGCATTTTTATTTTTTTATTAGTAATGGCGGCGATCTGCGATTTTTTTTTATTGTGACTGCGATATTGCGGCGGACACATCGGACACTTTTGACACATTTTTGGGACCATTCACGTTTATACAGCGATCCCTGCTATAAAAATGCATTGATTACTGTATAAATGTGATTGGCAGGGAAGGTGTTAACCACTAGGGGGCGGGAAGGGGTTAAATATGTTCCCTCAATGTGTTCTTACTGTGGGGGGAGGGGACTGACTGGGGGAGGTGACCGATGGTTGTCCCTATGTACAAGGGACACACCATCGGTCCCCTCTCCCTCACAGGACGTGGATCTCTGTGTTTACACACAGAGATCCACTTTCCTGCTCGTTTCCCGGGCAATCGCGGGTGCCCGGCGGCAATCGCGGCCGCCGGGCACGCACACCGGGGCCTCGTGAACGCGGCGGGCGCGCGCGCGCCGCTGGCTTCAAGCGCGCGCCTCCTAGCTCGTTTTAAAGGGAGGACGTCATATGACGTCCTCCCAGAACGAGAGTATCCTCCGCCCGCCGTCAATTGACAGTGGGCGGGGGACAAGTGGTTAAGTTAAGTTTGCTAAGATCCACTCACCGTTCATACATCCCAAGAAGGCAGCATCACACAGCTTATGTTCTCATCTCTTGGCAGGCCAGCATGACTGACTAGCCGACGCCTAATCATAGGCTTTTATTAAACTCAAAAGATCTCGCACAGGAGGTGATTGGCTGCAGCAACCAATCCCCTCCCCCATGGGCGGGGACCTCACAGGATGTCCCTTCCACACAGGAAAATGGCAATACCTGGACATTCCTTCCAACAGGAGATGCCATACATGAATCCCACTCAAGAAATATGGCTTAAAGGATTCAATACAATAATACATACAATGAATACAATAACGTATGATGGCTAAAGTTACCATTGATAGGAATTCTTATTCTGCGCTATTCCATAGAATAACGCATATTAAGATTATACTATTATTGAATGGGGGAGGGAGGCTATCTGCAGAAGCGCTACGAATTCCAACCAATGTTGATCAGACACAGCAGAGACAAGAGCGCGCATCCGCCTATAACCAATGATGTCATTGCAGAGCGAGCATAGTTACATAGTTACATAGTTAGTCAGGTTGAAAAAGGACACAAGTCCATCCAGTTCAACCGTAAAAAAAAATAAAAAATAAACATATATCGTACAATCCCATATACCCAATTCTATACCCACAGTTGATCCAGAGGAAGGCAAAAAAAAAACCAGAAGAGCATGATCCAATTTGCTACAGCAGGGGAAAAAATTCCTTCCTGATCCCCCGAGAGGCAATCGGATATTCCCTGGATCAACTTTACCTATAAATGTCAGTACCCAGTTATATTATGTACATTTAAGAAAGAATCCAGGCCCTTCTTAAAGCAATCTACTGAGCTGGCCAGAACCACCTCTGCAGGGAGTCTATTCCACATTTTCACAGCTCTTACTGTGAAAAAACCTTTCCGTATTTGGAGGTGAAATCTCTTTTCCTCTAGACGCAAAGAGTGCCCCCTTGTCCTTTGTGTTGACCGTAAAGTGAATAACTGAACACCAAGTTCACTATATGGACCCCTTATATATTTGTACATGTTGATCATATCCCCCCTTAATCTCCTCTTCTCAAGAGAGAATAAATTCAGTTCCTCTAATCTCTCCTCATAGCTGAGCTCCTCCATGCCTCTTATCAGTTTGGTTGCCCTTCTCTGCACTTTCTCCAGTTCCCCAATATGCTTTTTGAGAACTGGGGCCCAAAACTGAACTGCATATTCCAGATGAGGTCTTACTAATGATTTGAACAGGGGCAAAATGATATCTCTCTCTCTGGAGACCATACCTCTCTTAATACAAGAAAGGACTTTGCTCGCTTTGGAAACCGCAGCTTGGCATTGCATGCCATTATTGAGCTTATGATCTACCAAAACCCCCAGATCCTTCTCCACTACGGATCCCCCCAGTTGTACTCCCCCTAGTATGTATGATGCATTCATATTATTAGCCCCCAAGTGCATAACTTTACATTTATCAACATTAAACCTCATCTGCCACATAGTCGCCCAATTAGACAGAGCATTGAGGTCGGCTTGTAAATTGGCGACATCCTGTAAGGACGTTATTCCACTGCATAGCTTGGTGTCATCTGCAAAGACAGAAATGTTACTTTTGATCTCAGACCCAATATCATTTATAAACATATTAAAAAGTAAGGGTCCCAGCACTGAACCTTGGGGTACACCACTGATAACCTTGGACCATTCAGAGTAAGAATCATTAACCACTACTCTCTGAATTCTGTCTTTTAGCCAGTTTTCTATCCATTTACAAACTGATATTTCCAATCCTGTAGACTTTACCTTACACGTGAGCCGTGTGTGGGGAACTGTATCGAACGCTTTTGCAAAATCCAAGTATACCACGTCCACTGCCACCCCTCTGTCCAATGTCTTACTTACCTCTTCATAAAAAGAAATCAGGTTTGTTTGACAACTTCTGTCTTTCATGAATCCATGCTGTCTGTTGCTTAAATAGTTTTTTTTCCAGCAAGAACTCATCTATGTGGTCTTTTATTAATCTCTCCAGTATTTTCCCAACTATAGAAGTTAAACTAACAGGTCTATAGTTACTTGGTAAACACTTAATTCCCTTTTTAAATATAGGCACCACATTGGCCCTGCGCCAATCCAGTGGTACTATTCCTGTCATTAATGAGTCCCTAAAAATTAAATACAATGGCTTTGAAATTACAGAGCTCAATTCTTTTAGGATCCGTGGGTGTATGCCATCTGGTCCAGGTGCTTTATCCACCTTTATTCCATCTAAATATTTCTGGACCATATCACTTTTGAGCCATTGTGGATTTGGGGCTGTGTCACTACCACCCCCATTTTGGACATGAGCTCCCCCATGCTCCTTTGTATACACAGAACTGAAGAAAGTATTTAATAAATTAGCCTTCTCTTTGTCCCCAGTCACCCACTCTAGATTATTTTGTAAAGGGCCTACATGCTCAGACTTGACCTTTTTACTATTAATATATTTGAAGAATTTTTTGGGGTTTGTCCTACTATCTTTTGCAATCTGTCATTCATTTTGAATTTTTGCATCCTTGATTTCCTTTTTACATATCCTGTTATATTCTTTGTAACATTTAAATGACACTAGTGTTCCCTCATTTTTATATTTTTTAAAAGCTCTTTTCTTATAGTTTATAGCTTTTTTAACTTTGGCAGTGAGCCACATAGGTTTTATTTTTAGCCTTTTAAACTTATTGCCCATGGGAATATACTTTGCAGTGAGTTCACAAACAGTCTTTTTGAAGAATTCCCATTTCTGTTCTGTGCCCATTGATGCCAATATTCCTTCCCAGTCTAAGTCCTGGAGAGCAGCACTCATCCTTGGAAAATTTGCTCTCTTGAAATTAAGTGTTTTTATCTTTCCTGTATGTGATTTTTGCTTACAACTAACATCAAATGAAATCATGTTATGGTCACTGCTACCCAGGTGTTCCTTTATCTGAACATTAGTAATACGCTCTGCATGGTTTGAGATTACCAGGTCCAACAGAGCATCATTCCTAGTTGGGGCCTCAATAAACTGGACCATAAAATTGTCCTGCAATAGGTTTATAAATTTTTGCCCTTTAACTGTCCCAGCAGTTCCATTACTCCAGTCAATTTCTGGGTAGTTAAAATCCCCCATTATTATCACCGTCCCAGCCCTTGCAGCCCTTTCCATCTGTGCAAGGAGCTGAGTCTCTAACTCCTCATTAACATTGGGTGGTCTATAACAAACTCCAATAATTAGCTTTGAACTACGCACATCTGTATGCAGTTCCACCCATAATGCTTCAGACTCATCACACTCTCCATCCACCAGGTCCTCTTTCACACTCGCTTTGAGATCATATCCCCCTCCTTAACGATCGTCCATGCTAATGCACAGAGGGCCCCCGTTGGCGGACATATCCGCACCCTGCAAACATCACACTCCAACCTCAAGACGTTTTCCCCTATCAGACGGGATTCAACCAGCCTCAGACTACCCCAATCAGCTCTTTTAGAGCGGGTTGCGGAAGTACTAACACTGGGTGACACTATGACAATACATATTAAATACATCTCCATAAAAATCTCCACAACAGTCCTCCCTTTTTTGTCATATGCACCCCATGTGTCCATCGATGAAACTTGATCTGCTTCTTACACCTGGAAATGAATCAGTCCTTAGTCCATAAAAAGGAAAACACGGCTTGACATGTAGACTCTACTATTCAGGGGCATGACTTATAAAGGAGGACACGACATGGTGAGCTGTAGTAATCGCCGATCCGTCTGTGATCCTCTGTGTCTTGTATGTGGGTCCGGCTTCGGGGCGTCTCATCGAGGAAACTGGTCATGCGTCAAATCAGGCAACAGGAGCACCTCGTCACGACATAGAAAGAATAGAAATAAAAACGACATGATTATATATATTCCCACTTCCTTTAACCACGATCCGCTGTAAAATAAAAATTAGATCCCCAAAGATTTCCAGACCCTTAAAATAGACTCCCAACCTTCACTTAGCTACAGCTCTGGCTTCAACAATTACATGAAGAACCCTATCCTTAACGGATGAGAATTGTTCAATCGTATCCCAAGCCCGAGCCCCCCCCTCATGCAGGACACCATGCCCAGACCTGGTCGGGGTTGGTGAACAAATCCCTTCTAGCTGTCCCTGCCATTCTTAATTTCCTGCGCCATCAGATCCTCGCGATCGGCCGCGACATAAGATGCTGGGACAGCTTCACCATCACGCATGAACCTCTTGCTTTGGGGGAACTACCTTATAAGCTGCAGATCCGCATAAACACCAAACTAAAGTTCAAACACACTTGTGGGCTGCCTAGATACCCAAACCGACAAGAGGCAGAGCCATTAAAACTAAAACCAATTTTACCCTCTAAAAATACATCGTTAGATTCCATTGACAAGTGTCTGTTTGGAGTCTTCACTAGTTTGTCAAAACTCCTCATACCCATAATAACATCATAAATGGCATGTACCGCGGTCATCGCTGGGGACTAAAACTTGGTGAAGACTCAGAACAGACCATCAGTCCTGTTCGCTTTCTGAGCTAGTCAGGACATACACTTTACATAATAACTTGGGATGCTTTTCACCGTTACCCTTGCTAAAATTTACTAAACAACAAAAATATAAATAAACAAAGATACTCCTCATTCTTTGGTGTGGTTGAGCAGCTTCTTGCAGTGGCTGGCGTGGTCTCACCCCTCAAGCTTCTTTACAACGACCCAGTCACCTGGTTGGAAAGAATGTAAACTGATTATTAAGTCAGGGTCCAGGAGGGACTCGTGAAAACCTTTTGGTGGACATTTTGAAGTTCATGTCACAACGATCGCACCTCCCCCATCAGCCGAGAATATAAGTGACAGCTAATGAGGAGAGTACGACCCTGGTTTTGATTGACCTCCAAACAAACCTCATATGACAATAACCCAGACATCGGGACTGTGGTCACTGCATAACCTGTGCGTGGCTTACAATACCTGGAACCATTGACAAAAGGTTCTTAGCCTCTGGGATGGGAACCTACTTCACCAGACTGCTGCTTGCCGATTCAAATTCTATCAAAGAAAGACAGTCTTGGCACAAACTTGGTTAGAATTACAGAGGTTATTATTAGTTTGACAAAAAAAAACTGTCACTCTTACATTTATCACTTCTCCCCCCTTTTCTTCCTCATTACAGACTGAAGGAAGAAATGCGTGGTGCAGGAAAAAAGAAACAATGAAATAGCCTATGATACTTTTACCTCCCTTAGACTCGTATTTATCCATATGTACAGCTGTCTACATACACCTGTTCTCTGTGTACAAACTCCTTGGACCTGAAAAATACTTATAAGCAAAATCATTACTCTATCCTTCATATTTAACCTGCAAAGAATGGTAAATTGTCAATGACATTCTTTTAAAACCGATTCAAACAAAACCCTCTGTAACCCTTACTTTTCCCGTTCCTACAAAAATACAACAGCCGCGACGCATCGAAGGATCGCCGCGGTAAGTTCGAACATATTCACGTTACTACATACAAACATTCCGATACAAACGTGGGAGAAATACTTCCCAGTTTCCAAAACCACAAATGAAAAAAACAAAAACAGCCAGAATTCTCCCTTTACTCTTTCAGCAATAGAAAAAAATACAATGGGACAACCCTGAGAGCAACTCGAGAACCTTGCATGGACCAGCCATACAAAGTTCAAACAAACGGGCATGAGAATTTAACCTCCATCAACACTCATTATTACAGATTTCTGAAGCCACAGCTCAACTACATCCAAGGTACCTTTATTCTGAGGTCTCGTCCTCCAGACATCAAAAGTACCTTCCAAAGGAGTACACCTCACTGTACCCTCTGACCAGATATGTCATCCTTTAAGGGGTCTCATGTTCGGAGCCCCAAACCCAGACCTCATGTGCGGTGCAGTTGTCTGACTGGTGTGGAGCCTAATTTTTTTTCCTCCAACGAATGGACGGCACATTACCCATGACGATTCGAATCGCTTATGAAGTGTCCCGCGTCCAGGACACCCTTGCACTAGTTTTCGGAGCAGTACTGCTTAGTGACCATTTTTACAGTACTGGCACCCGGCGTATTCCGATTATTTTACACGGCCTCCCGGTATGCTAGAATCTACTCCTCACATTTACATGCTCTTCAACCGATTATCGGCAGCCCTGTAAACGTGTTTGTCAGACAACCTTCAAAGCATCATGAAATCCTCCACTATTCAAAACAATATTATGGCTTCTTTCTACCTGCATCTAGATGTTACAATAATGGTGATGCCCCCGTTTGCTCTCTATCCAAAACTGTATTTAAGTATAAAACTTTACAAAACTGGAACAAAATATAAAAACACTTTTAAACGCCAAAATGCTTTCCATCTTCCTTCCAAACACAAATCTCACTGCCTAACCTTTCAGACAACCCCAAGCTCCTCCCACCAACTTCCCTCTGATATATAAAATGCTGAAAAGAAACTTCCGGTTATGCTCAGCTCTTAAAAAAACCAAACTGGTTTATTTACATATCAATTGTTCAGGAAGAGGGAGGGGGAGGGGAGGCCTTAGCCCCAATCGCCTTGTCTATCAAGACTCCAATTTAAACATAAACACTCATCTTTGTACAAAAACTCTGTTAGTCTTACAATCTATCAAAATTCAGTGTAAAGTGAAGTTTTTCTTAAAAACAAAATCCAATACAAAAAAACGCAGCTCATATACTGCAAAGTCAGCTGACCCTGCAATAGCTTACATTCACTTAAATGAAAACAGAGAAATCCCCAACCTAACACCACCTGCATGGAGTTTGCATGACCTCCCTGTGTCTGCGTTGGCCTCCTCCCACACTCCAAATGCTGGTAGGTCAGCCAGATCCCATCCATAAATAGACCCCAGCATGTGCGTGTGTCCGCAAGCACGTTGTGGCCCCTCGGGGTAAGACCGCGCTATCTCAAGATACCACTCTACTCAACTCAAAAGGCGATGCTTAGAAAAACTATTTAATCTAGCAAATTTAACATTAAACAAAAAGAGCCTCTCAGTATGTCACCGTGGTGTCTCACTACTCTCCCCAGCAGTGCACAGGTCAAACTGTAAACGCATAGAACAAAAGAAAACTGCGCCAATCAACAAATGTTAATATAGCATCCAGGGGCTGATGTGCAAAAAGCAGTGCACACTCAGCAAAGGCACTAGCCACTAGATGCCAAAAAATAATGTCCAATGATTTGAAAACATTTAATGATAAAAGTCCAGATGAATGCCCAGATGATGCAATAAAACCCCCAAAAATTTAACCACAATACTGAATTATAGAACTAAAAATGATGGATTAATAGTCCTATTGCAAAGGCATAAATCCTGCAAAATCACAAGCTGAGATCAGTAGATGATTATGCAACACCCAGTGACATCAGCAAACAAAGGTAAGGTACCAGCTTACCAGAGGCAAGCCCATGAATGGTGGATGAACCATCGCAAGCCTCATGGACAACTATTTTTCCTGCCAAAACCAGCATGGGACGTCACAATGAACACCACATGGGTTCCCCCACACAAAGAAAAACACAAATGGCCTCCACCAGGTTCCAACGCAGAAAAGACCGCACTACCCAATTCGCACCAAACATCAAAATCTGCCCCAAAAGCTGAGAAATTCCACCAGCAAGACAGCCGACGAATGCCACAGCACGGTCACATGATATCACACCCAAAGGAAAGGTGGCTGCACCTTCCCTTATAGGATACCCACAGGCTAAGGAAAAACTGTGCCTCAAAATGGCAGACAAACCTGCAAGGCTAATCAAAAGCCAAGAATGAGGCCATTAACGCATCTATTTCTTTCCCGCCAAAACCAGCATCTCTTTAAAAGAAAATCAAAAATGTTTTTCTCCACAAAGACAGACTACACAATTGAGATTTTTCTAAATTATCATCAAAATCCACTGAAAAATGTGTGTCTTGAGTCACCTACACTCTACAAGGACCACATGTACACTTACAAACTTAAACCCTTTGGCCAACTAAACAGCACATTCAATAAATGTTAGTTACATGACAATATTAAAAACATATTCATTTCTCTAAGTTAATATACTCTGAGGCCTCGTACACACGGCCGATTTTCTCGGCAAGAACCAGCAAGAAACTTGCTGGCAGAGGTCTTGCCGAGTAAATCGGTCGTGTGTACGCGGCTATCGGGTTTCTCGTCGAGAAAACCGACAAGAAACCTCAACGAGAAAATAGAGAACCTGCTCTCTATTTTCTCGTCGAGATTCTCCTTGGCATGTTTCTCGACGAGAAAAGTGAGTGTGTGTACACTTACCTGTCCTCCCGGAAGCCTGCGCATGTTCGAAATGAATTCGACGCATGCGCGGTAGCTTCCTAGGCATACGTAGGGTATACCAAGATGGCGGCGACGGCATCGAATGTGACGAGCGCATGCTCGTCGTAGTCGATGACGTCACCGCGTACGCTCCATTCAAAGAACCGCGGGTTCTTTGACACAAGCGTGTGTACACTCGGCCGGGACAAGTTTCTTGTCCAAGAATCTCGTCGAAAAAAAACAACATGTTTTTTTCAACGAGAATCTCGGCCGTGTGTACGAGGGCTGAGATATTCACCACTTTTCTCTACCTAAAGTTCACACACACAGTGGCCTCAACTTCCATAACAAGCCATTGCAGAGACATACTATTGTCTGCCTTCTAGCAATGCCTGGCCACTTGGATATGCGGCGGGAACTTTCAACTCAAAAACCAAACTCTTTACTTAAAATATTTTTACACTTATGGGGACATGTGTCTTTGTCCCCTATAAAGGCAAAAATCACAATTTATCCATTTCTATTTTTCATAGAAATCACAAACACTACACACATACAGTATATTGTTGTTTGTACATCAGATTATCTCTCAGGGCGTATCCCCTGCATGCTATTTACAGAGAGTCACCAACTTCCACCATTGTAACTGATAGATGCTGGCTGCCCCTCCCCCACTAAAGCACATGGCTTATGGTTCAATGCAGCGGCCATCAATAACAATGCAGCCAAACAATCTAATCACATACAGTCTATATTTCTCATTTAGTTACACTCTTACAGCCCACAGCTTCCCCACACAAACATCCAGGAATCATACGATCTCTCTCCCAACAAAAACACACACACACACACACACACACAATCGGATTCGCAGACATACACGCACACACGCATCTCTCATACTGCAAGCATACAGCATTATTTCAAAAAGACGAAAAATTTGTTCTTTTACAAAGTACAGCCTCTTCGCGCATCACATCGCAGGTCCACTCTCCCCCCTCTGCTGATGTGATGTTCAAAGAGGCCGCAATTGGTCCAATCAGAGTCGCCATTACTGTTGTGGAATTTCTCGGCTGCTGTTTGCAGAGCACACAGCCTATAATTCCTGTGCTATCTAAGCACACATCAGATTTCATCTCTTTGCAATAATGCTATCTTTAAGTTAAGTTTGCTAAGATCCACTCACCGTTCATACGTCCCATACATCCCAAGAAGGCAGCATCACACAGCTTATGTTCTCATCTCTTGGCAGGCCAGCATGACTGACTAGCCGACGCCTAATCATAGGCTTTTATTAAACTCAAAAGATCTCACACAGGAGGTGATTGGCTGCAGCAACCAATCCCCTCCCCCATGGGCGGGGACCTCACAGGATGTCCCTTCCACACAGGAAAATGGCAATACCTGGACATTCCTTCCAACAGGAGATGCCATACATGAATCCCACTCAAGAAATATGGCTTAAAGGATTCAATACAATAATACATACAATGAATACAATAACGTATGATGGCTAAAGTTACCGTTGATAGGAATACTTATTCTGCGCTATTCCATAGAATAACGCATATTAAGATTATACTATTATTGAATGGGGGAGGGAGGCTATCTGCAGACGCGCGCTACGAATTCCAACCAATGTTGATCAGACACAGCAGAGACAAGAGCGCGCATCCGCCTATAACCAATGATGTCATTGCAGAGCGAGCATATCCCCCCTCCTTAACGATCGTCCATGCTAATGCACAGAGGGCCCCCGTTGGCGGACATATCCGCACCCTGCAAACATCACACTCCAACCTCAAGACGTTTTCCCCTATCAGACGGGATTCAACCAGCCTCAGACTACCCCAATCAGCTCTTTTAGAGCGGGTTGCAGAAGTACTAACACTGGGTGACACTATGACAATACATATTAAATACATCTCCATAAAAATCTCCACAACACCAGTAACCCAAAGGATTTTTGGTGGGAAAGGTGTCCAAGTCTGATCTTGCCCCTAGGTATTCCTGCACCATGTGAATCAGACGCTGGCGATGGTAGTTGGAACCGATCATACCTTGGGGCTGTGACTAAAAAATTGTCTGAACGCATCGGTCAGGCGGCCACCTTCTCCACCGCTCCTTCTGTGACTGACCGAAGCCTCAGCAACACGTTGTCTAGAACAGTGGCACTGGGACGTCAGATGATGTTAAGTCCCTGGAAGACTTGCAGCAGGAAGTTGCAGAGAGTCGCAGGACTGAAGTCGCAGACACTCAGGAGGTTGAAGAGGAGTGACACAGGAAGCAGATGCAAGGTCACAAGTGTAGCCAGGTCAGGTAACAGGCAGGCAGCGAAGTACAAGGCAGCAGGCAAACGCAGGGTCAAATGGGTAGCCAGGATCAGGAGCCAGTTGAGAAAATAATGATGATCTGGACAGCCGCACTCCAATCCAACATGGCTTTATTCACAAAGTAAAATGAAAACAGGCACTACATGTCACAGCAACAGAAAAATGGGGACAGCTAACGTGTTTCACACTTAGAAGAGCTTACTCATAGCGCATTTTCACAGCAGACTTGAGGCAAGGAACAGTCCAGTGCTTTGATTGTATTTTTATTAGGGGGTTCAACTTGGAAAGGGAGAAGGGAAATATGGGATGCCCAGTTGACTTTAGTAGAATTTTCAGTGACAACTTCTTCTGTACAGCTATTTAGACTCCTTAGCTTCCTCCAGCTCAATACTTGCTTGAAGCACTACAACACCCAGGACCAGCTGGCACTGTTTGATTGGTAGCAAATGCCCTTAACAGGCATGGATCGTGGGCCTCTTGTTTGTATGTCAAAGTCCTAGTGTCCAGCTGTCCTTCGGTGGCTACTGATCCCAGCACCACCTCTTCAGGCACTGCCTGCCCAACTGGCTGCAGCTGCCCCTTACTTCAGCCCTCTCGGCTAAACTTCCACAGTCCTCCCAGACAGACTCTGCATCCATCTCAAACTGCTCTTACCCAGTCCTCTCAGGCTGCCTCACAGTCGTCCCCAACTGTAACACTCATCCGCCCACCTGGTTGTCTTCCACCCTGGAGATTTGCCAGCAGTGTTCTCCTCTTGTTGTCCTTCTCCTGTGCTTCCGGTCAGAACACCTCTGTGTTTTATGAAGAGGGTCTCTTCAGCACCCAAGCTCCCAGACCCAAAGTCACTCCCCCCCCCCAATACTAGGGGGTTACTGTCAAGGGTCTCCGACAGCCTCCTAACACTCCATCTCTAGCTTCCACCCAAACTCCACTGCCCCAGCTGGGCTGACCCTGAGTATTTGAGGTGGCCTGCCTCCTGCCAATCCATCTGTTGGGGATTGGTCAGGGCCCTCATGAGTACCCCAGGCTGCTCTCTTTCTCATCTCCACTCCCATTCTTCTGGAAATTTCTTAAAAGTTCCAGAAGTAGGGGAAGGTCTCACAAATGCTGCCTGTGAGTCATTTAGCCCTCCCTGAGTCACTTACCATGACCCAGAAAAAATACACAGGCTTGGCTAAAAGCCAAGCCTAAACAATTTTCCTACACTGACAAAAAACCTATTCTAGCACATTTTATTTAAGGGAAAAGTGCATAATTGGTGCATCTGCAGGGAAGTCTAAAGCTGTACATGACCTGACGAATTTTGTTTGAAAGAAAATATTGATGTACTTTCAAACGTCATTCGTCAGGTCATCAAATTACTAATCAGAATTTTTATATGAATGTTCGTACGATGGTCATTCTGAAATCTACTAGTGTATGTAGCTAGTGTAGGAAGCTAAGGAGTGTAAATAGCTGTGCAGAAGAAGTTGTCACTGAAAGTTCTACTAAAGTCAAATGGGCATCCCATATTACCCTTCTCCGACTGTCCCCTAATCTATCCATCTTTAGATGATCCCTGAAAACTCTTCTCTTTAAAGAAGCTTATCATAGGCGTGCGCAGGGGGGGTGCCGGGTGTGCCTGGGCACACCCTAATCACCACGGGCGCCAGTGCCATTCAGTGTACCAAAGTGTGCAGGCAAACTATAAGGGTCGCATTTGGGACCTGGCCCCATGCTTCGAGTGGCCGTGCGGCTCCCCTGACATACTTGTGTACACCTGGATGAGAGGGGCAGCGGAACGGCATATAGAACAACCGATGCTCTGCATTTTCCTCCCTGCAGCCATTAAATGCCTGCGGGAGGAAGAGGAGGAGAAGCGAGCATTCAGGGGCTGCAGGGAGGAAAATGCAGAGCATTGGTTGTTCGATATGCCGTCTCGCTGCCCCTCTCATCCAAGCCTGGTGTTACGTTTCCATCGGCTGCTAGAACTGCTGGCTCCGCCTCCCAGCTCCCCCTGACTCCTTCGTTCCAAGTAACTGCTGCAGGACCGCCCACCCAGCCTCTCCGCGGCTCTGCCCATTAAATTTCAAGCAGAGGGCACATGGGCACATGGGGCATGGCATCCGGGCACTGGAAGAGCCAGCTGATTCAGTAGTTAAGGGGGAGGAGCGGAGAAGGTCTCCACTGTGTGCGGAGACGCATGAAGCCTGGAGGGAGCCGGAGACACAGCAAGCATGGAAATGGGAATCCACACTGAGAGCAAGTGAGTGCCGCTGATCACCCCCCCCCACCCAGCACTGCAACTGATACCATGCCCTTCAGCACTTCCACTCATCCACCCCCCCACCACTGATCCCATGCCCCTCAACACTGCCACCCATCCTATCCCCCCCAGCATTGTCACTGATCCCATTCTCCCAGCACTCCAACTGATCCCAACCCCCCCACCACCACCACAACCCCCACCACTGCCAATGATCCCATCAACCCCCAGCACAGCCACTGATCACCCCCCCCAGCACTGCCACTGATCACCCCCCCAGCACTGCCACTGATCACCCCCCCAGCACTGCTACTGAGCCCATCAACCCCCAGCACTGCCACTGATCACCCCCAAGCACTGCCACTGAGCCCATAAACCCACAGCACTGCCACTGATCACCCCCCAGCACTGCCACTGAGCCCATCAACCCCCAGCGCTGCCACTGATCACCCCCCCCAATACTGCCACTGATTATCCCCCCAGCACTGCCACTGATCACCCCCCACAGCACTGCCACTGAGCCCATCAACCCCCCACCAGCACTGACACTGAGCCCATCAACCCCCCAGCACTGCCACTAATCCCCTCACCCCCCACTGCCACAACTCCCACCACCACTGATACCATCAACCCCCAGCACTGCCACTGATCACCCACCAAGCACTGCCACTGATCACCCCCCAGCACTGCCACTGAGCTCTCAACCCCCAGCACTGCCACTGAGCCCATCAACCCCCAGCACTGCCACTGATCACCCCCCCACTACTGCCACTGATCACTCCCAAGCACTGCCACTGATCACCCCCCAAGCACTGCCACTGAGCCCATAAACCCACAGCACTGCCACTGATCACCCCCCAGCACTGCCACTGAGCGCATTAACCCCCAGCACTGCCACTAATCACCCCCCAGCACTGCCACTGAGCTCATCAACCCCCAGCACTGCCACTGATAACCCCCCCAGCACTGCCACTGAGCCCATCAACCCCCAGCACTGCCACTGATCACCCCCCCAGCACTGCCACTGAGCCCATCAACCCCCCACCAGCACTGCCACTGAGCCCATCAACCCCCCAGCACTGCCACTGATCATCCCCCCAGCACTGCCACTAATCCCCTTACCCCCCCCCCCACCACCACTGATACCATCAACCCCCAGCACTGCCACTGATCACCCCCAAAGCACTGCCACTGAGCCAATAAACCCACAGCACTGTCACTGATCACCCCCCAGCACTGCCACTGAGCCCATCAACCCCCAGCACTGCCACTAATCATCCCCCAGCACTGCCACTGAGCTCATCAACCCCCAACACTGCAACTGATCACCCCCCCAGCACTGCCACTGAGCCCATCAACCCCCAGCACTTCCACTGATCACCATCCCTTCAGCACTGCCACTGATTCCATTCCCCTCCCCCACCACCACTGCCAACTGATCCCATCTCCTCCTCTCTCATCCCCACTTTCTCCTTCTGACCGGCTTTGCCATAAGATGTAAAATGTATTGAAAGATTAAAAAATGTTTTAACACATTTCAAAATGTTTGTTTACATTTATTTAAAAGAGTTTTGGTCTGTGTATGTATGTATGTGTGTGTGTGTGTGTGTGTGCATATATATATATATATATATATACACACACACCCACAAGCGTGTGTGTTTGAATTTTGGGGTGCACACCCTAATCCATTAGGCTGCGCACGCCTATGAAGCCTATCCTGCTTCTAACTAACACTTTTACTTCCTCCATCACCTCATCCCCCACAGCTATTACCTTTTGTATCAATTGACCCTCCCTTTTTAGATTGTAAGCTCTATTGAGCAGGGCCCTCTGATTCCTCATGTAACAGTAATGTCTGCCTTTATTTTGTTACGCGCTGCGCAAACTGTTGGCGCTATATAAAACCTGTATAATAATAATAATAAATAATAATATGTACAGCTTTAGACTTCCCTGCAGATGGACCGATTTTTATGTCTAATTATGCACTTATGCATACCTCCCAACTTTTAAAAGTCCCACCGCAGGACATTCAGATCTCCCCTCTCCCCTGCTATTTCGTCTCCAACAAAAAAAGTTGTTGACCGGGGGGGCGCGGGACATGTAAAATAAATTTCAGGGGCGCCGGTCGTGGGGGGGGGGGTGCCTCCGAGCACTGTTTTGACCACCAATCTGGGGGGGGGGGGCGGGGGGCTTACCTGCTGGTTGTTGTTTCCTCCTCTTCATGCTTCCTGCTGTGCGGGAAAAATGACACTCTCGGGGGAATGCGGGAAGGAGGAGCCTATGCAGGTAAAACCCGCAGAATCCGTGCCAGTTGGGAGGTATGCTTATGCCTTAAAGTGGAGCTCCACCCTAAAAAAAAAAAGTACATTAACAGTCTCCTTTAAATCTCTTAAAAAAATATTTTTTTTTTACTTACCAGAAACGCCTGTTGCTAGGCAGTCGTCTTAATCTGTCACTTCCTACTCCGCAAAGCTCCTCGGTCACTTCCTCTCTCGCCTGTGTCTTCCGGGACCTGTGTGTGTCCCAGAAGACAAGCTGGCCATTCACGAAGCGTTGCGCATGCGCAGTAGGAAACGGGCAGTGAAGCCGCAAGGCTCCCTTAGTTGGAATGGCGGCGCCGCCACCCAATCCGATGGACGAATCGGCCTCGGGGGGCCGACATCGTGGGCTCCCTGGACAGGTAAGTGTTCTTAATAAAAGTCAGCAGCTACAGTGTTTGTAGCTGCTGACTTTTAAAGAAAAAAATTTGCGGGTGGAACACCGCTTTAAATAAAATGTACATGTAAACTTTCTATATATTTCTATAATGGATACTAAATTGGTAACTGATTAGAAAGTGACAATATTTTTATTTATTTTTTTAAACCGTAGGAGTATTTATGCTCTCTTGAACATTTAGACTATTAATATGCATAACTCATGATTTTTCTGCACAGAATGAGTTAAGATTTCCACAGACGTATAAATAGCTCTGTGTGGGGAAGCTAGTTTATAAAAATGAATCAGAGACAGAGGCAGAAGAAAATAAAATGAAATCTAAACTGGTTTTGGAAGTCACAGCAGACGCCTCCCTCGGTCAGAGAGGAACACGAAACCAGCGATAAAGCAACATTAGAGGCTCACCGCAGGAAGGGGAAAAATGTATCTGAAATGTGCGGAAATGGCACAACACACACAAAAAAAAAGGAGAATGGAAAAAGAGACGGTAATTCTAATCTAACGGGTTCATAGGTAGGAGCAGCTGTTGGCTCTGGATTACACATACCAAGACAGATCCGGATGCTACCAAGTTTTCAGGAAATTTTTTGGAAGAACATTTAAATATATTTTGAATATAAGAGCCATGTGTATTCTTACCTAAATCTTGGTGTCCCCTTGCATATTTCTTTCAGATCAGAGCAGTAATCCAGTTTAAAATAATTCCTACCCTTTGCCTATGGGCAATAAAAATAACAATCAATGGTGCTGTCTCTCCTTTGTACAGGTGGATTAGTCTTGTTCTCCACCCCGGTAGTTTTGTACAGGCTGGCTGTAGTGGGAGGCCCTTCTGAACTGTTCCCTTGCCTCTGCTCTGTGCAAAGGCTAAGGTATAACAACTTGTACAAGGTAATACCTGTGTTTGCAAAGGCATTTGATGCGCAAAAGTTTAAAATTTTAATCTGCCTGAAGTTCATGTTTAAAATAGTCTAAATGTTCGAATCCCAATTGTCTGACTTGGGCCCCACTCCGAGTTTGATATAATTGAAACAGCTTCATTTGGAGATTACAAGGGGCACATTAGATGTTTTATATGAGGCATATCACTGACAAACAAATGACTAATAAAGGAAATATCAATGTATTAATCAATACATACAAATCTCATTACATACATCAAAAACTAATAAAAAATGAAGCTGATGTAATATATTCCTCATATACCAGTATAAAATACACATAATATTAGTATTAGCCCTGGTTCACACTGGTGCGTTTTGACATGCGATTTGGCATGCCAAATCGCATGTCAAAACGGCGGTATTTGCCGCAAATTGCCGGCAATGACACCATCCTAATCGGTGCGATGCCGCATCTGCGGCGCTGCACCGATTTCAAAAAGTAGTTTCTGTACTACTTTTTGCGATTTTGGCCCGCGATTTACATTGACATCTGTGCAGAAACCTGCACAGATGTCTCTGTAATCGCGGCCGAAAACGGGACTGACCAGCGGGAGTGAAATCGTGCGAGTTCAGCTGAACTCGCACGGCTTCACTCTCGCAGCCCAGTGTGAACCTGGGCTTAATGTGCATATTATTTTCTAGATGTTCCCACATGACCGAATAAAAAAAACTGTATCCAGTATCTCAATATGTTTTTATGAATGTCTACTCACTTCCTCAGGAGTAGATGCTATTACAAGTATCTACAGAGTAAAACATCAAATATAAGATATCTAGCAAAACTAATCACATCACAAAGCATAGCGATTATATCTTAAAAAAGGGGGTATACAACTATTTCCACCCCAATTTTCCACCATTATATAACTCAATACGATCACTCTTAGACAAATGGCACCACGGACTACTATCGTGGTTTGGCCATAGTAACATAGTCAAGATGAGCATTTTACAGAAAATTTTGTATATGTTTTAGGCGCTACCGATTACTATCCCAGCGGCCTTCCTTCGCCAAATATGTACCCTCCTTATGAAATGTATATGGGCAGGGAAACTGCCAAGGATTAAGAGAGACCTGATGATGACACCCAAGTGCTTTGGTGGGATGGCTGTCCCAGATATAGTTAAATACTATTAAGCAGTACATCTAGCAAGGTTGGTGGATTGGTGTAGACATATCGATTTCAAACGATGGATAGACATGGAACAACAGCTTAGCCCAATACCCTTACGTAGAGCACCTTGGTGCTATACAGTACTACCGATCTCCCTTAAGAAACACACTACAATAGGATCGACTTTGCGAATCACTGCTAAGATATGCCGAAATGTGTAAATTTCATCAAGACAATCACCTTTGTTCCCCATTCTGGGAAACCCTAGTTTTATACCAGGTATAGAGGCAGGAGCATTTAATAATCTTAAAGAGAAAGGCCTATACCAGGTGTCACATTTCCTTCAGTACGAAACTTGGCCGACCATTAACTTGCTGATGCAACCGGGGGGGGGGGGGGGGCCCTTTGAAATAAACTTTTGGCAGGCGCTCCAAGTAAGCCATTTCTTGAGATCCCTGCGGTTACCAATAAATTTTCAACGTCAATTAACTGCACTTGAAGATAAGGAACCACTCTCCCGGGTGGTCTCTAAGATATACGGATTACTAAATACACCCTCTGAGGATTTTGAGATGCCGGGCATTAGCAAGGGGGAAAGAGATTTGGATAGGACCTTTACCCAAACCCAACGTAAACAGATTATCCATTTGGCCTTAAATTCCTCGGTATGTACACGGACCCAGGAATCCAATTATAAACTTTTGACGCAATGGTATTATACACCAGTACGGCTCCATAAGTTCTCTATGGAAACCTCGGATTGCTGCTGAAGATGTGGGGAGGAGCGAGGGACACTGTTACACATATTTTGGTCCTGTAAAAAAATGAGACAATATTGGTTAGAGATTCAAAGAATCTCACAAAAATTTACAGAATTTCGGATACCAGATGACCCTGCCTTCCTACTTCTCCAATGCACACAGATCCCGGTCAGGGTTGCCAACGTTCAGTAAATTTACAAACAGTTTGTAAAATCCATACTTGTTGCATCTGTGCATGAATGTCAGTTACGGACATGCAGCCTACATGTCCGTAATAGACATTCAAGGACAGATGCAAAAAGTATGGATTCTACAAACCGTTCGTAAATTTACTGAAAGTTGGCAACCCTGATCCCGGTGCAGACTTATAAAAGGTCGGTGCTGTGTCATATGATCAACGCAGCTAAAGCTGGGGTCACTCTGCATTGGAGAGATCCCAGACCATTCTCAATTGCAGAGTGGCTTAATAGGGTAAGAGAGACGGGGACCATGGAGGACTTGGTCCTTTCAGCCCAAAATAAGAAAGAACAGTACAAACAAATATGGACAAGATGGAATTTATTTATGTATTCGGAGGAAGGGGAGCGAATGCTAGAGGGAGCACCCAAGGAGTGAGGGGTGCCCAATAGGAGTTATTTACCTGCAATGGAATGTATGTACCTGCACATAAGGAGAAAACAGAAACCGAATCCCTCCATCTCTTTTGTAGCTGGGGGAGGATGGGGTGTGTTTTTTTTCCCCCTTTAATTTTTTTTTTTGGGGGGGGGGAGACATTCTCCTTTGAAGAAGAGGGGAAGGAAAAAAGAGGAGGGGGAGGGGAAATAAAGAAGGGGGAAAATAGAGAAGAAGAAAAGAGATGTTATCGATTAATATTTTAAGGCCTTAGGAACATGGTAACGGTGAAAGAGGGAATTATATGTGAATAAAAATGAATATATAGGTATGTAGCGCACACCCCCCCTTCTCCTTGTCTGCTTCGGCTCCTCTCAGGAGAAAGGGGCACATCGCACTACAAGCCCGTACCCTCCTGTGTTAAGAGGTTAGGCAGTGTTGTTTTTGGGCCTTGTCTGCAGCCGGAGCATAAAGTCCTCCTGAGAATGATTCTCACCTCCACAGTGTGTAGATGCAAGTCCTTGACTTCCCCAGGAACGTAAATGTCCACACCAGCTGAAAGTCCAACTCAATCTTTATTTTTCACTTGCACAAAACATATTCTCTTGGATAGACGAAAGGTTGGAGTAAAGACACAGGACAGCTTTAAGGTGTGGAGGAGGTCCAGGCACAAACGTAGCTCAAACTCTTAGAACTGTTCAGATTCTCAAACAGTTTTGGCGCATGGTCTCTGCCACAGACCATGAGGTTGGTCTCTGCCACAGACCTGGTGGATAAGGTCACTGCCACTGACCTGGCGAACAGGGTCACTGCCACTGACCTGGTGAATATGGTCACTGCCACTGACCTGGTGAATATGGATTTCCTTCCTAGGACATAGCCCCTTTTAGGGAGAAGACATCCCCCCAGAGAGTCAACAGACCCCTTCCTTCACCGTATCCACAGCACCGGTCCTTCGGAACAGGTCCTCCCTTCTCTTAGGGTGCGGGTCCCCTCGCAAGGTGGCACCCTGGACTCCTCGATCCCTTGCGGACCCCAGCCGAAGGCTGCTGGGCTCCAGGCCATCACTGCAACTCCTGGGCCTCCACTACACTGACACCAGGACACATAGGCACATAAATCGCCCCCCCAGATCACCCCCCAGCCCCCAGTCACAGTGTCACTGATTGCAGTGACCATTTATTTCCTGATCACTGCAATCAGTGACATTTGTGACTGTAAAAGTGTCACTACATTTAGTTTTAGGTCCAGTGTAGCCCCCTAACCCCCCCCTAATAAAGGTTTAACCCCCTGATCGCCCCCCAGATAACCCTTTCACCCCCTAGCACCGCCATCGCTAAGCGATCATTTTTCTGATCGCTGTCTTAGCGTCGGTGATGCAGATCGGTAGCCAGTAATTTTTTTTAGGTTCGCCGCAGGTTTTTATGTACCCCCATATATTACCTAATAAAGGTTTAACCTTAGTTGTCACTAAATGATATATTGCTCAAACATGTCATGGGCATATGTGGAATTACACCCCAAAATACATTCTGTTGCTTCTCCTGAGTACGGGGATACCACATGTGTGAGACTTTTTGGGAGCCTAGCCGCGTACGGGACCCCAAAACCAAGCACCGCCTTCAGGCTTTCTAAGGGTGTAAATTTTTGATTTCACTTCTCACTGCCTATCACAGTTTCGGAGGCCATGGAATGCCCAGATGGCACAAACCCCCCCCCCAAATGACCCCATTTTGGAAAGTAGACACCCCAAGCTATTTGCTGAGAGGTATGGTGAGTATTTTGCAGATCTCGCTTTTTGTCACAAAGTTTTGAAAATTGAAAAAAATAAAAAAATAAAAAAATATTTTCTTTCTTCATTTTCAAAAACAAATGAGAGCTGTAAAATACTCACTATGCCTCTCAGCAAATAGCTTGGGGTGTCTCCTTTCCAAAATGGGGTAGGTAGTGAGGAGTAAAATCAAAAATTTGTGCCTAGAAATCCTGAAGGCGGTGCTTGGTTTTCGGGGTCCCGTACGCGGCTAGGCTCCCAAAAAGTCCCACACATGTGGTATCCCTGTACTCAGGAGAAGCAGCAAAATGTATTTTGGGGTGTAATTCCATATATAACCATGGCATGTGTGAGCAATATATCATTTAGTGACTCTCGTCCCCCCCCTCTTCCCCTGCGGCCTGCCAGGTTGCGTGCTCGGATAAGGGTCTGGTTTGGATTTTGGGAGGACCCCCACGCCGTTTTTTCGGCGTAGGGGTTCCCCTTGAAATCCATACCAGACCCAAGGGCCTGGTATGCTCTTGGAGGGGAACCCATGCCGTTTTTTTATTTAAAATTTTGATCTTTGATCCGACTTCAGTGATAGTCAATGGGCTGAAGTCGGATCAAAGTCGGACCAAAGTAGTACAGGGAGCATTTTCAAAGTCGGACCGACATGTCGGACCAGTTAAGACGGCTCCCATAGGGAAACATTGATTTTCAGACGTCATGCGACATGAGCTCCCAATGTCGGAGCGTTTGTCACCCCAGTGTGAACCCGGCCATAATCACCATGTCGGATGTGAAAAGTCGGATGGTTAGGACAAGGATCCGACTTTGATCTGACTTCAGTGATATTCAATGGACTGAAGTAGGATCAAAGTCGGACCAAAGTAGTACAGGGAGCATTTTCAATGTCGGACCGACTTGTGTCGGACCAGTTAAGAGGCTCCCATAGGGAAACATTGATTTTCACACGTCATGCGACATGAGCTCCCAATGTCGGAGCGTTTGTCGGACCAGTGTGAACCCAGCCTCAGGTGCGGTGCGCAACGATTTATATAGGCCTCTCATGGTGGCCCCGGAGCATGTGACTGACGTCATGGGAGCATGTGGCCACCCGGAGCATGTGACTGTGAAGTCATGAGAGGCCTATATAAATCGTTGCGGACCGCACACCCAGCATTACAGCGGGAGAAAGCGATGTGTCAACATCGAAGAGGAGAAGAGGGAAGAAGGCGACGAAGAAGACCGGGCCCCCGCTAGCAAAAGAGCTGGAAGAAGATAGCGGAGGCCCGGCAGAAGGAAGAAAGAACCGGAGAGCAAGAGAAGAACCGGAGAGCGCAGAGACGACACCGGAGACCCCCGAGGTTGGAAGAAGACCCCCAAAGTCGGAAGAGACCCCTGGAGTCGGGAGAAGACCCCTGAAGTCGGAAGAAGACCCCCGGAGCTGTGTAATAAATTACTTTAAAAACCTGTGTAGTGTTTTTTTATTGAAATTTTTTTCCACCAGGTGAATGGGTAGGGTACGATGTACCCCATACTCATTCACATAGGGTGGGGGGGCCGGGATCTGGGGGCCCCTTATTAAAGGGGCTCCTGGATTCCGATAAGCCCCCCGCCTGCAGACCGCGACAACCAACAGCCAGGGTTGTCGGGAAGAGGCCCTGTCCTCATCAACATGGGGGCAGGGTGCTTTGGGGTGGGGGGGCCGCAGGTCGCCCCCCTGCCCCAAAGCACCAAACCCCCCATGTTGAGGGCATGCGGCCTGGTATGGTTCAGGAGGGAGGGGGCCACTCTCTCGTCCTCCCCTCTTTTCCTGCGGCCTGCCGGGCTGCGTGCTCGGATAAGGGTCTGGTTTGGATTCTGAGGGGGACCCCCACGCAGTTTTTTCGGCTATGGGGGTTCCCCTTAAAAACCATACCAGACCGAAGGGCCTGGTATGCTCCTGGAGGGGAACCCATGCCGTTTTTTTTATTTAAAATTTGGCGTGGAGTTCCCCCTCAAGATTCATACCAAACACAGTGCCTGGTATTGGCGGGGATCCAAGTCGGATCCCTGTTCATTGAAAGTCGGACGTATGTCGGCTTCAAGTCGCAGGGCAAAGTCGGATCCAAAGTAGGATGGCTGTCATGTCGCACAAGTGTGAACCCGGCCTCAAAGACATGCTGGTAGGTTAATTGGCTCCTGTCTAAATTGGCGCTAGTATGTTCATACAAATTGGCTATGCGCATGTGTTATCACATTCTGCATGCCAGTCCCACGTCTAAGTGATTGAAGAGGGTTGATGAAAGACCAAGTGACCTACCTCATAAAAAGTTAGCCAAGAAAATTCTATGGAAAAGACTTTCAGAGATATCAGACATGGTGCCCAGAAAGCTGGTCCATAGAATTGCCAAGAGTTGTATATTACTGAACAGATATATATACACATACTCCACCAAATCTGCTGTGCTGGTGCTACAGTGCCTTGAAAAAGTATTTATACCCCTTGAAATTTTCCACATTTTGTCATGTTACAGCCAAAAATGTAAATATATTTTATTGGGATTTTAAGTGATAGACCAATACAAAGTGGCACATAATTGTGAAGTGGAAGGAAAATGATAAATGTTTTTCAAAATATTTTACAAATAAATATGTGAAAAATGTGGTGTGCATTTTTATTGAGCCCCCCTGAGTCAATAATTTGTAGAACCACCTTTCACTGCAATTAAAGCTGAACGTCTTTATGGGTATGTCTCCACCAGCTTTGCACATCTAGAGAGTGACATTTTTTTCCATTCTTCTATAAAAAATAGCTCAAGCTCTGTCAGACTGGATGGAGAGCATCTGTGAACAGCAATTTTCAAGTCTTGCCTCAGATTCTCAACTGGATTTAGGTCTGGACTTTGACTGGGCCATTCTAACACATGAATATACTTTGATCTAAAATATTACATTGTAGCTCCGGCTGTATGTTTAGGGTCGTTGCCCTGCTGGAAGGTGAACCTTCGCCCCAGTCTCAAGTCTTTTGCAGACTCTAATGCTGCGTACACATGATCATTTTTACCGTCGGGAAAAATGACATTTTTTCCTTTGGACGAGAAAAACGATCGTCTGTGGGCTTTTTGTAATTTTTCCCGACGGGAAAAACTGAATTAATCACGACGAGAAAAATTAGAACATGCTCTAATTTTTCTCGTCGTGATTCCCGTTGTTTTTTTCCGTGGCAGTTTTCGACCAAAAAAAAAATGTAATTTAAAACGGCCGTGTGTGGGGGGAACAAGCTGTTCCTCATTTTTAACGTCGATTTTCTCGATCGATCGTGTGTACGCGGCATTACAGGTTTTCTTCTAAGATTGCCCTGTATTTGGCTCCATCCATCTTCCCATCAACTCTGACCAGTTTCCCTGTCTCTGCTGAAGAAAAGCATCCCCACAACATGATGCTGCCACCACCATGTTTTTCACAGTGGGGATGGTGTGTTCAGGGTGATGTGCAGTGTTAGTTTTCCCCCACACATAGCATTTTGCTTTTAGGCCAAAAAGTTAAATTTTGGTCTCATCTGAACAGAGCACCTTCTTCCACATGTTTGCTGTGTCCCCCACATGGATTCTCGCAAACTGCAAATGGGACTTATTATGGCTTTCTTTCAACAACGGCTTTCTAATTACCACTCTTCCATAAAGGCCAGATTTGTGGAGTGAATGACTAATAGTTGTCTTGTGGACAGATTCTCCCACCTAGGCTGTGGATGTCTGCTACCATGGGCCTCTTGGCTGCTTCTCTGATTAATGATCTCCTTGCCCAGCCTGTCAGTTTAGGTGGACGGCCATGTCTTGGTTGGTTTGCAGTTGTGCCATACTCTTTCTATTTTCGGATGATGGGTTGAACAGTGCTCCGTGAGATGTTCAAAGCTGAGCAAGGGAAGCCTGGAGACCAGATTTAACATGAGTACTGATGTCCTTTCAATTATATAAAAAAGTATATGTCTGGTATATAAAGTAAATTAAATGTAATATGCAAAACATAAAAAAAAAGTGAAAAAATTTCCACTTGTAACTCAAACTCTATGTGATGAGCCCATTCCTCGCTGAGAAATCAAATCAATCAGTGCATCCTCCACCAGTGTGATAAACTGTCACCAAAAATTAACATATGAAGGCTTACCAGAGTTCCATGACCTCCTAAATTAAAATATAGAGAGGTCATAACTTGCATGGATGGAAACTCCCTGGCACACTGTAGGACACACAACTTGATAGTAGATTAAATGCAAAGCCACCCAAAGATGTCAGATTGTTCTCACATTAGGGGTAGAGAGGACCCTCAGGGCTGGTTGACAGGACTTCCTCGGATACCAAGCTCCCTTGCAGTTGCCACTCAAAAAAAGAATAAAAGGAGACACATGCTCCAAATAGTGTGAAACAGATACCGCAACTTAATTAAAAACTAGAAACTGCACTTACACAGAAAACGGCAGGTACAGCACTGTGTAATCACATCAACATAAGCGACACCTCCAGATCACGATCAAATATGATATTTTCAAAGGACTCACATTTATATTATCAAGCAACACTGCCTAACTAAACTGGCTTCAGGGGAAAACCTATACCACAGCGTACCTCTCATGACACCTTTGCATAGCAAGTTACAGAGGTAACTTTGAGCATTGCTTTTACCCCATTAAATACCTAATAATGCCATGGTTTTAGGCTGCATTTACATGCAAGAAAACAAAGATTACTTCCCTATATAATCTCTGCTGCGTGAATAATTATCCCCAGGCACTGGAATACAAGCATATGTCCAACAATCAAGGAATGGGTCATTGAACTTAATCATTTAAGGAGAATGGAGGAAATAAAGGCAGGCATTGAGGGCAGATACTATTCATGGAGCTGTGGTCACCCTGGACTAACTGTTTAAGCTCGGAAATGCTGAGATCCTACCTCTGAAAAGCAATTACTCTAGAGTGAGGTTAGGCCAGAATGTGGGTTGATAGTACTGAGGGTCGTGGGAGATGGCTCACCATGAGAAGAAGTCATGGCTGTGTGTATGCATGTGTGTGAATGTGTGGTCTGTCTTTTTATTTCTTCTTGTTTTTCTCTCTTTTTCTCTCTTTCTCTTTTTCCCCGTATTGGGGCAAACATGCACCCACAAGGTCCACTCGATAGGGCAAAATGGATATTTAGAGGAATGAGAAGGGAGAGGGAAGGAGAATACCAGACTATATAGATCCATGGATTTTTTTTATTTGGTTTGATGTTCTCTGATTTGCCTCCTACTGTTTTAGCTCCCTTTTTTATTGGTTATTGTTACTTTTTTGTTTTTTTCTCCTTCATCTCTCTCTCTCTCTTCTATTGCTCCTCTCAATAAAGTTATCTTGATGGCTTTAGTAGAGGAACTTGAGACATGAAATTTTAACAAAATTGTATCTGATTTATGACATGTGTACCACGAGTGGAAACTGTGCAAACTGTGTAAAGAATATGCATAAATATAGATAAAAAATATTCAATAAAAAATGATAAACAAAAAAAAAGAAAACAAAGCTTTTCAAAATCGAGCATGACGATAATACAAGTGTAGCGCCCCCCCCAATATTTGGGGCCACTATGTGTAAATTTAGGGGCAGTCTGAGCCAGTAGTTGGGCTCAGACCAATTTATGATTAAATTCTGCTCTGTTCTGGGTGTGATACTGCCTGGCAGTAGTGTTCTCCTTTGCCTGTAGGTGGCACTGTCACCGCCGGCATGGGTTGAGCTACGGGGGGGTATCACAGCACCTTGGGTGTCCTCTCTCAGCAGCCGTGCAGTGGGCGTGGTCTACCTGATGTGCATGCTGGGAGAGGGTACAAAAAGGGGCAGACGCCATTTGGCGCAAGGTAATTCCAGGGGGACCCCAAGGCGTTCAGGGGGGACCTCTGGTCCAGGGAGTGTGCCTCGTGGCGCGCATGGCACGAGGTGCGCGAGTGTGTTTAGGCCTCGGGCACCTTCAGCCCGAGTTTCTGTTGCTGCATCGTGGGCCCAGCTCCCCCAAGTGGAAAACCCCTACCAGGGCTTGATACGGTTTCAGTCCGGAGATCCCCAGATGACATTGCGTTACGTTGAGCGGTGGATTGTGCAACTCTCCCCAATCTTGCTCGTTTACAGCGGATTCTTAACAAGAGAATGGCTAGTGAATATGGCTTCGAGTACCCATACGTACCCAAAGGACTGTTGTTCGAGATAGAGGCCTATCGAGAAAGGTGGTACACAGAAGCCATATGGGACTACCTCGAGGTGCCTAAGCCATACAGGTACTTTGCCCGCTCAGCTGCCATGACCGACTGCTTTAAGGGTTGCCGTCAGGACTGGAACTATGGTCGGCATATTCACGCCGATCGTGTTGTGATCTGTTGTCCAGGGAAAGATGATGCTGTTTATTCTATAGAGACTCTGGACAAGCAATGGAAGTCGATTACCCTGCCGGATCCAAGCTTTTATCTCTGAGACACTCAGACAGGAATTTGTTTTGCTTCTTTATCCTGTTTTTGCATGGACAAACCGTGCCTTGGATTCAAGTGACTTTGCCCCGCTGAAAAGGGGATGTCTACTCTTAAAGAGGAAAAAAAGTGGAGAGCTTGTTGTTTTTTTTTTTTTTTCCTCTCCCTCCTGCCTCAAACAAAGGACAATTTCCTCTAAATTGAACTTAGGGGTAGTCAGTCAGTAGGTCATGGTGAAAAGACGCCGTGGTCAAGATTTGGGATGTTCAGTGTGTTGCATTACAGTCCCATGCGTAGCTACTATGGAATGTTGAGGCTCTGCCAACGCTAGGTGGCAGTGGTCTGCAAAAAAAAAAAAGAACTGCACTAATTACTTAGGTTTAGATTTTTTTTTTTTCTTTATGCTGTTCTAGGCTTAGCATAAAAATTGCTTCCTCTAGGGGAGGCAGTTTACTTCTAAATTCGTGTAGAATGTTAGTGATAGGATGTTTATTTTTCTATGTATGTTGTGATTTCTTGCAGGTATTGGAGCAGCTATCAACACCACCGGAGAATGGGGTGGGATAGATAGCTAGTGATGGGTGGAATGTATATTTTAAAGAAATGTCATTGTCTAGTTTTTAGAGTAAATCAACAGCCTTCAGGACTGAAGGGTTTTTGATTTCCTTAGCCACTGCGGACAGTGTATTTTCAGGAGGGGGGTGTGTGTAGTGCCCCCCCAATATTTGGGGGCGCTATGTGTAAATTTAGGGGCAGTCTGAGCCAGTAGTTGGGCTCAGACCAATTTATGATTCAAGTCTGCTCTGTTCTGGGTGTGATACTGCCTGGCAGTAGTGTTCTCCTTTGCCTGTAGGTGGCACTGTCACCACCGGCATGGGTTGAGCTACGGGGGGTATCACAGCACCTTGGGTGTCCTCTCTCGGCAGCCGTGCAGTGGGCGTGGTCTACCCACTGTGCATTCTGGGAGAGGGTACAAAAAGGGGCAGACGCCCTTTGGAGCAAGGCGATTCCAGGGGGACCCCAAGACGTTCAGGGGGCACATCTGGTCCAGGGAGTGTGCCTCGTAGCCCGCATGGCACGAGGTGCACGAGTGTGTTTAGGCCTCGGGCACCTTCAGCCCGAGGTTCTGTTGCTGCATCGTGGGCCCAGCTCCACTGACAAGGGCCTACGCTTCAGAGAAGGATCCCAGGATGCCCGTTTGTAGTGGGCACAGTTTGTAGTGGGCACATCTTTAGGAAAAGTGGTCCAGGGGAAGATCAGTCCCGGCCGAGATTAGCGACGGTACTGCTGAAGCTTGGAGGCTTGCCTAGAGGGTGATACATCATCTCTGATATCCGTGCTCCATCCCCGCTGCTGGGACTGCTCTCATAGGGACTATCCAGGTGAGCAATACCCACTCAGGCTTGAGTGGCGACGAGTGTATATACTGAACTTAAGTGTTGCGTGCCTGAACCTTCCCCTTTCTTTCAACTTCTTGCTCTCTCTCTCTTCAAGTTGACATAAAGAGAAAAAGAATAAAGCCTTGCTGATTAGGTTTTACTCATGTGTGGACATTGGCCTTATTCCTGGAGATTTTTTTTTGCCTAGACAACGGAGCTAAAGGATCCACTCTGGAGAGGTAATTGCTGCAGACCCAAAACAAAACCAGCCAGTCCCTTAAATGTGACTAAGTGCTACACAAGTAAATTCTAAGGGAGCCCTCTCTGTCTTCCTATGCTGGCAGCAATGAAATCTTTATTTTTTCCTGTAATTAGGAACTATTTTGTGCCTGTTAGGGTAAGGAGGAGGGGAATATCTCTGGTGGACATTTTTGAAGGGTCAGTTTGTGTGGCTTTCCTGGAAAGTACGTGTTTTGGTAGCTACAGAAGAAGTATGAACCCCCCCTTCCTGCCCTGGGGACACGCCTCCTCTCACTGTCTTCTCTCCCAACCAGGGTTTTGTGGCTGGTCCTACTGTCGCCAGTTAATTAAATTGTTTCCTCTGTGGTAAAGAAGCACATCCAGTGGACATGTTATGTATATACAGCCCAATCCTGCCAAATATTCTGGCACAGAGGAACAAAGAAAACCATGGGCAAGCTGGCAGTTTTTTTGTACCATACATATGTAAGAATACATTTATATGCAACACGAATGCAATCATTTGTATCGAAAAATATGAAACATGGACAAAATCAAAAGAAAGCACAATGTACGTTATTATATGCAGGATATTTCATTCTGTCAACCAAGCAGGGTCATGGAACAACAAAAATAATGTAGTGATATAAAGGGCGATACTTACATTTGTTTCTGCCAAGTGCCAATAACAGACATCAGCGCTTGCAGCTGGTAAGCATCTGTAGACAATAACTTTTGCAGAGATCCCATTTTTTTTTTATCTTAAGAGATATGTCTATTTTTTATCAGTAAAACAGGTCACACAGGGAGATTTACTAAAACTGGAGCGCTCAAAATCTGGTGCAGCAGTGCATGGTAGCCAATCAGCTTCTAACTTCAGCTTGTTCAATTAAGCTTTGACAATAAAACCTGGATTGGTTTCTATACAGAGCTGTGCCAGATTTTGCTTGGGGTCTTGTGTTTAATGCTCTCAAGTGGCACTATATGCAAGGGGTTTGCATACCCTACCTGCACCGATACCATTTTTTTAACACCGAGTACGAGTACCGATACTTTTTTTTAAGTACTCGCCGATACCAATTACTGATACCTATCGCCAATATACACTTATTAGGATTTTTTTGTACCAAAGACATGTAGAGCAGAATACATTTTGGCCTAAAACCCCAGTGGTGATCAAAACCACCAAAAGAAAGCTATATTTGTGTAAAAAAAAAAGATATAAATGTATCTAAAAAAAATTAAATAAAAAAGAGTGCAGGGCAGAGAGAAGTGCACGGTCCAGTCCTAATCCCCAGTAATACAGTGCTGGCTCAGGGCACCTAGGCTGCACATGGCGGCAGGCAGTTGGGTAAGAAGGACATGAACGGAGATGACCCCCAGCACCGGGCACCCAACCCACACATGCAGCCAGCTCCCTCTGCAGCAGGGCTGTGCACCGCCCGCACATACTTTCCACTCGGCACACCGAACTGTAACCCCCCGGAGCTCACGGGACTCTGGTATCTCTTGGGGCACCTGCCACAGTGTTCTATTCAGTTCCTGCCAGTAGAATGCTGGGGGTGTATTGGAGGACATTGCTGCTGCAAACCCCGGCTCTCACGAACACTCGGACAGCTGAAATGTCATTGGTTGTTAAGGACACGGCAGCCCCACTCCTTAACAACCAATAATTGCCGGCATTCTTTCCTTTACATTTCAGCTGTTAGTGGGGAAATCCCACTGACAGCTGAAAGAACTGAGCCAGAAGTAGTGATGAGCCGAACACCCCCGGGTTCGGTTCGCACCAGAACCCGCGAACGGACCGAAAGTTCGTACGAACATTAGAACCCTATTAAATACAATGGATGCGAACGTTCGAATTCTAAAGTGCTAATTATAACGACTATTATGCATGTTATTGTCCTAAAAAGGGTTTGGGAACCCGGGTTCTGCACCAGGGGACATGTATCAATGCAAAAAGAAGTTTTAAAAACGGTCGTTTTTCGGGAGCAGTCATTTTAATGATGCATAAAGTGAAAAAAAAAAGTCAAATATTCCTTTAAATATCGTACCTGGGGGGTGTCTAAAGTATGCCTGTGAAGTGCCACGTGTTTCCCGTGTTTAGAACTGTCCCTGCACAAAATGACACTTCTAAAGGAAAAAAAAGCCATTTAAAACTGCTTGTGGCTTTAATGTAATGTCTGGTCCCGGTAATATGGATGAAAATCTTTAAGAAAAATGGCATAGCTACCCCATGACCCCCCCCCCCCCCCTACCCCAGCCCATTACCAGCCCCTTTGGGTCTTGTATGGATATTAAGGGGAACCCCGCACATAGAATAAAAAAGGCCCTATATACTCTGAACAGCCGTATACAGGCGGTGCATACAAGACAGGGACTGTAGGTTTGTTCTTATGTAGAATCTGTTTGTAATTTTGAACAGGTACATTGTTTAAGTGTAGCTCCAGCCCAAAAATCTATTTTTAAACTTTTTGGAAAACATAGGTAAGGGTTATCACCCCTGTAACATTTGTTTTGCTGTCTGTGCCCCTGTTCAGAACATTTCACCTCACTTTCCGTCCCAATGACAACTGTTTTTGAAATGTGGTGTTTTTCTTGAAACAAGGATTGCTGATAAAGCATCAGTACAGAGGAGACACCTTTCTCCCATATTAATTCTTACAGGAGAGAATTTTCCTTCCAAGGGGTAGATTTCCTCTCACTTCCTGTTGTCTTCTTGCGTTTGCAAGTAGGAGTCGTTTGTAAGTTGGATGTTTGAAAGTAGGGACCTGCCGTATATACTCTGCAGAAATAGGCCCCTTAGTTGTTGGTGTTGGCACAACACTGTAAGCACTCACAGTTACTCTTGGTTGGTGCTGGAACGCCCTGCTGTCAACTATTATATCAGGAATTTTAATTACATATAATTGTTGAACAGTGGTAGTAAAAATTGGGCCTTTGATGGTGGTGCTGGTGCCACAACACTGTAAACCCTGACAGTTACTCTTGGTGGGTGCAGCAATGGGCCCTGCTGTGAATTATTAGATCAAGAATTGTAATTGCATGCCCCTGTTGAACAGAACCTGAAAAATTGGGCCTTTCGTGGTGGTGGTGGTGGTGGTGGTGTTGCCACAACACTGTAAGCCCTCAGAGTTACTCTTGGTGGGTGCAGGAATGGGCCCTGCTGTGAATTATTAGATCAAGAATTGTAATTACATGCCCCTTTTGAACAGGGGCTGAAAAATTGGGCCTTTCGTGGTGGTGGTGGTGGTGGTGGCGTTGCCACAACACTGTAAGCCCTCAGAGTTACTCTTGGTGGGTGCAGCAATGGGCCCTGCTGTGAATTATTAGATCAAGAATTGTAATTACATGCCCCTGTTGAACAGGGGCTGAGAAATTGGGCCTTAGGCACTGGTGGCACAACACTACAACCCCTCACAGATACTGTACTTGGAGAACAGCAATGAGCCCTGTTGCAAAGTATTGCTTCAAAAATTGTAATGACACGCCCCTGTTAAACAGGGGCTGAAAAATTGGGCCTTAGGCACTGGTGGCACAACACTCCAACCCCTCACAGATACTGTACTTGGAGCACAGCAATGAGCCCTATGGCAAATTATTGCTAAAAAAATTGTAATTACACGCCCCTGTAAAACAGGGGCTGAAAAATTGGGCCTTAGCCACTGGTGGCGGCACCCATAAACAAAAATGATCTTCCAAGCTATCATCATCAATCGTATCATTGAGGACTCGGAGGAGGAGGATAGCCAGTCAACATAACAGCACAGGCACTCAGCATCAGCATCAGTCTTGAAGGGATGTGACATGTGAAAATCAATTAGTCTGTTATATCAGCATCAGGTGTGTGGTAGCTGGTGGTGATCCAAGACTGGTTCATCTTGATGAAAGTCAGTCGATCAACCGAGTCGGTGGACAGGCGCACCCTGTGATCCGTGACAAATCCTCCAGCAGCACTGAATGTGCGTTCCGAAAGAACGCTGGATGCAGGACAGGCCAGTAGCTCAATTGCATACTGTGCAAGCTCTGGCCAGTGATCCATCCTCAAGACCCAGTAAGCCAGAGGATTTTCGGTGGGGAAGGTGTCCAAGTCTGACCTTGCCCCTAGATATTCCTGCACCATGTTTATCAGACGCTGGCGATGGTTGCTGGAACCGATCATACTTTGGGGCTGCGGACTAAAGAATTGTCTGAACGCATCGGTCAGACGGCCACCTTCCCCACCGCTCCTTCTTTGACTGGCCGAAGCCTCAGCAACTCGTTGTCCAGGACCAGGAGTTTGTAACCTCCCAGTCTCTGGGAACGCGTTGCACAGACCTTTCTGCAAGGCCTCCCGGAGTTGTCTCATCCTCTGCTCCCTCTGCGACGGTAACATAAGGTCCGCAACCTTACCCTTGTACCGTGGATCAAGGAGAGTGGCCAGCCAGTAATGGTCCCTCTCCTTGATCCGAAGAATACGAGGATCCTTCCGCAGACTTTGCAGGATCAGGTAGGCCATGCAGCGTAGGTTTGCTGAGGCATTCGGTCCGGAGTCCTCTGGGTCACTAAGGACGACATGATCCGCAGCCACCTCCTCCCTGCCACGTACAAGTCCACTGGTTTCTTGGGACTGTAAATCATCCCTAAAAGACTGCTGCTGATGATGCTGAGTGCCAGCCTCCACCTCCATGCTGACACAATCCTCCTCCTCCTCCTCCTCCTCTTCCTGTGCGATGGGTGGGACAGAAGGAACACTGTCTGGGTAAAGGGGGCCTTGAGAGGCAAGGAAGTCCTCCTCTTCCTGCCTCTGTTCTGCCTCAAGTGCCCTGTCCATTATTCCACGCAGCGTGTGCTCCAACAGGTGGACAAGAGGTACAGTGTCACTGATGCATGCACTGTCACTGCTCACCATCCTCGTGGCCTCCTCAAATGGTGCCAGGACAGTGCATGCATCCCTGATCATGCCCCACTGGCGTGGAGAAAAAAAACCAAGCTCCCCTGACCCTGTCCTGGTGCCGTAGTCGCACAGGTACTCATTGATGGCCCTCTGCTGCGTGTGCAGCCGCTGCAGCATGGCCAACGTTGAGTTCCACCTGGTGGGCATGTCACATATAAGGCGGTTCTTGGGCAGGTTCAACTCCTTTTGCAGCTCAGCCAGGCGAGCACTGGCATTATAAGATCTGCGGAAATGCACACAGACTTTCCTGGCCTGCCTCAGGACATCCTGTAAGCCCGGGTACCTGCCCAAGAACCGCTGCACCACCAGGTTAAGGACGTGAGCCACACAGGGCACATGGGTCAGTTGTCCCTGTCGGAGGGCGGAGAGGAGGTTGGTGCCATTGTCGCAAACCACCATTCCTGGCTTAAGCTGGCGTGGCGTCAACCACCTCTCGGCCTGGCCCTGCAGAGCAGACAGGACCTCTGCCCCAGTGTGGCTTCTGTCCCCCAAACACACCAGCGCAAGCACGGCATGGCATCTTTTTGCCTGCGTACTTGCGTAGCCCCTTGAACGGCTACGGAGCACCGCTGGTTCAGAGGACAAACCACAGGAAGAGGCCATGGAGGAAGAAGAAGAGGAGGGGGTGGAGGAGAGAGGTGTGTCACAACCAGTAGTAGCATTTTGGAGGCGTGGCGGTGGAAAAACCTCCAACACTACTGCACCTTGTCCTGCATCCTTCCCAGCTGCCAAAAGAGTGACCCAATGGGCCGTGAAAGAAAGGTAACGTCCCTGTCCATGCCTGCTGGACCATGAGTCAGCGGTAATATGCACCTTACCGCTGACCGCCCTGTCCAGCGAGGCCAAGACATTGCCTTCCACATGCCGGTAGAGAGCCGGAATAGCCTTCCGTGAGAAAAAGTGGCGTTTGGGAACCTGCCACTGAGGAACCGCACATTGCACAAACTCACGGAAGGGGGCCGAGTCTACCAACTGAAAAGGCAGCAGTTGAAGCGCTAGCAATTTAGCCAAGCTAGCATTCAACCGCTGGGCATGTGGATGGCTGGGAGTGAACTTCTTTTGACGGTCCAGCAGCTGGGGCAGGGAAATTTGCCTGCTAGAATCGGACGTCGGTGTACTGCTAGCAGAGTGGCCGCAACTACTTGGCTGTGACACACCTAATTCTACACCTTCATTCCTCTCAGTGCATGTTTCAGACAGGACTGAAGTTATAGTGGGGTTGGAGATCCCAGCTGATGCGGTGCAAGGAGAGGTCCGCTTTGTTCTTTGGTGTGGGTCTTTGAGGTAGGCTTGCCAACGAGCTGCATGGCAGGTCAACATATGTCTGGTCAGGCATGTGGTACCCAAGCGGCTGATGTTTTGGCCACGCGATATACGCTTCAGACATATGTTGCAAACAGCAGCTGTGCGATCTGATGCACTAGCCTCAAAAAAGGCCCACACCAAAGAACTTTTTGAATGACGGGCAGAGGCAGCGCCCTGCACAGGCGGAGCTCTGCGGTGTGATTCCGTCGGTGTACTGCCCTTACGCTGGCCACCAAAGGGCATCCTGCCTCGTTGGAGATGTGCCTCCTCCTCCTCCTCCTCTCTCCTATTAGGCACCCACGTGGAGTCAGTGACCTCATCATCCCCTCCCTCCTCATCACTGGAGCCAATCTGGCAGTATGCTGCAGCTGCTGGAACATGACTGCCAGATTGGTGTCCTTCTTGAGCATCCCCTCTGTCTGCTCTCACGCTACTGCCTTCCTGTAGCTGGGTTTCATCATCAGACCCTTCGAAACGCTGGGCATCCTCCTGGAGCATGTACCCAACACTGTGCTCAAACAGTTCGGGGGACTCCTCAGGAGGAGGACATGGTGGGTCTAGGGAAGGAGTGACTGATGATGAGTCTGACATTGATACCAGGGAAGAGGAAGCTTTGGCAGCTGCTTTGCCAGTACCCTGAGCCTGGGTGAGAGAGGATGAGGAGGAGGAGGAGGGCTTGGTCATCCACTCTACCAAGTCTTCGGCATGATGTGGCTCAACATGTCCAGCTGCCGAAAAGAAGGACAAGCGTGTCCCATGGCCATGTGCTGATGACAATGCACCGCGTCCACGACCAGCACTGTTGCCCCCAGACACAGAGCCTGCTTGCCCTCTTTTATTGCCTCCTGACTGTCTGCCTCTCCTTGTTTGCCTTCCAGACATTCTAATAGATGGCCTGCAGGGAGATGGGAAAAAAGCAATAAGGGCTACCTTCAGGTGTCCTTCTCTGTCCCTTTACTTAAGGATTTCTAAATATGGTTGAGGATGATTGCTTTCGCACAGAATAGCACAACGACAATTTCCCTGACTGTCCAAAAAACAAGGATTTCAAAGATGGTTGATGCGGAATGCTTTAGCACAGTATAGCACAAGTAGAATTTCCCTCACTGTCCTTCCCTGTCCCTAGAAACAAGGATTATCACAGTGAAAGAAACTGACACTCTTCCTACCTATAGTTTTCTGTCCCTAGAAAAAATGTTTTTTTAAAGATGGTTGATGATCAATGCTTTAGCACACTATAGCACAAGGAGAATTTCCCTCACTGTCCTTCCCTGTCCCTAGAAACAAGGATTATCACAGTGAAAGAAACTGACACTCTTCCTACCTATAGTTTTCTGTCCCTAGAAAAAATGTTTTTTTAAAGACGGTTGATGATCAATGCTTTAGCACACTATAGCACAAGGAGAATTTCCCTCACTGTCCTTCCCTGTCCCTAGAAACAAGGATTATCACAGTGAAAGAAACTGACACTCTTCCTACCTATAGTTTTCTGTCCCTAGAAAAAATGTTTTTTTAAAGACGGTTGATGATCAATGCTTTAGCACACTATAGCACAAGTAGAATTTCCCTCACTGTCCTTCCCTGTCCCTAGAAACAAGGATTATCACAGTGAAAGAAACTGACACTCTTCCTACCTATAGTTTTCTGTCCCTAGAAAAAATGTTTTTTTAAAGACGGTTGATGATCAATGCTTAAGCACACTATAGCACAAGGAGAATTTCCCTCACTGTCCTTCCCTGTCCCTAGAAACAAGGATTATCACAGTGAAAGAAACTGACACTCTTCCTACCTATAGTTTTCTGTCCCTAGAAAAAATGTTTTTTTAAAGCTGATTGATGATCAATGCTTTAGCACACTATAGCACAAGTAGAATTTCCCTCACTGTCCTTCCCTGTCCCTAGAAACAAGGATTATCACAGTGAAAGAAACTGACACTCTTCCTACCTATAGTTTTCTGTCCCTAGAAAAAATGTTTTTTTAAAGATGGTTGATGATCAATGCTTTAGCACACTATAGCACAAGGAGAATTTCCCTCACTGTCCTTCCCTGTCCCTAGAAACAAGGATTATCACAGTGAAAGAAACTGACACTCTTCCTACCTATAGTTTTCTGTCCCTAGAAAAAATGTTTTTTTAAAGACGGTTGATGATCAATGCTTTAGCACACTATAGCACAAGTAGAATTTCCCTCACTGTCCTTCCCTGTCCCTAGAAACAAGGATTATCACAGTGAAAGAAACTGACACTCTTCCTACCTATAGTTTTCTGTCCCTAGAAAAAATGTTTTTTTAAAGCTGATTGATGATCAATGCTTTAGCACACTATAGCACAAGTAGAATTTCCCTCACTGTCCTTCCCTGTCCCTAGAAACAAGGATTATCACAGTGAAAGAAACTGACACTCTTCCTACCTATAGTTTTCTGTCCCTAGAAAAAATGTTTTTTTAAAGATGGTTGATGATCAATGCTTTAGCACACTATAGCACAAGGAGAATTTCCCTCACTGTCCTTCCCTGTCCCTAGAAACAAGGATTATCACAGTGAAAGAAACTGACACTCTTCCTACCTATAGTTTTCTGTCCCTAGAAAAAATGTTTTTTTAAAGATGGTTGATGATCAATGCTTTAGCACACTATAGCACAAGGAGAATTTCCCTCACTGTCCTTCCCTGTCCCTAGAAACAAGGATTATCACAGTGAAAGAAACTGACACTCTTCCTACCTATAGTTTTCTGTCCCTAGAAAAAATGTTTTTTTAAAGCTGATTGATGATCAATGCTTTAGCACACTATAGCACAAGTAGAATTTCCCTCACTGTCCTTCCCTGTCCCTAGAAACAAGGATTATCACAGTGAAAGAAACTGACACTCTTCCTACCTATAGTTTTCTGTCCCTAGAAAAAAAGTTTTTTTAAAGACGGTTGATGATCAATGCTTTAGCACACTATAGCACAAGGAGAATTTCCCTCACTGTCCTTCCCTGTCCCTAGAAACAAGGATTATCACAGTGAAAGAAACTGACACTCTTCCTACCTATAGTTTTCTGTCCCTAGAAAAAATGTTTTTTTAAAGCTGATTGATGATCAATGCTTTAGCACACTATAGCACAAGTAGAATTTCCCTCACTTTCCTTCCCTGTCCCTAGAAACAAGGATTATCACAGTGAAAGAAACTGACACTCTTCCTACCTATAGTTTTCTGTCCCTAGAAAAAATGTTTTTTTAAAGACGGTTGATGATCAATGCTTTAGCACACTATAGCACAAGGAGAATTTCCCTCACTGTCCTTCCCTGTCCCTAGAAACAAGGATTATCACAGTGAAAGAAACTGACACTCTTCCTACCTATAGTTTTCTGTCCCTAGAAAAAATGTTTTTTTAAAGATGGTTGATGATCAATGCTTTAGCACACTATAGCACAAGGAGAATTTCCCTCACTGTCCTTCCCTGTCCCTAGAAACAAGGATTATCACAGTGAAAGAAACTGACACTCTTCCTACCTATAGTTTTCTGTCCCTAGAAAAAATGATTTTTTAAAGATGGTTGATGATCAGTGCTTTAGCACACTATAGCACAAGGAGAATTTCCCTCACTGTCCTTCCCTGTCCCTAGAAACAAGGATTCGCACAGTAAAACACACTGACACTCTCCCTACCTATCCTTCTCTTTCCCTAAACTAAAGGAATCCAGGTTAAGCAAGAAAAAAAAATGTCACTGTCCCTGCCTATGCTTCTCTTTCCCTGCTCCGGAACACACTACACTAGGCCGCAGTGCTGGCGGCCTTTTATAGTGTGGGGCGTGTACTAAACACCCTCAGCAATAATTGGCCACAGGCATCCTGCCTGTGGCCAATCATTGCTCTCCTCGCTGCCGGCGCTGTGATTGGCCAAGCATGCGGGGTCACAGTGCATGCTTGGCCAATCACAGCGCCTGGATGACACTGCGATGGCGTAGTGCATTGTGGGCCGTTCGCGTCACTCGAATTAGGCGCGAACGGCCCAAATCGTTCGATCTTCGTCGAACGATCGAACACCCTATGTTCGAGTCGAACGTATGTTCGACTCTAACACCGAGCTCATCCCTAGCCAGAAGGTATCAGTTCCGGGTATCGGAGCATTTGCATGAGTACCGATACTCGTGCAAATGCTTAGTATCAGCACAAATACAAGTATCAGTATCGGTGCAACCCTATTCACAGTTATTCAAACAGTTAACATTTATTAAATGTGACTAGAATTAGATAGACTGTTAAAAAATCCTTTATGGACTCATTAACATAAACATGCAGTTAAGTAGTCTTTTTACCACCCCCCCAACTGCTCCCCCTTAAGCTGCAAGAGCAGACCAGGGAGTATATGCTGCTTTGCATCAAAGCACAGCAAAAACGATTTGCCCTGTCATGTTTGGCAGGTAGTACCACCTGCTGAATGTGATCCACTCAACTGAAAGGTGTCGCATCACTATTCAGAGGGCAATGTCAGTGTAAATGAGCCCCAAGGACTTGTTCACACCATATGCAGTGACCTGCATTTTCCTGCCCTGGATAAACACAGGTCACTGCAGGGGGACATAGAAGCTATGTTTTTTTATGTACCTTGTTCACACCTCAATGCTATGTACATTTGTAGAGCAATGCATTTTAACACAATGCAACTGAAGCAAAGAAAGGTTTTTTTTCTTATTTTGATCCTTCCAGGGAACTGGGAATGATGTAAAAGGAAATGTTCATCAACTCCAGTGGCGGCCCATGCATTAAGGGTGCACATACGCCACCCCCTCTCTCCAGCCACCCCCTCTGTGCACTATTGATAGATTGATGCGTTGCATGAATCTATCAATGACCACTGCTGCCACCCCCTATTCAGACATCCGGCCCCTTTTTGGGTGCTGGGCGCCTGAATTTCAGCGGCGGGGGGTGTTTTTGAAGCACCTGATTAGAGCCATAGGCTCTAATAGGCATCAAAAATGGTTCACTCAGCTGTGTTAGGAAAGCAAATGATTATTCGCTTTCCTAATACTGAACTGCCTCTCCGCCAATCAGGTGCTGGGGTCTGTTGCCTGTCACCTGATTGGCTGAAACGACAGGCACCGCTATTGGACGCCTATCAGGCATCGGGAGATGAGGACGGCAGGAGACGCTAGCTTGAAGGACCCCGCTCGTCGCTGTCATCCGCTGCCCCACCAAGACAGGGTAAGCGCAGGGCAGACGGCGAGCAGGCAGAGGGGGTCACACTGGCGGCATTCAATGGCACAGTGGCAGCTTTAATAGGCACACTGGCAATAGTGGCTGCAATTGATGGGCACAGTGGCTGCAATTGATGGGCACAGTGGTTGCGTTTGATGGCACAGTGGCAGCGTTTGATGGCACAGTGGCAGCGTTTGATGTTTTTTTTCAGAATTATTCAGTTTGTTTGCGCCCCCCCAAAAATTTCAAGCACCAGCCACCACCGATCAACTCTAACCCCTTGCCGCTGCATGTACACATATATTCAGTCTCATTGAAGTGGCTTTCTGGTTCCCGATTACCTAAACACGGTGCCTAAGCCTCTGACTGGCTATCAAAGTGATCAATCACTGTAAAGCCCACCACTGTGTATGCTTTTTCCTCTGAATGGAGAGAACGATACATTGTATCTTTCTCTCCTTGCGAGAGAAGAAAAATGTAAATAAATAAATGGGAGTGGTGTGTTAAGAAAAGAAAAAATAGCTACCTGAAAGTTTGAGCTAGGTCAGTTTCAGAGTGAAGCCCCATACACACTATCAGTTTTCTTGCAGGTTTTTCTCTTCAGGTTTACCAAAACCATCTAATATGAGGTCAAACCTTAAGAGTTTCAATTCGTATGCAATCAGGCAGGCCCTTGCACTACATGGTTTTGGTAAACCTGAAGAGAAAAACCTGCAAGAAAACTGATAGTGTGTATGGGGCTTTAGAGTTAGGTCAATGCCAAGGTCAAAGGTTGGGGTTAAAAAATGCATTTTTTTAAATTTATCGGTGTCAGTGTGTTAGGTAAGATAAAATATGCTACATTGTTTCTGGGCCGTACCACAGGTACAAACAACAAATAACATACACATATGTGGTATTGCTGTGATCGTAAGAAGCAGGAAAATTTTGGGTTGTTCTTTGGTAGTAGCAAGAAAATACAGCTTGTGTATCCATAAGAAAAATACAGCTAAATTTTACTTATGAAAACACTAAGTAGCTGCAATGATATGTCCATTTTTTAACCACGCAGAGGAAAATAGATACTAAAACAGCGCTACCCTGGTAAAAAAAAAAAAACTTGAGTATAAGATGGTTTGGTGGAAGGTAAAAACCCGGGCAAATATCCTGGTGGATATATATTAAAATAAATTTGTATTTTAGGCACAAGTAAATAGAAATGACCATATACAAAGAAATTCCCGGAGGTTAGGAAAGTGGATAGTGCTTTAAAATATGTCTCTGACTGCCACTAATAATGCGTGCAAAGCTGCCTTCTCAGAAAGGCCTCGGAATCCATAAACTGCAAAAGAAAAAAAGGAAAGAAAGAGAGGTGCCAGGCAGGCATAGTGTGACACTGTAGATGACTGATCCAGGGTAAGCCGAGTGTGCTGCGGTAAGTGTCAGTGTCTGGATAGCTGATGCCGGTGAGACCAGGGACCACTATAATACCGAGCCAGGATGGATGTCCAGGGAGAAGATCCTCAGCGTGGTTAAGGTACTGTCAGCCTGAAAAGTGCAGTAGCCAATAGGGACGCGTTTCGAAGGCAAGCCATGCCTTCTTCATCAGCCTCTATTTTTTAACACATATCAAAGTTTCAAAACAGTGTTCAGGCGTTAGAATTTATTTTACCTTGTCATGAGGGGGTAAAAAAGCATTCCAACACATAAAGTGCAACAGGATGTGCATAAACGTGCATGCAAATGTGTTGTAGTGCATTCATTACTGTATTGGTGTCACTAGCGACATCAGATAGTGGCACTTTGAGTCAGCTGGTATCCCTCCCAGCCAGTGTCAGTTAGCGACTGATTGCCCACCATACTATCACAGTCACACTACAAGTTGCTTATCATTGCCATTACTAGTACAGTGGAACTTTGGATTACGAGCATAATCGGTTCCAGGAGAATTCTCGTAATCCAAAGCATTCACATATCAAAGCGAGTTTCCCCATAGAAGTCAATGGAAACAAAAATAATTTGTCCTGTATTGACTTCAATGGCATGCAATGCCGCATGTGGCCAGAGGTGGGGGGCGCCGGAGAGCCTCGGAAACACTCGGAAAGGCCCGAGGACAGCTTGGCTGACCTCGGAAACACCTGGGAACTGAGTATTTCCGAACGGCTCCAGTCAGCTCCGATCGGCTCCGGCGTCCCCCCCACCTCAGGCCAAATGCAGTACTGCAGGCCCCAATAGCTTGAATTCTGCTCGTTTTGCGAGACAACACTCGCAAACCGAGTCAGAATTTTTTTTTTTAAAGTTGCTCGTCTTTTAAAATGCTCTTAACCGCGTTACTCGTAAACCAAGGTTCCACTGTATAATGTCTGTCCGGGTCTGTATCCTGGTCATAATCAGAACTATACTAGTGTCCCCAATAACGCAATGTCAGCAGGGTCACTGGCAGCACTTGCAACACGTAGCAGAATACATTTTGCCCTAAATTTACAATGAAATTAGATTTTAGTGGATATTTTTTATAACAGAAGGTAGTACATTTTTTTCCATTTATATAATTGTAGCACTACCCCCAAAGGAGCTGCTGGTTTTGTTTGGGTCTGTACTCTGGTTCTCAACCCCTTAACTGGCTCGAACTCTCCCTTGGCACAACTGGTATAGATATGAATAGTGAGACCCACTGACTACTGAGAAACACAATTCTGCATATATCACCACAGTAAGCTGCACATATATTGTTACCTTTGTCTGACTTGCAGTTCTTCAGGCTAACAAAGATACTTCACACAGGTTTTGCACTTAACCAAGGGTAAAAACTTTACTTGGTATGGGATAAGAGGAGAAAGGTAAAACATAGACATATATATATATAATATATATATATATATATATATATATATATAGTTGACTCTGCAGGGCCCTGCTAGAGTCAGTAATAAAGAAATAATCTCTAATAATAACAGTGAATAATGGGTAGCTAAACTCAGTGCTAACCTATGTTGCTAAACCGTTTGCTCGCGAGCTCCCCCTTACGGGCAATACCCTGCACGTCCTAATACCAACAGTGCAGAGTAGGTCTGTCTGAGTCCCACTCAAAGTTCCTTCTTTTGGCTGAAGTCTTCGCTAGCAACCGTTGGTGCACATAGTATTTGTAATCCAAGGGTATTAACTCAAACAGAGATAAACATCCACAATGTTCCTGAGGATATGTGTGTCTGCAGCTCACTAATGGCATCTGCGCCAATCCATATACACGCGGTCACCGCGAGGTAAACTAGGCCGCTACGTGTGACGCACTGATTTGAAGAATAGCTAACAAAGTCTGTAGTCACTTTCCTCTAAGGGGACTAGTCAATTCTGGGCAGGTGCCCTCTCACCAAACAGGCCTTGTCTCCCTGGATGTTCCGCTAGCGACGTCCCGGCCCCCGGTCTCTCCGCTTCTCGCAGTCTCCGATCTCTGCAGGATGAAGGCAGGACAACCGGAGAGATCCTCTGCTGAAGGGCAAGCGATCCGCCTTTTGTAGCTTTGAGCCCCGGCTTTCCGGTCTAGACACTCCGGAACAGGCCTCACTCAGACTTCCTGCTTGATTGAGGGTGAAGTCCAAAGAGACTGAGCGCGGCTCCTCTCCTCCTTTAAGTAACCTAGTCCAGAAGGCTATGCGGTGAGGCAGTGCACTCTGGTAGCACTGCTGCACTATGGGTAATGCAGTCTATCCACTACCCAAGCAAAGGAGTCCTTCCTCATTGTACCATCAGTCCCAGGATGCATTGCTGAACCTATGTAAACAAACAGTCTATAGTGTTGTAACTGGAACTGGAACACCGGAGGGAGTTTTTTTTCACTTAGTACTCCATATAATAATAGTCTATATCTATATGGCAAAGTGGAACCCCGCTACATAATAAAAAAACAAGTGGTGATCAAATACCACCAATAGAAAGCTATATTTGTGTGAAAAAAATGACATAAACTTAATTTGGGTACTGTTGTTTGACTGAGCAATTGCCAGTGAACCACTTGCTGACACGCCCTATAGCAGTTTTACTGCTACAGGGCGTCAGCTCTATACAAAATCACATATATACAGTATATATATATATATATATATATATATATATATATGCGATCCTGCATTTCCACCTGCAGGGGGCGCACAGGCCACTTCTGCTGTAATAATTCACAGCAGAAGCTGATCTGCAGGTGCCAGGCACTCGATGTCCTCCGGCACCCGCCGATTGTCTGTAAACTATACAGAACGGGGATCTGCCTATGTAAACAAGACAGATCACTGTTCTGACAGGGGGAAGGCATTGGTTCTGTGGTCCTGCAAAGCAGGGACTAGAATCCATATGTAGCAGGATGTCCATATGTAAGAAGGAATCCGGCTCCCTCCGGTGGTATAAGTGTTACAATGCAACTAATGCACTTTGGGACAGATATCAGCTAGGAGAAAAGACTTTGTTGCTTTTAGTAAAAGACAGACTACATTACCCAGGGTGCATTGCAACACCGCAAAGCATTCTGGGCAGACTACTTAAACCAGGGGAGGGGCCAGCGTCTCTCTCTCTGGATCCAGCTCTCAATCAAGCAGGAAGTTGGCACGGAGGCCTGCTTCCTAAGGATTAGGCCAGAAGCCTGGGCCTAAATTACGGGAGTGCCTGAGTGATTTCCAGCAGAGGATCGTCCACAGCGTCCTGTGATTGCCCAGCAGAGACCGGAGTCGTCCATCACCATATGCTGTTAGTGACGGAGTCCGGAGACTGCAGCTGAAGCAGAAGCGTGGAGATCGAGTGACCGGGACAAGCCAGAGGAGACTATCTGAAAGTCGGGCCTGTTTGGTGAGAAGGGCACCTGCCCAGAATTGACTACTACCTTAGAGGAAAGTGATTTAGTTAGTGCCAGCCACACTTCACCTATCACGCCACAGCTTGCGGCCTAGTGTATCTCACTGGAGACTATGTGATCAGAGATTGGTGCATCCGTCATTAGTGGGTGGCAGGTACACGAGTACTCAGGTATATTGCGGATAATTACAGTATCTTGTTGAAACCCTGTGGATTACAATTTAACTTGTGCACCGACGGTGGCTAGCGAAGACTTCATTGGAGAAAGGAACTTTGAGTGGGACACAGATAGGCCTTGCTTACCTATTATAGGGAATGAACACGTGCAAGGTATTGCAACAAAGGGGGAGCTCGCGAGCAACCAGTTAGCCGTGCAGAGACACATATAGATACATGTACATATATATATAGCTGATGTTATTTCCTGTTATTACCTAATCTCAGTGATACCTATCCTTATTGGTTTATTGACTCTGCAATGCGCATGCAGAGTCAACTGTGTGTATTAATGTGATTCTTTACCCTTCCCCTTTATACTGAGTAAAGGTACCTTTGATTAAGCATATAACTTGTGTGAAGTATCTCTGTCACTTAGAAGGACTAGTGACCAGCAAAGGTAATAACATTTACAGGTTATTGTGCGATGTATGCAGGATTGTGTCTCCTAATACTCAATAGGTCTCACACTCCTTATTCATATCAGTTGTGCTAAGGGAAGGTTTGAGCCACTTCCAGGGGTTGATAGGCAGGACGTAGACCCAAATCAAACAAACAGCAGCTCCTACGGGGGTAGTGCTACACATAGAAAACCAGAAAGAGATATGCCCATGGGACTTTTCTTAGTGGCGCTGGGTAAAATAATACACCAAATGTTTAAAAAAGTACAAAATGTATTTCGTAATACATAAAAACAAGCTCCATTAAGTCTTTACTAGCGTCATCAAAGAAGACAAATCAACAATGTACATAACAAGGTACCAAACATAATTGCTGGAACATATAATTCCTAATTCACAAGGCCTGTAACCTCTACGTGTTTCATGGGGCAACGGCCACTTCTTCAGGTGTCAAAGCTGGATTTTATGTATATCTGTGGAGAGACCATGTCATAACAAAAACAAAAAATTAAACACTTATAGTTACTTCGTTTGTATTTGAAAAATGTATCTATTTAAATTAGGCACTAGAATCCATCTCTTCCCCTTGTAAAAGCAGTATACAAAAACACTGGCTAGGAACACAGTTAACCCTTTGATCGCCTCTGATGTTAACCCCTTCCCAGCCAGTGTCATTAGTAAAGTGACAGTGCATATTTTTAGCACTGATCACTGTATTAGTGCCACCGGCCCCCAAAAAGTGTCAGTTAATGTCCGATTGACCGCCACAATATTGCAGTCCTGCTTTAAGCCGCTGATCGCCGCCAATACTAGTATAAAAGAAAATCCATAAATATATCCCATAGTTTGTAGACGCTATAATGTTCGCATAAACCAGAGGACTGCAACCTTAGTGAGATGAAGATCTACTTGAACAACACTGATGAAGTCAAAGATCACCAGACACAGTATCCTGTTCTTAGGGCCGGATCACACCAGAATGCAGTGCCAGAAAGGCATAATCAATAGTGTTTCCTGCACCGTGTTGAAAACGCAATGCCTTTGTGATTTACTGCGGTTAATAATACATTGTTAGCCCCAAAAGTAGATCGCAAACACAGTGTGTTTGTGGACACAAGATCACATGGTAAGAAGTGTGTTACGTTTAGAATACAGGGTTCAGGAGTGCATTGTGTTCAGAATGCAGGGTTCAGGAGTGCCTTGCGCTCAGAATGCAGGGTTCAGGAGTGCCTTGCGCTCAGAATGCAGGATTCATGAGTGCCTTGCGCTCAGAATGCAGGGTTCAGGAGTGCCTTGCGACCAGAATGTAGGGTTCAGGAGTGAGTTGCGCTCAGAATGCAGGGTTCAGGAGTGCCTTGCGCTCAGAATGCAGGGTTCAGGAGTGCCTTGCGCTCAGAATGCAGGGTTCAGGAGTGCCTTGCACTCAGAATGTAGGGTTCAGGAGTGCTTTCTCTCCCCCACACACACACACACAGTAGTGTCCTCTGCCCCTCCTTTCCCCTATAGCAGCAGTGTCCTACCTGTTTACACAGCAGAGAGTGGGAGGCAGCACAGTTCTGGACAGAGGGCGGGAACTGGAGCTGGCAGAGTGACTTTTTATATTAACAGGCTGGTGATTGGTTGCTTAGAACCGCCCTGTGTCTTAGCAACCAATCATCTGTGGGCTAGTTTAAAAAGTTAATTTGGCCAGCTCCTCCTCCCGCCCTGTCCTGAGCTGTGCTGCCTCCCACTCTCTGCTATTCACTGATGACAGCGGTGAAGGAGGCTGGGGGGAGGGAGAGAGAGAGATAAAGATAAAGAACTGTAACCTATAAGGCGCAGCAGAGGTAGGCTAGAGGAAGAGAGAAGGACCGACAGCTAGAAGGTGGGGGTTGGTGGCCTGTTCATGGTCTACCTGTCACCTGCCCATGGTCAACAGGTAGAGCACGATCGATATGTTGCTGACCCTCGGCGTAAACCAATCAATATACGCTTATTGGGATTTTTTTTACCAAAAATATGTAGCAGAATACATATTGGCCTAAATAGATTTTTTTATTGGATATGTTTTGTAGCGGGCCTCACTCTCCCTCTCCGCTTCTATCGCCTGGTTGGCTGGTGTGGTCTAGGGGTACCTGGGAGAGGAGAGTGCAGGAACACTATGCCAAGCTCTCACCTCGTATGTGTATGAGGGTTGAGCAAAGTCACTTAAATTACCTCTGGGTCTGCTCACTGCATACGAAGCTTCTGCTTATTCCGTGGAAATGTGTCTGCCAGTAACAGAGCCCCACACCAATTAAAAGTCCAACACTCTTTTATTTCTCCATTGCAGGGTGAACATAATAGTTGAACTTTCAGTAACAGACAGACAGGGCTGTGGATACGAGTAGGCCCAGGCACAAATGAATTCTCCTATTCCTTTGCAAGCGAATAGGCCTGGCGCACGGTCTCTGCCACCGACCGGGTGAACTGTTGAGGCCCCTGCCACAGGCCTAATAGCAGGTCTCTGCCACCGACCTGAGTTGACTAGTTGGACCGCTGCCACCGGTCATTGAACATGAACCACATTCCTCTATGAACTTGGCCCCTGTTTGGGAAGATATCCCTCCGGGCGATCTCCAGAGGTTCACCCGGCACTGGCAATATGCTGCACCAGGTCTTCGGATGAATCCCTCCTCCAGTCCCTTATGCCTCTGGATTTGGGTGCCCAACACCCGGCGCACCCTAGGACAATCCCTCCCTCGCGGGACCCAGTGGAAGGTACTGGGCCCCAGGCCTCCAGCCGAGTACCTCACCCCAGACTGAAGGTGTCTAGGATGGAACACGAACTCCAAGTGTCCAGGCCTAGGCCGCCTGGACACCGACCGCAGACAGCAGCCCTCAGGCTGAAGGTGCCTGGGACTCGAACCTCGTGGCGAAGATGTCCGCCCCCTTTATACCCTCTCCCAGCAAGCACAGCGGGTTCCCCGCCCCGCCGTACAACTGCTGCGAGAGGTCACAAAGGGTACGGCACTGCAGTGACGGTTCAACTCCAGCCCATAGTGACAGCGCCACCTGCTGGGCCACAGGGAACTGGTCATCACTGATATCTTCACCAGACCCAAACACTCTGAAAAGTACATACCCGCTACAGTTTTACTGCAGAAAGCAAAAAAAAAAAATTTTTTCTCAAAATTGTCGGTATTTTTTTGTTTATAGCACAACACATAAAAAACACCGAGGTGATCAAATACCATCAAAAGAAAGCTCTATTTGTGGAAAAAAGGGACATCAATTTTATTTGGGTACAGCGTTGCACGTCTGCGCAATTTTTAAAGTTACTCAGTGCGGTATCGCATAAAATGGCCTGGTCATAAAAGGTGTAAAACTTTCCAGAAGTCAAGTGGTTAAAGCAGAGCTCCACCCAAAAGCGGAAGCTCTGCTTGTCTGCCCTCCGGTGTCACATTTGGCAACATGTAGTGGGAGCGGGTACCTGGTTTTGACAGGTACTTGCTCCAACTTCCTGCCGCGGCAAACTCAGCTAGAAGTTTGGCCCTCACCGCACCTGGCCCATTGAGAAAGCATAGTGCAATTTGCGCATGCGCAGCAGGAAACCGGCTGTGAAGCCAGAAGGCCTCACTGCCGGTTTCCCTTACCCAAGATGGCAGTGCCAGCACCCAAGAGCCGATTCAAGAATCGGCTTGGGTGAGGACAACGATGGATCCCTGGACAGGTAAGTGTCCTAAAAGTATAAGTCAGCAGCTACAATATTCATAGCTGATGACTTTAAAAAAAAATTGATTGGCGGGGCTGGAGCTCCTCTTTAATGTCCCCCTAGACAAAAACAAACAAGGGTGGTGTGCAGCTTTGTCTCAGGGTGTTCATTATTCAGCAATGTGATATAAACATGCTCATTCCCCAAATCTAAGACCAGCTATTCCTCTGAAGTAGACTGGGGCAGAGTTCCTGAGGTAGGCTGTCTATCAGTGTACACTATATTTTGGTCACAGCAGTGAGGGCTCACAGGACAGGAAAATCCCCCTTCCTTCTCCCAGAGCGCCGGTGGATGACGTCACGGCACAGTCACGTGACACGGCGCTGTGTGTCTCCGCCGGTCACATGGTAGTGACGTCACTCAGCGCCAGGATTCGCCGAGCAGGCGGCGCGGGATTGTGAATGCGGTGTTGGCGCTGTAGTGCAGGTGACGTGTGATAGTCGGTGGCTGCGGTTGTTGTGAGGGAGCGGCTCCCATAGCTGAGTGCAGGCAGAAGGTGTACAGGCGGCTGCTCCCTATGACTGACTGACTGGGGAGGAGAAGCTCAGAGCGCCTGTCTGTACTGTCCTGAAGGGAGCAGGCCGGACTCACCATTACAGTCTCTAGGGCTCCTCAGGCTGCTGGTTCTGTATCGGTGATTAATGGCAGCCATTACCAGCGTTTTGAAGCTGGAAGTGTAGCTGTTGCTGGGGCCTCATCCAAAAACCAGGCGGTGGAAGTCAGCGCTGCTGCTGGACAGTGCGGTACACAGCCGCCATGCTTTGTGGTGTTGCATACATTTATACTGCATGTTGTGATTGGCAGACTGAGCCGCCTGTAAAACACGCACGTTAGGACTTGTTCGCGCATGCCGCTAACATGGCCGCTTGTCTGAAAAGTGATCTGTGGTTTCTTTTCAGATGGCATCTAACAGGCAGTGCGGAGGTGATATGTTGTCTCCTCGACACCTGTTTTAATCCTCAAGTAGCGGTTGACCAATATGTAAATCACTTTCATTGCTGTCATGAGGAATGTAAACATCCCTTGTGACAGTAATAGGCAGTGACAGGTACTCTTTATGGAGGGCTCTGCGGTCTATAAGACCCCTCCTCTTCACTTAAAAGTATTCAAAACGCCATGATGCGCATTTTTGAAAACTTTCTATTTTTTAAAACTGGCGCCTTTAGGATGCCAGTAATGCAGAAGTGATATCATGACATCGGGTTACTAGAGCCGAGACCCGAACAAAGCAATCGGCTTTGTTCAGGTCTCAGGCCAGCTGGCGGACGTGCCGGCTGGTCGTTCAGGTCTCCCGGTGGGTGCAGGAGGGGGGGACGTCCCCTTCCGCTGCTTGTGATAATGGCCGAGCGGCTGCTGAGCCACATCGGTTGTTATTACAAGAAAGCCGACTGTCCGCTCTAAAGAACTGTACCAGGGTGATAGCTCCAGGCATCACCTGGTACAACCATGTGAAGCAATGTCCGTAAGTTGGTTACCAAAACCGATTCTTCAGCAGCTCATGAATATCGGCCATGGTGATAACTGGGTGACCCCTTACCCAAAATGCCACACTGCCATGCCACAACTGCTTGCAATTCACTTGAATGGGTCACGTTGAAAGCGGCATGGCATTTAACCTTTTTACGCCGACTGCCTCCCAGCCTTTTAAGAGTTTTTTTTTTTTTTTTTCAAGGCAGGCATTCAGGTCATGTGATCACTGTGATTGGCTTTCCGGTACCCAACAGCTACCATCCTGGGTGCATGGGCAGCACAGTGGTGTTGCGGTTTGCATTTTCACCTAGCAAAAGTGTCACCGGCTTGAATCCCAACCATGACACAACCTGCCTGGAGTTTGCATGTTCTCTCTGTGCCTGCGTGGGTTTCCTCCCACACTCCACAGACTTGCTGATTGGTTAAAGGGCTCTTGTATGTGAATGAATGTGAGTTAGGGATCTTAGATTGTTTGCTACTTGAGGGCAGGGACTGATGTGAATGTACAATATATATGTAAAGAGCTGCGTAAATTGACCGCGCCATATAAGTACCTGAAATAAACAAATTAATGGTATGTTGTTTTAACAGCGCTGCGCTGTAGAGGGGGTGGGTGTGGCTGGCTCAGGCTCACTGAGAGGCTGAACCGAGTGCCGATCCAGGCATGTGGGCGGATCCCAACTCCACTGTCGCAATCTTGTCTGAGCCTGGACCGGCTCTGTGACGTTGGCCGCCAGCCCACTGTCTGCAGACTATATATGTGCGTTTGCCTGGCGTTAAGGGGTTAATTTTTGCCCTTGTTTAGGCAGGCCGCTAGGGGGCAGTAGAACTCTGGCTTAGCTGCCACACTGGACACTTATGTGCACAGGACCTTGCCACAAATGCTGGGCATCTGGGTGATGTTCAGTAGTGAAAAAATAGTTAAAGCGTTATTAAACCCAAAAGCAAACCTTTTATTATAGTAGTACCAATTCTTAGATGTGATGGCTGCATTAATTTTTTTTTTTTTTTTTTTTTTTTTTTTTAGTTTTCTTTCTTCTATTTTCATCTGGTGATCCCGACAGAAAGTTCTGTTGTTTTTCACAGTACAAACTCTCCCCCAGAATGTATGTTTACATGGATGAGACAAACCACTGGGGCTTTTGCAGATTCATACTTATTTCTGTCCCCCGGCGCCTCTAAGGCACCTTTCACACTGGGGTGTGGGCGGCGTCGGTGGTAAAGTGCCGCTATTTTTATCGGTGCTTTAACGTAATTTTTGCGGAGGTATTTGGCTGCTAGTGGGGCGCTTTTAACCCCCGCTAGCGGTCGAAAAAGGGTTAAAACCACGCGCAAAGCGCTGCTCACTCATTTCAATGGTTAAGAGTGGTGGAGGAGCGCTCCTTTACTGCTCCAAAGATGCAGCTTGCAAGTCCTGCCAGTGCACCGCTCCAGGTGTGAAAGCCCTCAGGCTTTCACACTGGAGTGAAGGGAGGCTCTCTTTCAAGGCTCTTTGCAGGCAGTATTTTTAGCGTTATAGCGCCTGCAAAGCGCCTCAGTGTGAAAGGGGTCTAGGACTGAGAACCAAATAAACTAACACTGCCGATCGCTCAGTTCTCAGGGCTCCCTGAGCAGAGAGTCTGTGACTGTCAGTGACTTTGCGCACTCACTCTGGGCTGTGGAGGTGATGGGAGCGGCCAATCCAGGCATATGGGTGGATCCTGACTCCACTGTTGCGATCTTGTCTAAGCTGGCTCTGTGACGTCAGCCAACAGCCCACTGTCTGCTGAAACGGGGTCACAGGAGTGCAGAAAAAAAACTGCACTCCTGTGATCCACAGAAGTACAGCCAAGCAAGCTTTGGCTGTTCTTCTATAACAATGGCAGGGGTGATTCAAATTATCAGCTTTTATTCACCTAAAAACTTTATAAAAGTCAAAAACTGTAACTGACTATAAAGCATGAGCTGGAGTTTGTCTTCAATTTGTTAGTGGTTCTAAATCTGCTAATACATTTAACACTCCCCTCTCCCCAGACTGACAATGCTGCTAAGTTGTGTCTCACTAATACAGAAAGTGTTACTGGTCAGATCACCAGCTGAAAACCGAGGGAAGGAAGCCAAAGAAAACAAATGCAGCCACCACATCTAATGATTGGTCAGCTGCATTATAATACAGTTTTGGGTTTAGTACAACTTTGAAGCCCATCTCTGGGAAACCTGAACATTAATTCATTTAGTCTAGGGGAGACGAAGATCACTTCTACTAAACTGAGCCTGCGCTCCCCTTGGCAGGCAGCACCACAATAGTCTTTGGCAGGGTACTGTCCCTCAACATCCTTGTGTTCAGTTCCGAGCTATGGACCCTTCATTGGTCTTGATGACATCAGGACCTTGCATCACTGGAGTGTAAGGGAGAAGATGCTGTGAGGACTAGTCTAGCAATTCTGAGGATCAGCTATGTAAGCACAGCCCCACTGTAAGGGGGAATTTTCAAGTTTCTCGGAGTTGAATTGTAAAGTGGATTTAAACTGTTTGTTGTTTTTTTTTATTATTATTGAAGCGGTCCCCCGGTGGTTATGCCATAATGTGCTAGTATGCACTGCAACAATTCCCTCTAGTGCTGTGCTGTCAGCTTTCCCACTGGTCACAGGCTCTTCCATATTCTTCCCATCTTGGTTCCGGGTTTTGTCTGGCCGCTTGAATGGCCGGGCTTTGGGGACATCGCTCATGCGCACAGGAGTCGCATCATTATGGCACAGAGCGGTATCGTAAATGTACACTAAGCTGTGCATGTGTGGCTCTGTACATTTCAGCTGACAATCAAGGGGAAGCATTTATGACCCAAGAGACTGACGGTAGGCTCCATTCACAGAACCAGATTGCATGTTGTATTTAGATGTTTTCCCAAATATCGCATGCGATCTTGAAAATGCCAATTCACTATCCACAGCATTTACCGCATAATGCAAAATCGCTTGGTAAACGCCACTTAAAACAGGAGTGAAAATCAATTCACAAAAAGATAAAATAATGCATGTGGTAAATAAGTAGTGGTCTGACAATTGCGCGGCCGTGCGACGCTGTACCGAAAGAAATTTACATCCTTTTTTTCCCCCACAAATAGAGCTTTCTTTTGGGGGTAATTGATTACCTCCTGTGGTTTTTATTTTTTGTGCTATAAACAAAAAAAAAGGGCAACAATTTTGAAAAAACAAACAAACAATTTTTTACTTTTTGCTATAATACAGTAAAACTTTGGTTTAAGAGTAACTTGGTTTGAGAGCGTTTTGCAAGACACAACATTTTTTAATACATTTTTACTTGATATACAAGTGATGTCTTGATATACAAGTAGCGTCATGTCACAACTGAGTATAAAAGAGAAGAGAAGCGCCTCTAAGTGTAGCAATATGGTTACATTTAATGAAGGTACAACATTTAGAAACTCACATGGTTGATGATTAAAACAGGCACATCTAAGTATGCAGGCATCCGTAGTAAAGCTGTCCACATAGACCAGGGCTCGACAATCCCCGGGCGCCAGGTCGCAAATGCGACTAGAATTAGCGACCTGGGGCAGCACAGCTGAGGTTACCTGTATCTCCGTGCGCCCCACCCCGTGATCTCGTCAGGCCGCGCCGGCCGGTAATTTAGGCCGCGGCCTTCTGCAGGCCTAGGCTTCATTCTGTAATCTAGCTCCATCTTGTGGTGGCCGTTGGTATGACAAGACAACCAGCAATGCTTGCCTGTTTCACTGCCCGCCCATCTCCTTCCCTTTACTTAGAAGTTAACCCCCAAACATTATATATATTTTTTTATTCTAACACCCTAGGGAATAAAATGGCGGTCATTGCAATACTTTGTCACACCGTATTTGCGCAGCTGTCTTACAAGCGCACTTTTTTGAGGAAAAAAATACACTTTTTTTAAATAAAAAAATAAGACAACAGTAAGGTTAGCCCAATTGTGTTTTATATTGTGAAAGATAAATGTTACGCAGAGTAAATTTGATACCCAACATGTCACGCTTCAAAATTGCGCCCGCTCATGGAATGGCGACAAACTTTTACCCTTTAAAATCTCCATAGGCGACATTTAAAAAATTCTACAGGTTGCATGTTTTGAGTTAGAGGATGTCTAGGGCTAGAATTATTGCTCTCACTCTACCGATCCCTCACGTGTGGTTTAAACACTGCTTTCATATGCGGGCGCTACTCACGTATGTGTTCGCTTCTGCACTCATTGGTCGTTAAAAAAAAAACCTGGCTCCTAACTTTTTTTTTAGCTGGCTCCCAGATTCCAAGCAAATTTGTCAAGCCCTGACATAGACCGTCCTCCGCACCGCCAGCTCTCACCGCTGTCAGTCTGCAATCCTGACCAGGAAGGCTTGAACCACTCGTGGAGCGCAGCATGGAAGGTACGATGGCGGTGTGGAGGACGATCTACGTGGACAGCTTTACCCCGGATCCCTGCATACGTAGATGTGCCTCTTTTAATCATCAACCATGTGAGTTGCTAAATGTACCTTCATTAAATGTAACCATATTGGTACACTTAAAGGCGCCTCTCTTCTAAATTCTTGGTAAAAAAAAAAATCGCAATAAGCGTATATTGATTATAGCGTCTACAAAATAGGGGATAGATTTATGGCATTTTTTTTTTCTACTAGTAATGGCGATCTTTTTTTTTTTTTTTTCGGGACTGCGGCGGACAGGACACTTTTGACACATTTATGGGACCACTGACGTTTATACAGTGATCAGAGCTAAAAATAGCCACTCATTACTGTATAAATGTCACTGGCAGGGAAGGGGTTAACACTAGGGGGCGATCAAGGGGTTAACTGCCCTAGCGAGGTGTTTCTAACTTTGGGGGCAGTGTAGTGACTGGGATTAGAGATAGCAACTATGTCTTTAATTTTGTGTATCTTTCTTGTCATTTGCAGATCCAGCAAAATGTGTTCTTTGAATTTGTTCCCTCTACCTCTTCCTCGTGGAGATATGATGCTGTATGAACACAACAATAAAATGATGCCATGGCATACAAGTAGCAGCCCACCCTCTTCCTTTAATACTTCAGTAAGTGACTGCAACAATAGAAGTAATATATTAAAAATAAATTAAACTGGACACTTCCAATGTACTGCGCGGTTACTCTCTGTAAAACAAATTTTTAAATGAAGGAAGCAGGCGAGGGCAGCAAAGTGAAAGTTGAATTATAGGATAAAGTGGGTTTGGTTTTGGGGATCCTGTGGGGTACAGTTGCTCATGGTGTTTATACAGCCTCTGATGCAGCTGGTCAGTGCCGGCAAAACCAGTCAGTCCTTTTCACAGCTGAGCCACTTATGGATGCCATGGACTGATAAGTACTACAAACATGCACTATTGGTTTGTCCCACATATGCCAAGTGGATTTGGAACGAATATTATGGCTGTGTGATTGGACTGTATTTACTTTCGTATGGTCCTATAAGAGCCTTGTCATTTTGTTTATTCCTGGAATGAGCGATGAATTCAGTGGGTGTATTTGACTTGCGTATATCTTCCTTCCTTATGACTCACCCTGCAGCACTACAACCATTGTCACTGTGAAGTATTTTTTGTTAGCATCATCAATGAGGGTTGAAGTCTTTGCAAGCATACCTAGTATATGGCTACACTAGGGGTTGACCGATTATCAGCGCGGCCGATATCTACTTTTTTTGAAGAATCGGTAACAAACTTACCAATGTTAGATATTGCCTCAAGTCGTTGTACCAGAGTGATGCAGCTGCAGGCATCACCCCGGTACCATTCTTTAGCACGGATGGTTGGCTTTCTTGTAATCGCCCATTATCACAAGTAGTGAGCGACCAGCCGGCTGGCCAGAGACCCGAACAAAGCCGATTGCTTTGTTCGGATCTCGGATCTAGTAACCCGGAAGCAATGTCATGACCTCGCTTCCGGATTACTCTTATCCTAAAGGCACCAGTTTAAAAAAAAAATAGAAAGTATTCAAAAACGCCGATCTTGGCGTTTTGAATACTTTTAAGTGCAGTGGAGGGGTTTGGGGGTCTTACAGACCCCAGATCCCTCCATAAAGAGTACCTGTTTACATTCCTTGTGACAGCAATAAAAGTGATAAAAAAAATGTAAAGGGACAGTGTAAAAATAAAAACTTTAAATTTACAGAATATCGGCACCTGATATCGGCCTTAAAGGCAACCGAAAAATCGGTATCGGCCCTGAAAAAACTATATTGGTCGACCCCCTAGGCTAGACACCACCACCTGATTATATATGTGAACAGTTGGTCCAGTGTGCTTCTCGGACTACACACCAGAATTTAATTTACAGCACTCAGTGGTGGAATTCCACACTATATCTGACTTGTACAGCCATTTCATCTGTATGACTCATCCTGTGTTCCAGTGGGACTAACTTCTGTTTCTGGAGCTTGCTAGAGATCTATTGCTAGAATGCATGCGGGTATATATGGGACACCGCTTACACTACCACTAGCATACTATTGTTTCAGTAGATTATGGATTACTTCTGTTTATGATCTGCATAAGAGGCACTTTGGCGTCAGTGTGTATTTTCAATCCTTGGCCAAGGATCTTTTAGCTACAATCTTTTTTAATGTTTTTCAATAAAACCTGGTTTTTAGGATTCTCAGACGTGTGCTTGTGTAGAATGCCTCTTTAATAAGGGGGTAGAAGTCGAAGTCTGGGTGCTTTTATTTTAAGGTGTGAACGTAATGGTGTTTATTCCAGCCAGCATAAATCATATTAGAGTGGTATTTGTTTATTGCAGGTAGTTCCATTGTTACAGACAACAGATTGCTTTGATATCTGTATCCATGCAGCTGTTGGTCTGTAACATTACAACACCATTGATTATATAGGTGTGGAGTTCACTAAAAAAAAATCTTAACTTACTTCCGAATTCTCTCTCTGCCTACAATAAAGCATGCATGATTTTTAAAGGTGAACTAAAGAAAGAAAGAAAATACACAAATCAGGCAACCCCTTAATATACATTGCTTGCATTAAAAAAAAAATACATTTAACAATGTAAGTACCTGAATGAACTGATATAAGTCTTTTGCGGTGCTTGTATAGCAAAGTTGGAGTGTAAGAGGAAGAAGCAGAACAAGGATCCAGTCCAAGTGCTGACATGAAACCTGCTAATAGGAAGAGAAAGCAGAGTAACAAGACTAGCCTTATCACTGTGTTGCTTCTCCTTTCACTGTCTAGTAGGGATGAGCCGAACACCCCCCGATTCGGTTTGCAGCAGAACATGCAAAACATTTTTTGAACACTGTTAAAGTGTATGGGACACGAACGTGAAAAATCAAGTGATAATTTTAAAGGTTAATAGGCAAGTTATTGTCATAAAAAGTGTTTGGGGACCTAGGTCCTGCCCCAGGGGACATGTATCAATGCAAAAAAAAGTTTTAAATACTGCCGTTTTTTCGGGAGCAGTAATTTTAATAATGTTTAAAGTGAAACAATAAAAGTGAAATATTCCTTTTAAATTTCGTACCTGGGGGTGTCTATAATATGCCTGTAAATCGGCGCATGTTTCCCGTGTTTAGAACAGTCCCTGCACAAAATGTCACTCGCGGCTATAATGAATTGTCGGGTCCCGGCAATACAGATAGTTATTGAAAAAAACGGCATGGGTTCCCCCCCCCAGTCCATTACCAGGCCCTTTGGGTCTGGTATGAATATTAAGGGGAACCCCGAACCAAAATGTAAAAAAAAATGCGTGGGGGTCCCTCCAAATTTCATACCAGGCCCTTCAGGTCTGGTATGGATATTAAGGGGAACCCTGCGCCTAATTAAAAAAAAATGGCGTAGGGACCCCCCTCAAAATCCATACCAGACCCTTATCCGAGCACGCAACCTGGCAGGCTGCAGGAAAAGAGGGGGGATGAGAGGGGGCCCCCCTCCTGAACCGTACCAGGCCACATGCCCCCAACATGGGGAGGATGTCCCCATGTTGATGGGGACAAGGGCCTCATCCCCAAAACCCTTGCCCGGTGGTTGTGGGGGTCTGCGGGCGAGGGGCTTATCGGAATCTGGAAGCCCCCTTTAACTAAGGGGACTCCCCAGATCCTGCCCCCCCCATGTGAATTGGTAACGGGGTACATTGTACCCCCACCATTTTACCCAAAAAAGTGTCAAAAATGGTTAAAAAAAACCACACACACACATAGTGCTGTAATCCTTCCACGACTTGACGATACACGCCACCACGATCGATTCCGCCTCCATGGGAGGCGGCCGCCAAATGACGCGAGACCCGATTGACCGCTCTTAAATAGCCGAGGGCGGGGCCACCTGTGACGTACGTGGGTGACCCCGCCCCCTCTCACGCAACGGGAAACGCCGCGGGGTTACCCAGTGACCTGTACGGGTGGCCCCGCCCCCCTCTGACACTACGGGGAAACCTCTTGTCCCCCCCTCTTTTCCTGCGGCCTGCCAGGTTGCGTGCTCGGATAAGGGTCTGGTATGGATTTTTGGAAGGAACCCCACGCCATTTTTTTTTTTATTTTGGCACGGGGTTCCCCTTAAAATCCATACCAGACCTGAAGCAGGCCCCTACGCCATTTTAAAAAAAAATAGTCGCAGAGTTCCCCTTAATATCCATACCAGACCTGAAGGGCCTGGTATGAAATTTGGGGGTACCCCACGCATTTTTATTTTTGGTTCGGGGTGGGTAATGGACTGGGGGGGGGGGGGGGGGCCCATGCCGTTTTTTTCAATGACTATCTGTATTGCCGGGACCCGACAATTCATTATAGCCGTGAGTAGTTTTAAATGACCTTTTTTCCTTTTAGAAATTACATTTTGTGCAGGGACAGTTCTAAACACGGGAAACATGCGCCACTTTACAGGCATACTATAGACACCCCCCAGGTACGAAATTTAAAGGAATATTTCACTTTTATTGTTTCACTTTAAACATTGTTAAAATCACTGCTCCCGAAAAAACGGCCATTTTTAAAACTTCTTTTGCATTGATACATGTCCCCTGGGGCAGGACCCAGGTTCCCAAACACTTTTTATGACAATAACTTGCATATTAACCTTTTAAAATTATCACTTTTGATTTCTCCAATCGACTTTTAAAGGGTGTTCAGCGGCTTTCGAATTTGCCGCGAACACCCCGAATTGTTCGCTATTCAGCGAACAGCCAATGTTCGAGTCGAATTCATGTTCGACCCGAACATAAAGCTCATCCCTACTGTCTAGTCATAGGCTGGAGGTGGGTTCATGAAAACCTGTGCTTACAGCGGAAATGGGTTGACTGATGTGATCAGACTGAGGACTGCATGCTGCAGAAAAGTACTACAGGGACAATCTCTGGAATAAATCTAGTTATGTTATTTTTTGTTAATGGGCTATTCATTTTATTCTGTTTGTTGATTTTTACTGGAGTTCAGGTTTAATCTTCTGAATTTCATATTTTATTTATGGTTTTTATGCCAATTATTTTGCCACAAACACAACCACTGTGTTCTTGTCTTTGCAGCTGGTAAATGTTCCGGAAATTACAATTCCTCTAGATTCAGTGAAGGTTCCAGGTAGAATGGAAATGAACAGCAAAGCGGCATTTATTCATCATAAGGAGAGCGTGTGGAAGAGATGCTTAAATTCATGGTATGTGACCTTGCCAAACTTTGATTATTGTCTTTAAGGCTAGGTTCACACTATTGTGTTTGCTGTGGTGCACATTTGTGCAGGGAAAAGGTCCTTGTCCCTTTTTTGTAAAACCACAGCTGCATGGAAACCACTTGGTGCTTTGGTTCTGCACGTTTCTGCTTAAACATGCTGCTTCTTGTGTGTCTGCTAAACACCAGCGTGCCTACGGTGGCTGAAACGTGTGTAATTTTTCCCGCACCTGCAATAATGTGAAACTAGGCAAAGGTCATGTCTCTGTTAGCTATTGTGGGCTATGTTACACCTGGGATTACTTTTAGGAAACTTAAATACCAACTCTGAGCAACTTAAAAATTATCCCTGATCCGATCTGTAAAACTTTCTTCCAACCGAGGTCTGAACCGCCTGTTTGTGCGATGACTCAGATCATTCACATAACAGCTCTCTTCCTTCATGTCACAGCCCCCCACGACTCTGCCCCCTATTCACATTGCAGCCTCTTTTCATCTCTGCCCCCCCATTTACATTGCAGCCCCCCTCAGCTCTGCCCCCCCCCATTCACATTACAGCCCTCCTCAGCTCTGCTCCTCCCATTCACAGCTTTGTCCCCTCATTCACATTACAGACCCCCACAGTCCTGTCCCCCCCCCCCCCCCATTCACATTGTAGCTCCCTCAGCTCTGCCCCTTCACTCTCCTACCTTACTTGGGTACTTTTCAAGTGTCCCAGCAGGCGATGGGTTGCTAGGACCGAACTACATCCTAACAACCAATCGCCTGCTGGGACACTTAGAAAGTTAACTCCGGCAGCTCCCACTCTCCGTCCAAAGATGATTTGTTTCCCGCGGCTGCCTCCCCACTCTCTGCTCTGCTGTGCTAATGACAGCGGCGGCTAAGGTGAATAACCGGCTCCTAAGTGGAACTATGGCAGTCTTGATGAGACGGTAACTTGGTCCGCACCAGGCCCACGGTTCGCCTTTTTAATGATGCCTGGTCTAGGAGAACAAAAATGGGAAATTTTAATTACCCCATCCTTCGCTCCGCTCCTCCCTGCAACCTCTTGTTCCTGCGCTCTATGTTCCCGACATCAACAAGACCAAAGTAGGGTCCAAAGCCCTGCAATTGGACATGTTGATGCCAAGGGACAGTCCACTGCTGGAGCTCTATCTGACAAAGGAATGGAGGATCAGGTGAATAAAACGTTTCATCCTGTGTACAAGACAAGCAGTTAACCCTTCTGGTGAGAGTGCGCAATGAATTGTGGGATACATGTTTTTAAGGAGAAGAACCTCCTCTTCATCAGTCTTTGACAGCTGCTTCCAGGGTCGTTTTATTTGAAATATAAAGTAAATATGAGATCTATTAATGATGATAAAAATGTACAATGATAACTAAATAGATTAATGAAAAACCAACAATAGTCAATAGAAGCTTATTCACAACCCCATTAATTCACATTATAGAAATGCAAAAGAAAAAACCATAATGAAAATAAAAAAAACGTACAAATTATTAAAAATTTATTATTGTGTGATTGTAATGAAAGTGGGTAAGCTAAAAACAACAAATTAATAAATGTATTTAACGGAGAGGATTTCATATGTGCAGGTAAAGGAAGCACGGTGTGGATCGTAAATGGACATTTATGATGTTTATGGAAAAAAATAAAAGTTCTACAGTCATGGGCAAAAATATTGGCACCCCTGCATTTCTGTCAGATAATGCACCCCTTTGCCCAGAAAATTGTTACAATTACAAATGTTTAGGCATTCTCGTGTTCATTTATTTTCTTTGTATTGGTATGACCTAAAAACTGGAGAAACAAAAAGCCAAATCTGACACATTCCATGCAAAGCTCCAAAAATGGACTGGACAAAATTATTGGCACCTTCTCAAAATTGTAAGAAACTATTGCATTCCAAGTTTGTGATGCTCCTGTAATTTTGTAATTTAAGCTAACCTGTATCAGTTAACAGGTGCTGAGATATAGAAATCACACCGGCAACCTGTTAAAATTGTGAAACATTTACTCAACCTTTCTGTTGTGTATCTGTGTGCACGGAGCATGGAGAAGATAAAGACCAGCAAAGAATTTTCTGAGGATTTGAAAACAAATTATGGAAAGCGTCGACAATCTCATGGTTACAAGTCCATCTCCAGAGATCTTAATGTTCCTGTGTCCACTGTGCACAACATTGTCAAGTTTACAGCCCATGGCACTGTAGCCAATCTCTGTCTGTGGAAGTGGATGAAAGAGAAAAGTTGATCAAAGATTGCATCGAAGGCTGTTCGAATGGTGGGTAAAGAACCTCAATCAACTTCCAGACAAATTCTGACCTTCAGGCATAGGGTCCAACTGTGTCAGCTTGCACTATACGTCGCCATCTGAATGAAGGGACATTATGGTAGGGAGACCCAAGAGGACCCTACTGTTGACCAAAACTTACCTGAGGAAGCCAGAATCCCTTTAGGAGAATGTGCTGTGGACAGACGAAACTAAATTGCAGCTTTTTGGTAAAGCCCATTATTCAACTGTTTTCAGAAAAAGAAATGAGGCCTTTAACCACTTGAGATCCGCGCTATAGCCGAATGACGGCCACAGCGCGGACCTGAATTGCCAGGCCGTCAATAGACGTCCTCCCCTTTGCACGCGCCCCGCGCTGTGATCACTGAGTCCCGGCTGATAATAGATCCGAGTAAGGGGCTGGTCCCGGCCCCTTACCACGTGATCAGCTGTCAGCCAATGACGGCTGATCACGTGATGTAAACACGTTATGTTTTTTTTTTTCTGACAGCGTGAGCAGAAAAAAAAGCCGATCACCGGCTTATGTCCAAGGGACATTGGTCCCGAAGAGGAAGAGGCAATTCTGCCTCATCTGGACCAATCAGTGTCACCTGCTTGTGTCCACGAGTGCCACCCATCAATGTCGTACATCAATGAAGGCGAAAAATTACCTGTTTGCAAAATATTATAACAAAATATAAAAAAAAAAAATCCTTCTTTTTACATTTTGTTTTAAGAAAAAATAAAAATCGCAGAGGTGATCAAATACCGCCAAAAGAAAGCTCTATTTGTGGGGAAAAAAATAACAATTTCATTTGGGTACAGTGCTGTATGACCGCGCAATTGTCATTCAAAGTGCATCAGCGCTGAAAATTGGTCTGGGCAGGAAGGGGGTTTACGTGCCCAGTAAGCAAGTGGTTAAAGAAAAGAATGCAGTCAAACATTGTGAAGGTTCACTGATGTTCTGGGATTGCTTTGCAACTTCAGGCACTGGATGTCGTGACCATGTGCAAGGCATTATGAAATCTGAAGACTACCAAAGAATTCTGGGGTGCATTGTTGGGTCTCTGTCAGAGGTCATGGGTCTTACAGCAGGACAATGACCCACAGCACACATTGAAAAGCACTCAGAAATGGTTTAAGAAGAAGCGCTGGAGAGTACTGAACTCGCCAACAATGAGCCCAGATCTAAATTCCATAGAGCACCTGTGGAGACATCTCAGAACAGCAGTTGGGAAAAGGAACCCTTCCAATCTGAGAGACCTGGAGCAGTTGGTGAAAGAAGAGTGGTCCAAAATTCCAGTAGAGAGGTGTAAGAAACTCATGGTTACAGAAAGCAGTTGATTTCAGTTATTTTTTCCAAGGGGTGTGCTACCAAATATTGAGGGTGCCAATAATTTTGTCCAGTCCATTTTTAGAGTTTTGCGTGGAATGTGTCAGATTTGGCTTTTTGTTGACTTTTTTTGGTGTCATACCAATACAAACAAAAGAAATAAAAAGAATGCTTAAACATTTGTAATTGCAACAATTTTCTGGGCGAAGTGGTGCATTATCTGACAAATGCACTGATGCCAATAATTTTGGCCATGACTGTAAGTTGGAAGTACAATTTGAGACCTACGGGTGTAGTTGTTGTAAATAATCGGGCCCTATGTGTAGTAAATTGATGCATACACAGAATGCAACAAAGAAATGAGGAGCACATGAGGGTGGCAAAAGTAAGGAGTTAGGGAACCAAAAAAAGAAGAAAAGAAGCAAGTACCTGGAAGGCTAGGCATGACCATAAAGTTGAGGACAGCTTCCCGTACATAAAGAGGCTGTGTTTTATGCATACCCTATTTTTATTTTCCTCCCTGTTCTACTCACTATGGCCATTTTCACTAAGGGCAGCTGAATTCATCTCCCTTTACTGTCTGGAATTGTGTACCTGCAACATGTGCACATCATTCGGGGGGGGGGGGGGGGGGGTTGAGCACATGTGAGGCAGAATGTGGGGCAAGGGTTGAATCACCAGCGCCTCTCTAACCAGGGTGTGGAAAAAACAGTCTAAGTGATCTTAGGGAAAGGTCAGCTTTAAGTGTGACAGCAACATGCTTTTACTTGGTCATTAATACATCAGTTGGGTGTAGTACAAGATCAATCTTCCATTTGTTAACAAGCAACCTGAAGAATGTTTAGAAACTTTTTATACTTGACATAAACTGTTCATGTTCTATTCCTTTCCAGGAAGCAAATGGGATTAGCTGGGATGCTTGAGGAGATATCTAACTCGGAAGGAGAAGGTAAGATCCATGCCACAAAACTGAAGTGCACAATCCTTATTTGTACTCTTGTTCTGGGTCAGTGAGTCAAAAATGCCAGACAATTAAGCTGTAGAAGTGGAGGTCGTCAACGGAAGGTGTCATTATTCTCTCCTCTATAAAGAATCTGCTGTATGTTTATGGAATAAAAAAAATTATATTTTTGTCCAATGTGTATTTTTTGCAGGTTAGTTGGCAATTGGCATCCACTGTTTGTATTTGCATTTTATTTTTTTCTTATTTATTTTTTTACAGTGCCACAATGTTTGTGTCGCGTGTCTTGCTGCTGCCTTGCTTTATGTCGCTGGTTCTCCTCTTTCCATGGGTCGCTATTCCCACACCTGTCAGTAAGTCACCCTATTGTGATAATGCAGCTGCATAAGGCTAAGTCTCATAAATCCGAAACAACATAATAATGGATCTGTTGCGCTTAGTAACCAGTCTAATTACTGAGGGTAAATTCACACAAAGTGCAATGACAGGTACTGCATTCTAAAACGCCTGTCACCAAAAGGCTCACAGAAGACAATTGTTTTCTGTGTGTATGATTCACGCTGCAACACAACTTAAAGCTGCGGTAAAGTGAAGCATGCTGCATTTTATCGCAGTGCACTGTACACTGACATTAAGTGTACGCTTCAAACAAAGTTTGTATAAAAAAAAAAGAGCTGCGTAATGTGCTGAATTACGCACCACACTGCCCCCTACTGCAGTCGGAAACAGACAGCTGCCGGAAAGGTAAAGTGCTCTGGCAGCTGTCTGTTCTAGTGTGAATTCGCTCTTGTTCTTCTTATCTATTAAAGGCTAATGTAGAGAATATAATTCCTGATCATTTGTTGTTGGTTATTTTTAAACCATTATCTATTATTTAACTCCTTCCCTGCGACCACACACATGTATGCGGCCTTATTGGAAGTGGGTCTTTTTCCATGGGGCTGCATACATGCGTATCTCTTTGTGCTGGAAGCATGCTGCACAGCGCTCTCCCAGCACATGGATCGGGCTCTCACCAACGATCGGGCCCGGGACTCCCGTTTCCGGGTCACCTAAATGCTGTGATAACCACTGATTGGCTATCACAGTAATCAGTCACTGTGAACCCACCCCTGTATTTACTTCCTCTTCTGCCTGGAGAGCAAAATGCGTTCTATCTTCCTCTCCTTGCAGGAGATAAAGATGTAAATTAAAAACAAAAAAATGTATTTAACTTTTGAAAAAAAAAATGTAATCAAAAATAAAGAAGAAAATAACCAGACCAAGGTTTGCCAGGGTTATTGTTAGGGTTGTTGGGGTAAAAGGTCACGGTCAGCATATTTTGGGTAGAATTTAAAACAAAATATTTAAGTTAGTATAAGTGTCAGTGTGTTTTAGGCAGGATAAAAAAAATGCACACCATTTGTTTCTGGTATTATTTTTGATAGCGGTCGTCATGTTGGCTATATTTTGACACAGAAAGCTTGTAAGCACCATATTTACCCAGGTACTAATTGCCTAAATTTACCCAGCAGCCTGAAAAGGTGTTGTATACCTATTGAGTTTTCACAAACGGCATGCTAAAGGTGCTTGTCACAGCTATAGGGTTGGATTCCTTTTTTGTTTCTTTAGTAAGGAAGTGCATTTCAGTGATTACCTATAGAAAAATAGAACCACTACTTGCCCAAAAACTACAATACAATATAATTACAACCTTTGTACAGTGTGGTCAACATTACCAAGGGACAAGCTTTTCATACCTTTTTAGGTAGTCCTTTGCATAGCACATAAAGTGAATTGTATGGCTTCTATGTATTGTATTATATTGTATATCACAGTTTCCCACTGTTCAGCTGGTGTCAACAACTGAATTCGAGCAACGGTGCTTGACGACAATGATTTCACACCTGTAAAAATCATTCATGGTGGGGCCATAGCCAGGATTCGATATGTTATGATTTCCAAAACTTAAACTTTAATTTAGAACAACTTTCATGTGTCCGCAGATGAAAAGTGAAGATCTCACAGCAGAATTCTCCCAAGGTCGTTACTGGTATGTATGTCCTGAGAAGTGCATTGGCTGAGCGTTGGTCATACCTTTTCATGGTAAAACATATAAGGAGGGGGCATTCATAATAGGTCGTAAATGCATCTAAATTGTTGGTGCTTGCGCCCCATTCATGTACCTGTCAGAGTCTGGCACAGAGGTTGGAGTGTCTATACTGGAAACTCCTTCCTCGGTGTGCTCCCTCTCTGAGCACTGCACCGACGAAGCATGGCTGAGAAGTTTTGTAATAGGGGTGGGCTGAGCCTAAATTGGCAGTAGTTGGGAGTACCTGAATTTGTTGCTTGCCTTAATTAGGTGCAGGTAGATCTAAAGAGAACTACGGCAAGAAAGGGGCCATTGAAATGTTATTGAATTTCCCAGATTGTGCCCAATATCAAAGCTTCATTGAAGCTATTATACATTTGCCTCGTTTGTGACTTCAGTGAGACAGAATTGACAGTTCGAAGTGCAGATCTTTGTATAACTCTAATATGTATTTCCTACATGCTCTTTGGATAACTGTAATATCAACACATGACAGGCTTCAAATGTGTAGAGGTCTCAAATCGGCATCTTGATCATAAGGCCTCATGCACACTGGATGTTTTTTGACGTTTTTACAGCAGCTGTTTTTGGCAGTAGACGTTTTTTTTTTTTCTACAGTCATTAAACTCTCGATGTTATCCTATGTGTCCATGCACACATAGGCTGTTATCAGCAGTTTTGGGCAGTGGCGTTTTTGAGCAGTAAGAAAAAAAATAAAAAATAGTTGGTTCTGAGAGACGTTTTTCAGCTGCAAAAATGCTGATAAACGTTGATAATCGTTCAAAACGCTTTTGATCCATTGAAAAAAACCAAAAAAAAAACATCTTCAAAAAAAAAAAACGCTAATGCGGAAAAACGCTAAAAAACACTATTGAAAAACTCACTGCAAAGCTAGTGGCATTTTTATAACGTTATTTTAACGTCCAGTGTGCATGAGGCCTTATACTCAGTGCTGTTCAAAATGGCAGAGGATTGCAGCAGCCAATACAAAGGGCTGTTGTGACCAGAAGTATTAGTTCTGCCTTTATTTTGACAACCTTGATGTCCTATTGCTTGTTCTGTCTTCTAGGACCTCTTGTTCACTCAGAACTTTAGCTTGTCATCCTCACACAAACAAGTTTGCCTTGGCTCTTGTAGATGACTCCATTCGAATATATTCAACAGGAAGGTAAGGAATGCAGTGAAAGATGGAGGACTGTAGTAATTGTAGAAGTCTGGTGTTTAAAAGGGATCATTTGTTTTTTGTAATGTGTGTTGAGGCCTTGCATTATCGCCAAACCATTTTAGATTTTTCCTGATTTAAAGCTGCATTAAATCCAAAAATGTTATAGATTGCAGCATACACAGCATTGGATGGAATGGGCTGCATTCGTTTTTTTCTTTTTTCCCATTATTTTCACTAATTGCGCTAACTTTTTTTTTTTCCCAGTACCGATACCTGTGCTGAAGTACTTGCCGATTAGCGATGTGTGTTTGGTGCGATTTGAGCCCATGCAAAATGCATGGGCTCAAATCGCACTGCAAAGAATCACATGTGATTTGAACAGGAATGCGGTGTGATTACTGTCCGACTCGCATGCGGTTTCCCCCACCGCTCCTGTGTGAACCCAGGCTGGAGTCACTATGACGAGCCTGGGTTCACACAAAAGCGGTGGGGGCAACCACATTCCTGTTCAAATCGCATGCGATTCTTTGCAGTTTAAACCTATTCATTTTGTATGGGCTCAAGTCCCACCGCACAGGAATCAAATTCAGGTTTCAAAGCATTTGCACAAGTACTCTTGTGATTTTTTTATTTTGGGCGGACGTCCTGTTGCTAGGCAGACTAGGAAAAAAGTCTAATCATGATTATTTTTCTAATCTACCTAGCAACAGCAGAGAGAGAGAGAGAGAAACTCAACAGAAAAAATTATTTGGTTTATTTTTTTATTGCAACAAAACTGGTGGGGTGCTGCCCTAGGAGCCCCTATGGACGAGCATCCACTGCATGCACCTCTAAACCTCACCATAAGCTTGCCATTCCATGTTGTATTTGTATACCCGGTTGTTATGTAACTGATTGCTGTGAGGCTTGGCAGTGTACAAAGCTCAAGAAGCCTGTTATCACTGCCAGTCATGTTTTTCAACATAATCTACTATACAGCACTTGAAAATATAGTCTGTTCGGTGTTGCGTCACTTCCCTGTAATGTAAGCATCCTGACTAGTTCTTCGCATAGATTGGCTTGAAGTGCTGGCAATAATTAGCCTCTGGATATGGCAGATTTCCTATTTTCAAAGATTTCATAATGTTTTAAATGCACAAAAGTTTAAAACTTTTGTTTCTAATGTCCACTGTAATTAATGTGAAACTACTTATTAAGTAAAAATGTGGGAACAGACGGGATTTCTAATAGAGAAGATATATACCATGTCTCTTCTGCATTAAAGTAGTCTTGCCTGTTTATTTACACTGTTCACACTTTCGGCATCTGTTTTGCTAATTGGGGCCGTTATTTAAAACAAGGCAGTAGGATATATCCTATCACTTTCCATTCAACTTTAATCTCGCATATTGTGCACTACTCTGTCCATCCAAATTTGATGAACCTGAAGTGCTGGAAAGAGAAGCAGAAGCTGTGCACAGTGGGAGCACAAAGTGCTTGGTATAATCTTTGATGCATATACAGTTATGTACATAATGACAAACCTTGTGTGGATTAATATACTGTGCTGTAATTTCTGTGACTACTTCTTATGTTTTAGCTCAGTCACACCCATATTAAAGCATCGTCTACAGAAGGATGTGGCCAGCATGGCGTGGAAGCCTTTGTGTGCATCTATATTGGCTGTAGCCTGCCAGAGCTGTGTAATTGTGTGGCATGTAGACCCCACCTCCTTATCAACAAGGTATCAAACTGATCACGCTAAATCCAATGGGCATTTTTTACTGATCACAGCCTATGTATACGTTATTAGAAATGTGACACCATGGATTACTTTAGGCTTCTTGTATGTTTGACATTAAATGAATATATGAAACTAGAGACATCTCTGGCATTGTATGTATATTGCTTTAAAGTGGATGTAAACCCACTCTTATCCTTTCTAAACTACTGATCTATAAGGATATAGATGCCTCCTGCATGTATCCTTACCTGTCAAATGTCTCCCCTCTGTTATAAGAACTGAAAAACTGCAGATTCTGTGGGTGGATCTGTTGTCTGGAGCTCGGTGGGTGGAGTCGTGATGTCAGTAGACTCCCCGCCCTCCTCTACAATCCCCTTGTCAACATGCATTTTCTCCTGTGTATTCCTTCTGCTATGATCACTAACATCCAGTCAAAATCCAGAAAAGTAACCACATGACTTCAGAAAAGGAGTGGGGGTGGGAATTAAAAAAATAAGGCCTGTCTCAGGCTTAGTGCATGAGATATGTAAATAACCTGTCATTCACAGCAAGGGGGCGGAACGGACAAAAAATCTCCTGTTTGTCCGTTTATCTCACTGAAAAAAGAAGAGGATTGCTCAGAGCTGGATTAACTCTTTGTGACAAGACTGGGCACATATGATAGGAAATCTTATACACTACATTGTGACAGCAAAAAAAATAAAAAATTGGGTTTACATCCACTTTCATTTTTACATTTTTTTTTTTTTTTTTATATATTGCTTTTAAATCTGAGCATTTTGTATACCACATAGGATCATCCATGATCCATGCATCTATCTGTACTTCTCTGATTTGTGGAATTCTTTTTTTTTTTATAGTGGTCTGTGTGATCTTAGATAAGCAGATTTCTTGTGAGCGAATTCTAAATTTTTATTGTCTATCTTTAATTTCTCTCCAATTGTATGATCTAAACAGACCAGCTAAAATGATCCATCAAAAACTTTACCAAGGTGCAGCGCAGATGTGCGAGTGCTGTCATAGAGCTGGGTCTGTGTGTGGGCAGAGCCATTAAAGGGGTACATTCAGCCTGCCCATACATGGTTAGAATCTCCGCCAGTTCAACAGGAACCGGCCTAGATTCCAACGGTCTATGGCCGGCCTAACTGCTTACAGATCCTGTCTTCCCCATTCAGTATTGGCAGGGTATCTTACTAAGGGCTATAACTGTAATGTTGGCTTAGATGTTTTTATTTTTCCTTTTTTTTTTTTTTTTTTTTTTTTTTTTAATAAGTTCATTGATTTCTGTAAATCCATTAGGCCTTCCTCTGGCTGCTCACAGATCCTTTCACACCCAGGTCACAGTCCAGTCACTAGTGTTTGTTGGTCCCCTAAAGGTGGGTTGTTGCTGTCTTCATCTCCTGTGGACACAGCCATGTTGGTGAGTAGTAAAACATGACTCAATTTAGTATAGTATATGCACCTCCTACTTTTTAGATATTTGCGTGTGTGTGTGTATATAATAAAGTGTGTGTGTTAACTTTAGGTGTGGGATGTGTCTACTGAGACCTGTGTACCACTTCAGAGAGTTGGAGGAGGGGGCGTTACATTCTTGTCTTGGTCTCCTGATGGCAGCAAGGTGCTTTCTGCAACACCATCCCCTGTGTTCAGGTAGGGTGGCATGTTCTGAAGTTCTTGGTATATTGCCATTGATTAGTATTACAGTGCTACTATCTTACAGGGTATGGGAGACCCAGATGTGGACATGTGAGCGATGGCCAACACTTAAAGGTCGTTGTCAGGTATGTTTTCTAAAGCTCAGCATATGTTTCTCTCCTGATGCATTTCATTATTAATTTTGGCTAATCGTTTCTTTTGTCTCTCCTTCACGCCCTAGACTGGCTGCTGGAGCCCAGATGGAAGTCGCCTACTATTTTCAGTGCAAGGAGAGTCTGTAATATACAGTCTGTCCTTTACTGCTCCTGAAGGTAAAGTGTTTTTACGTGCTATAAAAATTTGTCCATGTTTATGAGCTAGATATAAAGTAGACTAAGCCTAGGTTCACACATATTCACACATAGCGCAATTACATTGCCGGTTCCCGCATCGCATCTCTCCCGCAGGCAGTTCACACTGCCTTCTGCGAACCGATGCGGGTGTCAATACAATGTTATTGACCCCCCCCCCCCCAGATCTGTTCATAGGTCGCAGTGCAAACTGTGAACTCGCACAGGAATCTGATCGCATAGGTGAGAACACCCATGCTGTCCGATTTTCAGTGCGGGGGGAAAAAAAAAGTCCCTGCACTATTTCCCTGCGAACCCAATGTGAGTTCAGCCATACAACTGTATGGCTGAATTCGCATTGCACAGACATCGCATGCAATTGGCACCACAGTGTGGGTGCGAATCGCATGCGATGTCTGTGTTCGCACAAGCGTGAACCTGGGCTTAAAGTGATACTAAAGTCTAAAAAAGGAGGATATACTTACCTGATCCTCCACTCCTCTGTGCTGCTAGACTCATCCCTGCAGCGTCTTCTCCCCTTGTTCCAATAGGCCATAGCCCTGCATTGAACATAACACCGAGGGGCAGTCCACCACCAGAACGTGGGGGACTGCCATCTGCTGAGGAGTGGAAGATCAGGTAAGTTAAACTGCAAAAGCTCTCCCCTAGACTAAACGAGTGGTTAACCCTTGCAGGTGCAGCCCCTCATCACACCTCTCCATCACAGATCCCCCCATCACAGATTCCCCCATCACAGATTCCCCCCATCAAAAAGCCTCCATATAAGGGCATCCATCACAAAGCCCCCCATAAAAGATCCCCCATCACAAAGCCCCCCAACACAAACTCCTCTCCATCACAAAGCCCCCAGTAACAGACACCCCCCCTCATCACAGATCCCCCATAACAGACTCCCCCCTCACAGATCCCCCCCCATAACAGATTCCCCCCCCCCCCCCCAATCAGTCTCCCCCCAACCACAATAGAAATATGTGTATTCCAGAAAGTTTAACAATCAGCAGATAAAGATACTCCAAACATCTGGTGTTAGCACTTCAATCATCCCGGCACCATGATTGTTATGGTGTCAGGGTGATTGAAGCGCATTATTTCTATTACATTGTAATATCAAATTAAATAGTTAAACTCACCATAATGCAGAATCAGTCGGAGCTCTGATGTCACTGTCCCAAGCCAGCGGAGTGCTTCCTTACATCTCAGGTGTCACTGTCCCCAGCCAGCGGAGTGCTTCCTTACATTTCAGGTGTCCCCAGTGGAGTGCTTCCTTACATTTCAGGTGTCCCCAGTGGAGTGCTTCCTTACATTTCAGGTGTCCCCAGTGGAGTGCTTCCTTACATCTCAGGTGTCCCCAGCGAAGTGCTTCCTTACATCTCAGGTGTCCCCAGCGAAGTGCTTCCTTACATCTCAGGTGTCCCCAGCGAAGTGCTTCCTTACATCTCAGGTGTCCCCAGCGAAGTGCTTCCTTACATCTCAGGTGTCCCCAGCGGAGTGCTTCCTTACATCTCGGGTGTCCCCAGCCAGCGGAGTGCTTCCTTAAATCTCATTGGAGCCCTTCTCCGCCGCCATTACAGGCCGAGGGGGAACAAATTAGATGCGGCCAATTTCAAGAAGACCACAGACGGGTTATTAACAAGAAGGGAGCCTGCCGAGTGGCTACAACAGAAATGGAGCTGCGGCACCGCCCACCCGCCACCCCTTTCCACAACAGGTCACAGATGACAAACAGGCGGGGGGTGGGCGGTGCCGCAGCTCCATTTTTACAGTAGCCACTCGGCAGGCTCCCTTCTCGTTTATAACTCGTCTGTGGTCTTTTGTAAAATGGCCGCCGGCGGAGACATTACCTCCGCTGGCTAGATTTCTAGCGGCGGCGGGCGACTAAAAATAGTGAAAAAAAGGGTGGAGGGGGATTGCTGCAATGTTAAAGGGGCAGTGCTGCGCGGGCCAGGTAAATCACACTGGCGGGCCTGATGCAGGCCGTAGTTTGAGGACCCCTGCCCTAAAGCATGTTATACAGTGCTTGTACTGTGTAATTTGGCCCCCTGTAACACCTAAAAAAACCTGGCTGTATCTACCCTCCCCTCTGTATAATGGCTGCTGAGCCCTGACACTGTGGTCAGTTTACGTTCCTCCGTCATCCGCAGCTCTCCTGTTGGGGACTGCCCGCCCCCCCTCTCCTGCTGAAATAACATGTCATAGTTTATACAATCCTCCTTGTCTCCTAAGGATATGTCCCCACTGTGTGTGTTTTATTAAAATAAGCTGTCCTTTTTCTTATCTCAGAGCGCCGATCGGTGCTCACGTGACCCACCGACTCTCACCTCCAGACTGACTGTCAGACGGGGAGAGGAGAGAGCAAGTGGGTCATGTGAGCAGCGATCGGCGCTCTGAGATGAGGTAAAGGACGGCTTATTTTAATAAAACACACACACAGTGGGGACATATCCTTCGGAGACCAGGAGGATTGTATAAACTATGAAATGTTATTTCGGCAGCAGCAGGAGGGGGGGGGGGGGGCGGTCCCTGACACGGGAGTCGACAGGCAGGCAGGGAGGGAGGGGGGAAAGGAGGACAGGACAGCTGCGGATGACGGAGGCACGTAAACTGACCAGTGTCAGGGTTCAGCAGCCATGATACACCGTGGTCAGCTTACAGAATGGAGGGTAGAAGCTGGCAGAAAAGAAAGAAGAATGAGAATGCAAATCAGGAGTTTGTGAAGATGCTGGCATTGCTGCAATCTTATGACATATGTTGGTGGCAGTGAAAGGAGTGATTGCTGAGCTGTTGGCACATAGGAAATATAACACATCCTACATAAAAGTGAATATGAAAACTTAGGAATGTATGTTGATATTGGCTGAAATAGGGGAAAGACCAAGAAGGCCCGGCAGACGTCGAACCTTGCCGGAAAGAAGACTCCCGCGCTAAGTATTTCATAATGAGCTAGTATGCGGTGCATACTAGAGCTGCACGATTAATCGTTATAAGAACGCGATTTCGATTCACACACCCCCCCCCCCCCCGCAATCTCCAGGCTGGATTGGCTCGGTTTTCGTATCTCCGCGCCGGAACCAGCGTGGAACGCAAATGGCGCCGATTGGAACTGACGTCAGTCAGCAGAGTGTGATGCGCCGCTGGATGATGCCTGGGCGTGGGCGGTACCACCACGTTTTTTAGGCCGGGAAACGAAACACCACAGTTAGTGCGCATTGCACACTGTGAGTCTGTGTGTGCGCAGCAGCATTGATCCGATGATTCCAACACACACGTGAGTACCAGCAACCACTGGCACTGTCCCTTATAATATATTATGAATATTACCACAGTCAGCTACCCCTGACTCTGGGGTAGCTGACTGTGGTAATATTCGTAATATGGGTAGCTGACTCAGACTGTGCTGTGGTAATATTCATAATATATTATATGGGACAGTGGTCGCCGGTATTTTAAGTCCACTCCTCACATGCCCCCCTTTAATAGCCTGTCTGACTGTCATCTGCAAGGTCTGGGTCCCAGACTTTGCAGATGACAGTCAGACAGGCTATTAAAGGGGGGCATGAGAGGAGTGGACTTAAAATACCGGCGACCACTGTCCCATATAATATATTCTGAATATTACCACAGCAGTCTGAGTCGGCTACCCAGACCTTGCAGACAGGCTATTAAAGGAGGACTTAAAATACCAACCACTGTCCCTTTAAAAGACTGCACACAGATATTTTATATCTCCTCATGTTCAGAGGTTGTAAATCTGTAAAATATATATATTTTTTTGAGAATCATTAGAGAATCGTGATCTTCATTCTATGCAAAAGAATCGCGATTCAAATTTTTCCCAGAATTGTGCAGCTCTAGTATACTAGCTCATTATGCCTTTTGCCTTACAGGTGACAAAAATAAAAAATAATAATTGGGACTATACAACCGCTTTAAGAGAAAGCTGTTATTGGCCATCAAATTATATAATTCTTCTCTGTGAGTCCTGGGTGTGAGGATTTAATCTGGTTTACGATCTGAATTTTTATATTATGTTGGTATTGGGTTAATTTTGGGCAATGCTAGAGAAAGTGGTCTACTATTTGCATATTGGTAGCTTGATTAAGGCCTCTTGTACACTGCTGCTGGTAAACGGATGTTTAGGAGCAGTTGGGCATTTTTTTAAATTGCTCCTGAACTCTCCTCTGTTATCTTGTCAGTACATGTACACAGGGTCGTTTAGAGGCTTTCTTTGGAATGCAAAAAAAATGGGTTTAGAGGCATTTCAAGCGTCCAAACGCTTCTAACCACAGTAACTTGCGTTTAGCCGTGTTTCGTTTACAGGCATTTTTATTTTTGGCTATTTTGAAACGCAAAACGGACATTTTAAATGTGGGTTACTATATCTGTCAAGTTAAATCGTTCAGGAGAGGTTGTAAAAACGTCCCATGGACATGAAGCTTAACTTATTTTTCAATCTATGTTATTTATTCTATGTTGTATTTTAATAGTATGGATGGTTTATTAGAGTAAAGTTTTAATTTTAGTTTTATTTGGTATTAATTGCTGTTGGTAATTTTATTGTGTCATTGTTTTTTCCATTTGTTCTTGTGTTGTCTTCATTGAATGTACCTGTATCTTAATAATTCAATTTTGGGATTAATAAAGTATTCTGAATGTGAACATCTTTTGGATACATTCTGAATGGGAGTGAAATTTTTATTGATCTGATGCACATTCAGTGTTCAAAGGAGGAGAATGGCGGGATTTGCATTCCTTTAGAAATGATTAACCCTTTAGGAGCATTTTGCCAAAAAACTAGGTTTTTGTTGAAGAGGATGCCTAAAATCTGACTTGTATCTTCGTGTACACTTCTGGGAGAATCATTGAGTAATTTCTGGGGGCGTTCAATACAGCAACAGTGAACAAAACACCACCAGGTTGCCATATTGCATTGAATTATACAGAAAATTACAGTTCTGCAGATTGAAAGATAATTTTATTAACATTCAATCACAATATATGGCTTATGTGTTATGTTTTATTTTTTATGTGCTATATTTTAATTGTACATCACACATACAGTGCATCTGGAAAGTATAAGTACTTATAAATAAATATTTACAGCCTTTGCCATGATACTTGATTATAGTCCACCTGTGGTAAATTCAGTTGATTGGACATGATTTGAAAAGGCACACACCTGTCTATATAAGATCCCACAGTTAACATTGCATGTCCGAGCACAAACTAAGCCATGAAGTCCAAGGAATTGTCTGTAGACTTCCGAGACAGGATTGCATCGAGGCACAGATCTGGTGAAGGGTACAGAAAAACTTCTGCAGCATTGAAGGTCCCAATGACCACAGTGGCCTCCATCATCCATAAATAGAAGTTTGGAACCACCAGGACTCTTCCTGGAGAAGGCCGCCCGTCATACTGAGCGATCGGGGTAGAAGGGCCTTAGGTAGGTGACTAAGAACCCGATGGTCACTCTGCCAGAGCTCCAGCGTTTCTCTGTGAAGAAAGGAAAACCTTCCAGAAGAACAACCATCTCTGCAGCGCTCCACCAATCAGGCCTGTATGGTAGAGTGGCCTGATGGAAGCCACTCCTCAGTAAAGGGCACATGACGGCCCAACTGGAGTATGCCAAAAGGCACCTGAAGGACTCTGGCCATGAGAAACAAAATTCTCTGGTCTGATGAAAAAAATATTGAACTCTTTGGCCTCTTGGCAAGCATGTCTGGAGGAAACCAGGCAGCGCTCATCACCTGGCCAATATCATGTTTTTCAGAGGAAGGAACTGGGAGACTAGTCAGAATCGAGGAAAAAGATGAATGCAGCAATGTACAGACATCCTTGATGAAAACCTGCTCCAGAGTGCCCTGGACCTCAGACTGGGGCAAAGGTTCAACTTCCAACAGGACAATGACCCTAAGCACACAGCTAAGATAACAAAGGAGTGGCTATGGGACAACTCTGTGAAATGTCCTTAAGTCGCCCAGACTTGAACCCAAATGAAGATCTCTGGAGAGATCTGAAAATGGCTGTGCACCGACGCTCCCCATCCAACCTTGTGGAGCTTGAGAGGTCCTGCAAAGAAGAATGGGAGAAACTGCCCAAAAAAAGGTGTGCCTCGTTTGTAGCATCATACTCAAAAAGACTTGTGACTAATTGGTGCTAAAGGTGCTTCAACAAAGTGTTGAACAAAGGCTGTGAATACTTTTTGTACATGTGATTTTTCTTTTTTTCTTTTTTTGTTAAATTTGTAAAGATTTCAAACAGACTTTTTTTACGTTGTCATGTATGGGGTATTGTTTGTAGAATTTTGAGGAAAATAATGAATTTAATCTATTCTGGAATAAGGCTGTAACATAACAAAATGTGGAAAAAGGTGCAGTGAATACTTTCCGGATGCACTGTAGTTCATATTCATGACTACTTGGGATATGCTGCCACCTTCAGGGGAATGGACAAAAAAAAAGTCAAATCCAGCCCAGGCAAAAAAAAAATACTGCCCCCCAGCTCAAGCTAAGACTTGGTTCATTTTGCTAGTGTTCTTATCTGATGTACCTGCTTCCTTGTGTCTCTGAAGATCTTTTGCTGGGCTTTGTTCCATTGCTCCTGGCTTGTTCCTTACACCTCTGATGGAGTCGGGCCTTATTGCATCATCCAGTAGGACAAGAGGCAACTGTACCTAGACGCTGCATTCAAGATTAGGGGCAGCTTGTAATTTATGCAGGTCATTGCAGGATACCTCAGGCAGTGTTCTCTGGTGTACAGTGTACCTGGTGAATTCACTGGCAGGGTACTATGCATGGCCAAGACAGTGATTTCCCTAGGGGGGAAGTCGAGTCCGTGAAGACCCTGTGGGGCGTGCCTGCGGTATTGGATGAAGTCTTGGCCAGCTGGACAGGCGAGTGCCTTTGTGTATTAGTAGAGCGATGTGGCAGTTCCCCCGGCAATTTCTTTCCTGTATGTTTTGGCTGCTGGACATTTTTCTACTATGGACAGTAGTGGTGGCAGAGCTAAAAAGACATTGTACACTTCCAAATGTTTTCATTGTTATCACTAGGCATTCGTGTAGAATATTCCCTGTGTTGGATTGCCCTACCTTGTAACAATGGGACCACGTGTTGTGGCTGCAGTTTGTAGGGTCATGGCTAATCGATTCACCTATGTACATGTATTCTGCTTGCCTGTCCCTATGGTTCAGATCTAATTACTATTCAGTTCTCACCTGCAGAGCACCTAGACCGAGAGCTCCAGGGATTGTGGGATATATAGTTTATTCACAGGAAATGTTACTTCTCAGAGTATAGACAGAGGTCATGATTTAACCTGTGCAGTGCCATGCAGCATGCCTTGCTTGAACACAGGGAAACTTCTGACACAGGAATGTGAAGATTTACTGTACTATAGAATTTGCTTACAGGGCAGCAAATGACATCATGAAACATGATCAGTGCACATATTGTGTAGGTAAAAAGCTTAAAGTGCAGGTAGGAAGGTTTATAGAAAATAACAATAAAAACAGTCGAAGGAGCTACACCACAATGGTGTGAAGGTTTATAGAGGCTTTAAAAGGGGTGGCCTTACACGTTCACAATTTCATTATTGTTCACCTTCACCATTTTCTTCCGTACTGGACACAACACACATGCATTTGAGCTGCCTGATCCTACTCTGCGTATGGAGGTTGAATCGCATTGCACTGGAAGTTAGCATGCTTAAGCACACTCTGTTTAAGCCAGTGTTTCTCAACTCCAGTCCTCAAGGCGCCCCAACAGGTCATGTTTTCAGGCTCTCCATTGTTTTGCACAGGTTATTTGATCAGTTTAACTGCTTTAGTAATTCCCACAGGTGTTTCATCTGAGGGAAATCCTGAAAACATGACCTGCTGGGGCGCCTTGAGGACTGGAGTTGAGAAACACTGGTTTAAGCTATTAAGATTTATCTTACGTCTACAGCTTAATTTTTACAGTCTGATTCTCTTTTTGTTCTACTTAAAAGATGAGTATGGGTTTATTTTTTATATTTGCTTCATACTTATGTGGATGGAGCATCGGACCAATGCTGCAGCTGTCCCCCATCGTCTCTGCACTGAGAACCAAGCCACCGAACATCGCAGATGGCTCGGTTCTCATAGATCCCCCAGAGGAGATCTGCAGACTGTCAGTCAGCATCTCTCCTCTCTGCTTCTCCACGCTCATTGTAGCGATGAGCTGTGGAGGGGCGGGGAGCGCGGCCGTCTCAGCGGCTCGCTGTGACTGCCATCAATCAAGGCAGCTGGCGTATCCAGACATGGGAAGTCGGGATGATGCGCTGTCTCTACTGATACCAGTGATGTCAGCGGAGAGCAAACTTCAGACCGCTCTCTGCTGAAAACGGGTCACAGGAGTGCAAAACGAATTGCATTCCTGTGACCCAGAGGAGAAGCTCAGGCTGGACTTCTCCTTTAAGGGTTTTTGCCTGGTTCTCAATCCCCTATTTATGGGGATTCGTCAGCTCATTTTGCAGGCTTATGCTATCAATAGGTTGCACGCTCATGCTTCCTAGGAAGGTGTTGTCTTGGATCATCATCTGCTCATGCGGAAGATATGGACCCTGAGAACTGGATTGTTGCTGGAATGTGAACCCTTGATCCACGCAGGAAAAACCGTATACAGGAGAAAACAGTAATGCACCCTCAACTGCTTCACTCCAAAGCCAGTGAGCCTGAATGGACAAGGAATGGCTGCTGAACTAGCTGACAACCAGGCAGGTGTGATGTGCACACCCTTAATACATACTTGGTGTCCATTTCTTTTGGATGAGCAGATCATAATCAAAGACAATATATTTCTAGGATGCACAAGAGGGCAACTTTTTTAGTATTCCATTTATTCTGCTAGATTCTTATGCTTCCCTTACTTTTATGTATCGCACATTACCTTGTGTGTGGTTTTTGGAGAATGCTGCTTTAAGATATATGCTAGATGGAGAAGACCAACTTTTTTGTGATCCATCCCTGTGAATGATGTAATCGTGTAGAAGTGACTAGTACATATTTGGGGCTCTGGTATCAAGGGCACGGTTCCTCCTTTCCTGGAAAATGCCCATTCCATCAGGAGTGTCGGTGCTTCCTGGGCTATTCAACATCAAGCTTCTGTTGTTCAAGTTTGTAAGGCTGCTACCTGGTCTTCTTCTTTTCCCACATTTACCAAGTCCTATCAGGTAGATGCTTCTGTTGTAGATGCCAGTAAATGGGCGAAAGGTCTTAAATGTGGTGATTCTCATTCTGTTTCTGGGTTCTGGACGAGTGTGGCCCTGTTGCTTAGCCCTCATGTTTAGTGCTTGGAACATGCCAAGTAGTCATGAATGTGTCCTGTGATCTACAATTAGGAAATCAGGATTTTTGGTTAACCTGCAGAAAACAAGGTCGATTTTTCCCTATTGTTTTTCCTCATTTCTCGCTACAAAACAGAGCCCTAGCTAAGCTTGGGAGCAGTCATGCCTGGGTGGGGATTCCTGCCTTTTTTGACCAGTCTCCATTCACCTAAAGGCGGCAGCATAAACGATGTAGTTAGAAATGTGAACTACTGTGTCCTATGATGTACTCCAAGAAAGGGATTTTGCAGCTAAACCAAAAATTCTAATTTGTGTGCAAGCCTTTTTGGATAGTAATTCTGCACAAAGAGTTTACAATTATTTGAACTTCGCTGTTGGGATATTGATACACACAACTTTTATTGAACTTAAGAGATCTTTAAATTGTAAATTTTTAGAAAAATTGTTTAATTGCTAGTTCAGTTCACATTTCAGGGTGTGTTTTTGTTAACATGGTCCTTTATGATATCACTAAACAGGTGAGATGCACTCCTCTGTTGGTGGAAGTCGAAGTGCAACAGTGGTTGCTGATGTATCTGAAACTATATTCGACACAGAGATGGGGGAAATCAGGTGGGTATAAGATATCAAGTCTGTTGAACATCCCTAGTTCTAAGAAAATACAATTCTTCCATAAACCTGTGTTGCAGAATTGGCGGGGAAATCCAGTCTATGGTTTGGGATCCGAGTGGAGAGAGGCTTGCTGTGCTGCTGAAAGGTTAGAGTCTTGCTGATATAGGCTAACCTGGATTTGAGCCCATTGAGTTACTTGTTTACATTTCAGTACTGTCTGCCTTTTACAGAGAACCCCAATGATGATACAAGTGTATCAGTGATTGCTGTTTACAGGACAAAGAACAGCCCCATATTTGAGCTGCTTCCTTGGTAAATATCTTACTAATGCTGTGAGGGATGTAATCTACTAGACAAGCATGGTTTAATCTCATTGCATTTAGCTGTGTGTGTGTCAAAATATGATATCGAAAAATGGAAAGAATTTATTTTACTGCCTTTTTAGATGTGACATTTTTCTATACTAGGCCATGAGCACTTACTGTTATGATTTAAAGGATAAGTTCACCTTTCAAGAAAAAATAACAAATACATGTAATTTTGCAGGAAAAAAAAAGTGCATTTAATTTTTTTTTTCCTGCAGGAGCATGTAAAACATTGTACCCCTGATCAGTGGATCAGGGGTGCAATCTTAGTCTTCTGCAGGCATGCCCTGCAGCTTTCTGCCTGTACCTTCTTACTGGCTCTCTGTTTTGAAAGCTGCAGTGCTTGTGAATGAACTGAGATCGCTTATCAGCTTCCTCGCATTTCATTCCGAACTACAAGCCGTTGCGGTGGCTGATGGTAGTTGTAGTTCATTCACAGGAAAATGTGAATGAATGATGAGACCATGTGGGGAGAAGATCCAATGCCCACTGTCACACCAAGGGGGGTATTGGGAGCAATGTCCAGCAGAGACAGTACAGGTCCTGGAGAGCTTTGGCTGGATACTGAACCTTCAAAAGTTGGCCTTTGTTCCATCTCAAATCCTAGAGTACTTAGGCTTAGTCCTCTGGCTCACATGAATGTACTTCTGCAGGAAAAATACTTGTCTCTTTGATTACAAGTGAAGTCCCTGAGGTTGTGCTGAAGTCCCTTGATTCGGGCCTGCATGAAGGTGCTGCAGAAGATGGTAGCCACCTTCAATGCAGTCCCCTAGGCTCAGTTTCACTCTAAAGCCCTTAAGCTCAGCATTGTGTTAATATATGGGACAAACATCAGGAGTCCTTGGATCAGGCTATGTATCTAACTCCCCATGTGAGTGAAAAGGAATAAATGCGCTACCCAAAAATTAAATCGAATGAAATGATCTAACTCCCCAGACCAGATCGTGGGCAATATGGCTGGCTTTTCTACACTGGTCTTTCAGGCTTCACGTTCTCCCTGTCAGGGTGCAGCTGATCAATGCCATGGATGTGGCATACATCAGCCATCAAAGAGGGATAAAAATTCACAATACTCTGGAAGATACAAACCTAATCTTGTCTTGAACAGAACTTTGTTCCGGCCATCTCTGCCTCGCACATTCCAGGCATGGAAAATTGCCAGGCAGACCTTCTCAGCCACCAGCAGCTGAATCCGGCTATGGTAGTTTCAGGTGAATATCTCACAAACGCCTCCAGTGCTCCACCTCAAACTGTGATTTCAATTGTGCTCCACCTCAGTGTGACTGGCCTCTCACTTTATAGATGTTACCTATGAGTAATATAGTCAAAAAGCGCTCTTCCCCCTTTCGGGGTAAAAGGATTTCCAATTTTCCTCCTAATGCTGCAATATCAATTTCTTGGTATATGCCCCTTTAAGGGAAAGGCAAGACCTCTCCACTGGCATCAACACCTGAATGCTCAAGAAAAGATAATGACTCCTATTGTGCAGTATTTCACAAGGTTTAGGTTTTATTAAAATAAAATTATACATTAGCTGGTGCACTTTTTACTGGTGCATTACAGAGGAAACACTTATAAAAGGTTCAGTAGCCAAAATGAGTGCTGCTCCAGTGCTGTCAGTCCTGCTTCCTGTTTGTGACGTCAACCCGACTTCACCCTACGCGTATTGCCATAGGTCACATAACATCAGGGGCATTCAGATGTTGCTGCTGGTGAAATTAGGTATTTTCTTTCCCTTTTGAAAATGACAGAGAAGCATTCTACACAATAACACAAGAAAAAATTTTTAAGTAAAAAGAGCCTTTTGCAAAGAACAGTGAAGTGGTTTAGTGGGGATGAACGCCAGAAGAGAGGAAAACCCTTGCAATATCATCTAAGATGAAGGTCCATGTCCCTCTTGCAATGTTACCCTTGTGGTATCCTGGTACCCTTTTGGGCAGTGTCTATTCAGTTGATTGTGGTTCTTTTTTTTTTTGCATTTTTTTCTAGGAGTGTTTTTACCAGCAGAAAAAAAAGCGCCCAAGTCCCCCCAAATCCATACCAGACCCATTTTTTGGTGAATTAGTAGGGGTACTCATTCACATGGTGGGCTGGGAATATGGGAACCCCCATATTAAATCAGGTTTACAAATTCTAATCAGTCACCCCCCCACAACCACCGGGCCAGGGTTGTGGGGAAGAGGCCCTTGTTTTCATCAAAATGGCAAAGGGCGCTTGCTAGTCTCCCCCTTTCCTGGCTCATGCGCAGATAAGGCTCTGGCAGTTGATGAGCCATCCATTGTTAAGGACGCGGCAGCTGCCGCTATTAACTAGTTAAGGATGCCGGCAGCTGCCCGCTCCTTAACCACTTAAGACCCGGACCATTATGCAGCTTAAAGACCTGGCCACTTTTTGCGATTCGGCACTGCGTTGTTTTAACTGACAATTGCGCGGTCGTGCGACGTGGCTCCCAAACAAAATTGTCCTTTTTTTCCCACAAATAGAGCTTTCTTTTGGTGGTATTTGATCACCTCTGCGATTTTTTTTATTTTTTTGCGCTATAAACAAAAATAGAGCGACAATTTTGAAAAAAATGCAATATTTTTTACTTTTTGCTAATAAAAAATAAATAAAAATTTCCTCAGTTTAGGCCGATGCGTATAATTCTACGTATTTTTGGTATAAAAAAAAAATCGCAAAAAGCGTTTGGGTTGCACAAAATTTATAGCGTCTACCAAATAGGGGATAGTTTTATTGCATTTTTATTTATTTTTTTCTAGTAATGGCGGCGATCAGCGATTTTTATCATGACTGCGACATTATGGCGGACACCTTTGACACTATTTTGGGACCATTGTCATTTTTACAGCGAACAATGCTATAAAAATGCACTGATTACTGGAAAAATGACACTGGCAGTGAAGGGGTTAACCAGGAGGGGGTGCTGTAGGGGTTAAGTGTGTCCTGATGTGTGTTTCTTACTGTGAGGGGGCGTGGCTTAGCGTGCGACATCACTGATCGTCTGTTCCCTGTCATAGGGAACGACAATCGGTGACAGGCTCACTAGGAAGAACGGGGAAAGGTTTGTTTATACTTACCTCTCCCCGTTCTTCTGTGACCCGATCGCGGGACACCGGCGGTGATCGGGTCCGCTGTTCCCGCGGGGACGGTCACTGAGAAGAGGACCACGCCTGCGACCCACGGCTGGGATCTTAAAGGGGACGTACCTGTACGTCCTTGTGCCCAGCCATGCCATTCTGCCGACGTACATTGGCGTGTGGCAGTCCTTAAGTGGCTAAAAAAACGCTACCGCTCCTAAACACTTTTAATATTTTCTCTTTTGAAGGTTTTCATTTAGTGTAATATGTTCAGCTTTGGGGGGGGGGGGAATCTTTAAGCTTTAGAAACAACCAAAAGCTGTCAAACTTTAAGAAATGCTGTTTATACATTCAGTAAAAAAATTAAAGCCCCATTAAACTTTCAGTTTAATTACAAGTTAAATGCATTCCGGGTAGACCGAAGTCAAAACTGTGCAAAGTCAGTAGAACCCTTGCACTCTGCAGGGAAGCACTGATTCCTTTGCAGATGAACGACCCGCTACTGATCCAGAGCTCTCCAGTTAGCAGGGAGCATTGATTTTGATTATTGCAGGGCCATATGGTTTTCACCACTCTACTTTAAAAAATTATATATAATCTTATGCATGGAGGTCTCAATAAATAGACATATCCCTCTGGTATAATTCTGAAACCCTAATATAAGTAATTCTTTGTCTCCAGTACCTTCCTTCCATGCAGAGTGGGAGAGGATCCGCACTTTATGCAGTTTCATCCGTGTTTCCCAAAGGGGGCACTACTCACTGTGGTAAAGTATCTGTCTTGGCCTTTTCTATGTATCACTTATGTTATAACTCAGGGATATGCAATTAGCGGACCTCCAGCTGTTGCTAAACTACAAGTCCCATGAGGCATAGCGAGACTCTGACAGCAGCAAGCATGACACCCAGAGGCAGAGGCATGATGGGACTTGTAGTTTTGCAACAGCTGGAGGTCCGCTAATTGCATATCCATGTTATAACTCCACAGTAGTCTGACTGCCTCTTTTCTTCTCCAGCTCTCAAGCTCCGGTCGCCTGTTCCATGCGCCCTTCTACTTTGTCAATGCACAGCATCCGCGGTTTATTCCAGAGGCTGAAACCATGTTGGTAGCAGATGATGGCAGTGCAAAAGACACACCTTTGCTTTTCACACAAAACTAAATGTCAAATCAATCTTCTTTTATTTTATGTGCTTTATATTATACATAACAAGCACTACAATGTTTAGATTAAAAAAAAGGAGACTATAGTAGTTAAAAGAAAGTATGACCAAAGCTTTTTTGGCTATACTTCTCTTGTGGGTCACAGGAGTACATATTGCCAGGGTCCACTCAGCTGCCTTATTCTCAGCACATGGCTGATATCTGGCCAGCTCAGATATTTAATTTTCTGAATTTAAATGTAGCTTCTGGTCACAGAACAGCACTGGTTTAAAGTCCAAAACAAAAAGTAACTTGAAAATAAACTGCTTCAGCTGCCACACCTGTGTACTCTACAAGGCCTGAGCCTCTTGGATTAGCAGTTACTTTGTCATACCATAAATCATCATATATATTTTTTTGGGGGAAAAGGACTTTAATTGTATTGACTTCTTAAAAGTATTCCTTTTGAGTATACAAAAGGACAAAAAAAAGTTTACCAGTTTTATAACTGTTGCTATTGTGATATGTCCCATTTGTAAGGACAATAAAACAGTTTCTTGTAAAAAGCATTGTGACATTATTTGCAAATTAAAATAAAGGCCATTTTAAAATGTATTTTGTAATGTGGTTATTCTGTTAAAATCAAGTAAAATGGTTTATTTTCCAATGAAGGAAATGGGAAGGCCTTAAAGCGTATTTCCACTTTTGCAGTTTAATAAAAACCCCACTGTATGTTATGTTTCCAATCATACAGCATGCCTAAAAAAATTTTTACAAATATTTCCTGCCTTTTTTTAGATGTTTCTCAGGAGGAGGAGTCATGGCTGACTGCAAGGTTTTTTTTTTTCGTTTTTTTTTTAACAATGTCGGTGTGAGTCTGTCCCAGGTCTGTCCTCGTCAACATACAGTGCTCAGATCTAGTTACAACTGATAATGAAGATGGGCCTACACAGTATAGACAGGGTAATTATGGCAAACACAGATGCCCAGCCCCCTCCTAAACAAAGAAAGCTACCTAGAATTTTCCTTGCTGGAGGTTCCACAATAGAGTATCTAAAGGTACGTTAGCCTGGGTTCCACATGGGTACTTTTCAGACTGTTTTGGTACACGTTCGGTTCGTTGCAGAGCACTTTCTAAAGTCTAGAGTTGCTGGCATTCTCTCAGCACTTGCCCTGTCTGAAGACTCATTCAGTGAGCAGTCCTCATTGGCTTTGTCGGGTGAGGCTCATATACTCTTACCAAGTAATTTAGTTTTCCAATTGTATATCATTCAACTTCAAATCTCCTCTGTACTAATGAAATTTGCGATGTTTAAATGCTCATGCTATTTGTTATCCAAAAAAATAAAAATACGTGATGGTGTAATAAAGTGGATAAAATTAAACCTCCATAAATTGTGCTCAAATTTAAGTCTTAAGCTTGGTACACACACACGATTGGATTTTCTGCGGACAAAGCGTAGGACTTTTGTCCAAAGGGCGTTGGCCCTGAACTTATCTTGCATACAAATGGCCAACAAACACAAAACTACGTGGTTTTTCAGCTCTTTAGCGTCACTCTTTAAGCAACGTCTGCTAATGTGTCATGGTTGGCATTGCTTCTGAGCATGCGTGTTTGTACTTTAAAATTTTTCCGACAACAAATGTGTGTTGTCGGATTATCCAATCGTGCGTACACAAGTCCACCGTAAAAAAAATTCAAGCATGCTATCCAACATTTGTTGGCAGAAAATCCGACAACAATTGTCCAATGGAGCATACAAACAGTTGGATTTTCCGACAACAGCCTGTCATCACACAAAATCCAATCATGAGTACGGGCCTTAAGGCTACAGATACTCTGAGTTGCCGAAGTCCTTGACTGATGAGCTTACCCTTGCATTGCAGTCTACTGCTATTACTCTATTAGCTGAGGGATAGACAGGCTCCCCAGCTCCAATGCCTGCCTCTGCCTCGTGGCATTTAGTCTCGATTCACATCTATGCATGTTGCTTTTGAGCGTTTCTGCAGTGCTTTTTGCGGTGCTTACTGCATTTTTCGACACACGTTTTGCTGCGATTTGCGTTTTTTTTTTTTTTTTTTTTTACACTGTATACAGTAGAGGTGCGCATCTTCACTGGCCTCACGATTCGATTACAGCGCAAGTGCGCATGGTTTTCATCAAAAAAATTCAAGCAGTCAGGAGAACTTAATTTTATCTGTTCTTTTAAAAAAAAGACAACACTCCCTGCATGTAGCAAAGTCTAAACAAAGCAGACCACAACTTGTACATAGTACAGGAGATGGTCAGAGGCTGCAGACCTAGTACAGGACATGGTCAGAGACACTGCGGACATGCTACAGGAGGTGGCCAGCGACTGCGGACATGCTACAGGAGGTGGCCAGCGACTGCGGACATGCTACAGGAGATGGTCAGAGACTGCGGACATGCTACAGGAGACGGTCAGAGACTGCGGACAATTATATAGGGCTTTCCAAACAGCTGTGGGCCCCCCTGGGGGATGGAGATGGGAATAGTAGATGTGGATGTTTAAATAAAAACAAAATTGCCAACACCTAAAACAAAAAAGCGGGTTGAAAGAAGGGAGACTTATATGTCAAGCAGGAATAGAAAATAGTAAGATAAATCAAATTAGTATTGATAACTGTCCTTCCAAACTGCTAATAAAATATTCCCGTGATATTGCTATAGTCAACTTGCTAGGGAACAAAAAAACGAGGGGGCAGAAAAAGTTGTTGCTGCTTCCCTGGAAATATTGCTGTGTTCCTTTATGTTGAGATACCAAAGAGTCTCATATATCATGCTTCCTGAACAGGCTGCCTTATAGGGAACTGTAGATGTTTGGAGCGTGTCCTTATCTTAATGAGTTGCACTCTGACACTTTCACATACCAAGGATGAATTTCCTTTGTATGTTTTGCAAAAAAAAAAAAAACGGTATGAAAATAAATGATAGTCAGTACCTCCATAAGTGTCCGTGCTTGCCCTTTGATTAGTATATTCATGGCAGTCCATGAGCTGGGATCAGTAGGCTCCCCACATATAGCGGTATAAAGGTGCTGATAGATATATGAGTGAAGAGGATTTTTATCTTACCGTCCAGTCACTTAAATGAAAGACCCACCAATATGATGAATTACATCTCCACAAGAACCAGAGGCTTGACTTTCATCTGGTGTTCTCTTCATGTGTACACACATTCCTCCTTGGGGGTGAAATAGCGACAGACTTCAACGCTGTCTATTCCCGGATGTTCACCTGCCTTCACCTATGGATCCTTCTCCGCTTCCGCTCTCACTCCCGCATCAGCTGTAACAGCTGAGATGTAATTAATTCCGGCTTCCTGTCTGCAACTCTCCACACTTCATCTCTCTCACCCCGTTCAACTGGGGTTACATGGCTTCTTCTGTACGAGGGCAGGGTTTGTATATGCTGCGCTCATGTGACTGCCCTCTCTCCTCTCACGTCCCACATCTCTCCTGGCGTCAGCCCCGCCCGCCTCTCTTCTGATGGCTAGTCAGTGGGCGGGGCTGACGCCAGGAGAGACGTGCGAGGAGAGAGGGCAGTCACATGAGCGCGGCATATACAAACAAATGAGGTAACCGCTCTCCCAGGAGGGGCGGGGCTAGACATCGATTATTACGGTTGCCTGCATCGGGGACACCCGAATTGCGATGCAGCGATTAAATTCCGCACCCCTAGTATATAGCTGGTTGCTAAGGAGGGGGCCGGGAAGTCGGCCGCCGCATCCTTAACCAATGAGTCAGTTGTCAGGGCTTCCTGCTGAATGTAAAAAAAAAAAAACAGCGTGGGGTCCCCCCCCAGGTCCATACCAGGCCTTTGGGTCTAGTATGGATTGGGAGGGGACCCCCCCACACACCAATTTTTTTTTTTTAAATGGCGTGGGGGGTCCCCCAAAATCTATACCAGACCCTTATCCGAGCATGCAGCCCGGCAGGTCAGGAACGGGAGGGGACTGGCGAGTGCCCCCCCCCCCGAACCATACCAGGCCACATGCCCTCAACATGGGGGGATGGGTGCTTTGGGGCAGGGGGGCCCCCCATGTCTTTAAAGCTGACCTCCAGCAAACAAGCCAAATACACAATTGAAATACATACAAGGCAGTGGTTTCACCTCAAGGATGTTTGTAAATCCAGTCCTGAGATTTACACAGCTCGGCCACACAATACAGCCCTGTCTGGCAGGGGACCTAATCATTCTCCACTGTAGTTAAATATCATATCGCCCCTCCCCCAGCCTATGACTGAACAGTTAAAGGTGAAAACATCAGACTGATGAGGCTTCACAACCGGCTGGCTTCTGCGCTTTGTGAATGGCCATGCAGCCTTCTGGGACCTAAGGGGAAATTATGGTGAATCCCACAGAAACTTGAGCCTGTCAAAATGAGGTACCCACGCAGTGAAAGGAGACGCAGCACAGTGATGGGTTCATCTGTCACTCTGCTCACTCCTAGTCAGCACATGAACTGATTGGCTACTTGTGCTGCATCTTCCTCTCACATTTTAGGCCTGCTGTACCGGAACTGCAAGAGGCTGATATTAGGTCAGATTTAGGTACTTGCACTGCTTGCTTTTTAAAAAAAATAATTTCAATGGTGTATTAAAGTAGAATTCTATGCAAATCATAACTATTAAAAAATGCTCCCCTCCTAACCCCTAATGTGACTAACCTGTGTAAGAAAGATGTATTTACTTTAACTATTTGCAGGCTGCTTCAATAAGGTCACGTAATCTCTCCTGTGTGAGCCGGCGCTGGCGGAGAGGAGAGCGCTCAAGAATGGCTGGTAAAGTCTAAAGGTGATGACATCACCAATAGTCTCCCATGGCCTGTCCGTCGTCTGCGCTTCCTCCTCCAGCTGCTGCTATGACACTGGAGAGACAGATCATATGACCTGACCAGAGCGGCCTGAAGATAGTTAAGTACATCTTTCTTACACAGGTTAGTCAGCCTAGGTGTTAGGGGGTGGGAGGAAGCATTTTTTAATAGTATGTCGATTTTGCCTGAAATTCTACTTTAATGACTACAAAGCTGCAATAATTTGTCTTTTTTTTATATTTATCAAGGGTTCAGCTTTAAAAGTAGATCTCATTAAAAATGAAAAATTTCACTTGACATTAATCCAGTAGTATGGCACAAGTCGGCTATTGGTCAAATACTTATTACAGGGCACGTTTACCCCCCCCCCTTCCTGCCCAGGCCAATTTTCAGCGCTGTCACACTTTGAATGACAATTGCGTGGTTAAACAACATTGCACCCTTATAAAAAATGTATTGACATTTTTATCTTTTTTTTTTTTCACACAAATAGAGCTTTCTTTTGGTGGCATTTAATCACCGCCGGGTTCTTTTTTTTTTTTTACTAAAATAAAAAAAGACGATTTTTTTTTGAAAATTTTATAAATAAAATAATAGCAATAAATAAGTAATTTTTCTCCTTCACTGATTGGCACTGAAAAACTGCACTGAGCATTTCCCTGTTTAGATGTGATCAACTGTGATTTGATACAGCTGATCACATAGGTAGAGTCTTGTCATAGGCTCTTTACCAAGATCGGGTTTGCGCTGTGTCCCAGCAAAACAGCGTGCCGCCGATCTCTGTGCACCCCCACAAGCACGCAAGCTGGTGAGACTGGGGCAACGTCATATGATTCCATTCCAGAACGAGAAAGCCCCCCCACACCTAGACTAATGATGGCAGGCGGGAGATGATTAAGCAAAAATACATTTTTTTTTTCTCAAAGAAATAAAAACAAAATTGCGGTATGCTCCTTCCTGCAAGATAGAATGGCCATATGGTTTCTGGTTTCCATGAACAGTGTGGATGTTTCACATTTTAGAGGCTGCAGAAAATCTATTTTCAGTCACACAGACTTGCAGTGAGATAAGATGATCAGGCAGGAAAAATAACACTGCAGCAAAAAAATTCATGAAACCATGCAGCAGAGCAATTACTGCTTATTTTCTGCACACACATTCACATATTTATAAACTGTATGAAGAAATTAGGTTTATAATACATTAATGTGGTAAAAGGCAGGTGTTTTTTATTATTAATGCATTAAAAGCATGTTTTTTTTTGTTTGTTTTTTAGATTCATGCTTACCTCAGTGGATGGAGCATCAGACCGATGCACCATCTGTGCACCGAGAACCGAGCCACCACCAATAGCTCGGTTTTCACTCCTCCCCGAGAGGAAAGCTGCTGCCTGTCAGCGTCTTTCCGCTCTTCTTCTCCATGCTCATTGGAGCGCTGAGCAGTGGAGGGGTGGGGAGAGGCTATCTCAGCGGCTCGCTGAGACTGCCATCAATCAGGGCAGCTGGCGGATCCCGACTTATAAGTCATGATGACGCGCTGCCCTGACTGATGGCAGTGACGTCAGGGGAGAGTGGACTTCAGACCGCTCTCTGCTGAAAACGGGTCACAGGAGTGCAAAACTAATTGCACTCCTGTGACCCAAAGGAGAAGCCCAGCCTAAAAAGCTCAGGCTGGACTTCTCCTTTTTTTTAAGGCAAAAAAACCTGCAAGCAGCTCCCCCACCCTCTCAAATACTTACCTGAGAGCAGAGGTTCTCGGCTCTCTCCTCATTGGCTCAGACACAGCAGCAAGAGCGATTGGCTCTTGCTGCTGCCAATCACAGCCAGTAAGGAGGGATCAGGGGGCAGAGTAAGCAGGTAAGTATGGCATGTTTGTTATTTAAAGAAAAAAAAAGTTTGCCTTTAGAATCACTTTAACATAACATTGACAAGATGATTTGTCCGTCATGACAGAAAAAGGTAAGTTGACATTGCTGACCTCTCCTATTGAATACTGGCTGTCATGCTGACACACTAGTTCTATTTTATTTATTTTTTAGATTAGTAGAAAAGTGCTGCTCTAACAATGTGTAGAATCTAGGCTTTCCTGACAGACTCCATGGTAGACTACGTGTGGGTTAACCCCGCTTCCTCTCCACAGCTATAGGACCCCTTACCATGGGCGTCCGCTGAAATTTTTTCAGGGGAGGGGGGGCGCGCTTCGGCGATACACAGTCGCATTTAACCCTTTCTTCGACCGCTATCGGGGGGTTAAAAGCGACCCCCCCACGTTAAAATGTAAAAAACACCCCACTGTGCCCCCTGCATCTTTCAATATCTCTTTGCCACTACTACCCCCTCTGCACAACTGCACCTCTGCTCCCCTTTACATTACACAGCACCCCACAGCTCTGGACCACTTTACATTACACAGCACCCTGCGCCTCTGAACCCCTTCACACAGCACCCTGCACCTCTGGACTCCTTTACACAGCATCCTGCACCCCCTGCATGTTACATAGACTGTGACAGCCCCCTCCCCCTTCCTACCTTAATCATGCAGCAAGAGGGAGAGACACAGCAGCGCGGGAACTGCTGAAGTTATTTTTCATATTACCTAGAGACAGAACATGATACAAGAGATGGTCAGAGGCTACAGACATGATACAAGAGATGATCAGGAGGCTGCGGGCATGGTACAGGAGATGGTTAGAGACTGAGGACATCATACTAAAGATGACCAGAGACTGCAGACATAATACAAGAGATCAATGCAGCCTCTCTGTGCCCACTCATTTCAGCCTCACTATTTCCTGGATAGGCGCTCCCCTCCCTCTGTCCTCCGGCACTCGAATTGTATGTCACGAAACTGGGTCTGTGTGCAAGGTCCCGCCCCCCTAGGCTCGTGTGATAGGCAGAACACTAGAAGACTATCGAGCCGAACTAGGGGGGCGGGACCTTACACAGACCCAGCTCCGTGACATACGATACGAGCGCTGGAGGACAGAGGGGGGGGGGCTCTTCAGTCGCCGCTTAAAGCGGCCCCAGGGCAGGCTGCCCTGTCACCAGCCTCTGCACTGAGCCGCCCCGCTTCACTCGTGGGGGGTGCCGGCCTGACACCCCCGCATAGAGTAACCACATTTCCAAACTGCCATTCAGGGACACCCCAAAAAAAGATGATTTTTGACATATTTTTTTGCCGATTTTTGGGGCAGGGGTGTATGAAATCAGCGGGCCCATGTGCAAGATTTTGGTGGGACCTTCCTGAGATACAAATTAAATCCTGTGTATCTGGACTAAGGGTCTGTTTATACCAAAATGCTGTGAGGGAATCCTGCATTTTGTGTGCATTTCAAAATGCACTCCCATAGCGATCTGTAGTGGGTGTCAACTTAACCTCTTTACACTTTGCCTCTTGGCACATGCGATCCAAAAGCTCCTCATCGCTTGCAGTGATCGCAAGCTTTCGGTTAGACGCTGGTAACTGTGAAGGGGGTGCTCAGGGCGTGCGCTCTCGGCACAGCGCTACTGATCGCAATTCATGCAAATATGTGACCTCTCTGTGCCAAGGCCCAGGCACCGAGAAGCCGCATATTTGTGTGTGGCGGGTGCCAAGGGGTTAATGACTACCCTAATGCAGGTACCAAATGCAGTGTTTGCCTGCACCAGAATGTATGATCAGCAGTACCATGCGATCCAGTTGCTGTGCGTTTTGTAAAATAGCGCATGCACAGCTCTTGGTGCAGACCGACATGGTTTCAGCCCATTCAAATGAAAGGGCTGAAATTGCAAAGCACCTGGAAGGCATGTGAATTGCAAAGGAACGCACAACATGTTTCTAGGTGATTTGTGGTGTAAACCAGCCCTGAGTCTTGGAGCCCATTGCTGAAAAAAGGTCAGGCACTTGGCTTCACTAACTTGCCTGACAGGGGGGGCCCTGGCACCTGGAGCAATTGCCCTGAATCTCTAGCAAAGTTCCCAGGATTCCAGACGGTACAATTGTCCCCTAATAGCAGCCAGTTTGTCTTTGAAGATGGGGAAGGGGGCAAGTTGTCAAAGAAGAATACTTGCAGTGATTTGGGGGGATAAGAGCATATTGTATGTGCTAGGGGGCACACTTTGGGAGGGGAGAGAAATTGTGCTAGAAGGGGGGGTTGAATAAAAAAAACTATTTCTCTCCCCTTCTAAAGTGTGCCCCGCCCCCCAGCACATACAATATGCTCTTATCCCCCCAAATCACTGCAAGTATTCTTTTTTGACAACTTTCCCCGTCTCTGTGTCTCCTTCTCCTGCAAGTGCCAAGCATTAATATTGTCTACTAACCTCAGATCAGCATGTCCCATCCTGTTGAGTGCTGTGTCCATTCTCCTCCTTCTCCTGTCTGTGACATCTGAGCCAAGGAAAAGGGGAGGGGACTTCAGTCCGTGTGTTAGTGTGAGGGGGGAGGAAGGGAGAGATGCCTCGCAGGCAGCAGGCTCAGCGTGTGGGAACAGAAACACCCCACATGAGCAGCAAGCCAGTCACTGGAGGAGCCAAGTGCGGAGGTGAAAGAAAAGAACCAGCAGTGACTCCCCAGCAGCACTAGCGCGGAGGAGGAGGAAGTGAAATCCTCCTCCGCTTTCAATGCTGGGCAGTGACGTCACTGGTTGTCAGACGCCAAGCGGCAATAGCAACCAGTGTACTGGAGTAGGTGGAGGCAGAGCCGGAGCCAGCGCTATGGGGCTCGGTCCGCCCCTGTTCCCAGACTGTCAGTGTCATTGCAAGACGCTGTATGCGTGGTCACCCTACCCCGCAGTGTGTGGCACACCTCCAGGTGCCCTATAGAGCGGACGCCCATGCCCCTTACCCATACATTTTAGCTCACCTCTACAGACAGGTGTTCCTTTTTTGTCCTCCTCACATGGAGCCTTCATCATGCAATTCAAGTGCAGTCCAGGATGTCTGTCGGATCAGGTACCAGTTGTGCAGTGCACCCAGGGCCCAGCTATGAGCGGGCGAGTGGTTTTGGGCTGATGGATACCCCTACGGTGGAGGGATGTGGCTCCAGTGTACCATGATGGACGGTGGATCTCGGCTGGCAAGGTCTGAAGACTTTTTTCTATAACTTTCCATGGCAGATGGTTTTTGTGTTTTGTATGTCTTTCTCTGCTGTTTTCTCTGTCCATACAGCGCCGCTTGTATTAGTATCTGTGTGGAACGCTTCTGCGTTCCAGGACGCCATTCCCTTCCTGATTCCTGCCGCTGTACGTCTGCGCAGAGCCACGGTGAAACCGAGGCTTGGTGTTTGCGCATGCGCAGTGCGGCGGAGGGGTCAGAGGCTGCACAGGCGCAGTAAGGCTGGTCCCCCCGATGCATGCGCGCAGCGGGACCGGCCGTGACGTCATTCCGGCGGGTTATTTAAACCGCCGTAGAGCCCTATACAGGTGGGATAACCTGTGGGCATATAACGGCAACATCCCGGAGCCTCGGGACTACCAGGACAGGGTAAGCACCTCATTTGCAATGTAATGCTTAGTAATCTGTAGTGTCTCTTAAAGGGACAGTTAAAAAAAAAAAGTGTTTTTTTTTTATTTATTTTTTATTGTGCTGGTCTTGCATTGATTTGCTTATCCTTAGTCTAGGTAGTGTAGTTTCGGATTTCTGTGTCTCCCTCATCATGGACTCATCTTCACCGCTGTGTGGCCAGCCCTCCCGCACAAGGTATGTGCAGAGTGGGTAGGGGGTTGGTTTCTTTTGTGCCTTTGCTGGTGGTTGCCAACGGTTACATCCTGCCCACCTTCCTCCCCCTCCCTCTGTCTGTATTATCTCTTACAGCCCGGCTATAACCGTTCATCAGTCACAAGACAGGGACCTTGCCAGGCCGCATCAGCATCATCATCATCATTCATCCTCCAGGTCCAGACGCGGCACTAGGTCTAGGACCCATCATCATAGGGGACGTTCACATTCCCCCTCTAGACATAGGAGACGTTCCCATTCCTCCTCTAGTCACCGCCACCACCACGATACTCGCTCTGACCACAGAGCCTGCTGGGGATGTAAGACCAGAATCCCGGAGGGCAAATCGCTATGCGACCCATGTTATGCCCGAGCGGTCGGTGAGAAAGAGACCGAAAAACAAAATCTTGAGTCTCTTGTGAAACGTGTGGTACAGCAATCTATGAAGGAAATAGTTGCCCCCCACACGAGGAGCCAGTCCACCACCTTGTCTGGCTCCTTGGCTGACGTGGCCCAGGAGGATCCCGGCCAATTCCAGCCCCATGATTCCTCCCATGATTCCTCGCAAGACGAGATGGAGGGAGATGATTCTATGGTGGGATTCGACTACGCTTTAGTCTCTCCACTGATCAAGGCAGTGAAGGAAACTTTAAAGTTGGAGGATACCACTGCCCCACCCAGAAAAACAAAGGAAACTGTTTAAGCAGCTGGGGAAAGAACGCTCCAATTTCCCACTTCCCTCTGAGCTGTAAGGAGTGTTTGAGGAAGAATGGAGCAAGGGGGATAAGAAGGTTTATATGCTAAGCAAAACCTCTAGACTGTATCCCTTTAAATCTGAGGACGTTAAGCATTTGGAAAATGCTCCCCTCGTAGATGCAGCAGTAATGCGCCTAGCGAAGCATGTCACCCTCCCGCTAGATGACACTGTATCTTTTAAAGATGGTCTGGATCGAAAGATTGACCAAGACCTCAAAAGAATATATAGCCTGACCGGAACGGCCTGCAAACCAGCTTTAGCCCTTGCAGTCACCTCCAAAGCAATGGAGGCCTGGGTGGAAAATGTAGACTCCGTTCTGAAAGGTGTCTCGGAGGAACTAGCACAAAGTTCAGCAGTGCAAGAACTTAAACTGGCTGTCGCCTTTTTGGGAGAAGCATCAATTGATCTCATCCGCTTGATGGCTAGATTAATGCTATCTTCGGTCACGGCCAAATGAGCACTATGGTTGCGCCCCTGGCTTGCTGATCCAGCCTCAAAGCAGGCATGGTGCAAAATTCCTTTTGAAGGAATTTCCTTGTTTGGAAACAAACTAGATAACGCCATTTCCAAGGCTACAGGCGGGAAGTCGGGGTTCCTCCCTGAGAACAGGCGTCCGTTTAACCAAAGAAGACCTGGTACTGAATCTACAGAAAATCATCAGGTAGTATAAAAGTCCTTACAAAAAAAAAAAAACTGTAAAAGATTAAATAAAAATGGAGACCAGGAGAATAAAGAAACAGGTGGAATTTGGGCCCACGGAGATGATACTCTGCAAATTCTGTGCTGTATAGGTATTTATAAAGACATAGTACATCCCATCTCATTTGTCCAAAGGTGCCATGGTCTTTACAATTACCCCACACTGGGTGGCCCCTAGGTTCCCAACTGTCGTCATAGAAGGGTGTGAAACATGTAAAAGTAGCTAAACCTTAGAGACTTGTGAAAATGTATGCCACACATTAGCTTGCAGATTTTTTTTTATATTTTCCAACAATTGTAGATTACTGATTACTTTCACTTTATTACTTGTAGTAATATTCTTTTATCCCATTGGTTCCATGGGGGCAATGGCACACAAGAAAAGTCCAGTTTTGTCCCTTGACCCTGTTGGTGTGTGGTTATCTTCACTAGGTCATCTAGGTCTAGACACCTATCCAACTGGACCTCTGATGGTGGACATTGCCTCCCAAGCTCTCCCCAGGCAGACCCATCAATCCTGAAAACTGAATAATAGTCTTCAGGGTTTGAGGGGAACACTGTCAGGACTTGAGGGTCTTTGGGGCATTAGACATAGAAAAACCTTCAATCGGTCGTTAAGGGTCAACTTTTGATTGTCAAGGGACAGCAAAACAGCTGTCTCTTAAATCGCAAAACAAAGTGGAACGAGAAGTCAGCAACTACTCCAAGTAGTGGCAGAGAGCCACCTGCTGGACATTTCAGCATCTTATCTACCCCGTACACAGAATTCCCTGGTGGATCAGCTGAGCCAGATGTCCTGCAGTCATGGGGAGTGGGGTGTTACAGACGTCAACCTGATAGTGCCTCCAGACAACATTCAGGTTTCTGTACGCCCCCCCCCCCCCGCTTTGTTTCTCTGATCGTTGTTAAACAGCAAAGAAGAGGAAGTAAGTATAGTGATATTGATTGCTCGGGTCTGGCTGAAGAGGCCATGGTTTCCTCTTAGTCCATATATGTTTCTTTTAAGTCTTCCGCTAGCATGAGACCTGGTGTTGCAGGGAGATCAGTTTCATCTAAATGCAAATTACCTGGCCTTAATCTTGGATTTTGAAATGAACAAGCTTCAAGATTTAATCCTCGCTCGAATTGGTAATGTCCACCCTTTTGTCTTCTAGGAAACCTTCCATGAAATCTACATATCGAGTTTGGCAGTTTAGATTGTTTGCCTCAACTAACCAATTTGACCGCCAATCTCTTTCCTTTGTGAACATTCTCCGTTTTCATCAAGCAGGTCTTGATGACAGGATAAGCTACGGCACTCTCAAAGTGCATATCGCAGCACTGTCAGCCCTAACAGACCACCTGGTATACAGAGGCACTGTAGTTCAATTCTTGAGGGCAGCCATCAAGATAAGAGCTCTGATCTGTTGTGTATTTCCAAAGTGGGACTTGGTGCTGGTTTTGAGAATGTTAATGGATTACGTTTTCTATCCAGATAGTTCCATTTGGCATCTTACCATAAAAGGCTGTCTTCTTTGCAGTAATAGTTGTAGCAAAGTGAGTATCTGACCATACAGCAACTTCCTTCTAAATAAGTGGCGTTGAAGACTTCTACATCTCCTGCCCAAAGTAACTTCAGAATTCCACATCAATTAGGAATCTACTTTTCTGGCCATTCCAACCTCAGAGTCGGAAGAATCATGTTGGAGAAAGCTAGACCTCGAGAGAATCCTACAAACGTATCTCCTTAGAAGAATTGGAAGAAAGTAGGAGTGAGCGTTCACAGATATCGACACCACATCCCAAATAATGGTGAGAAGAAAAACGGGACTAGAGGTCACAGGCCTCTGGATTTTTAAGGTGTCAAAATATTGGATGGTGACCAAAGGAATGATCAGTGCAATAATTTATACAAAAATAGAAAATAATTTTATTATAAACAGGATAAAAAAAAAGTGTACATATTCAGCATATGCATTGTTTCAGGGAAAACACAGATACACAACCGTTTACACTCAACATGTTTCGCTCCTATTGGAGCTTCTTCAGGAGATGATTGTTACGGTTTATTAAGTGTACTGAAAACAAAGAAAGGAATATGAAACATACAAATAAATGCATTATAAACACATTTAAAGAGTATCAAAGTTATAAGCATCCTAATAATGATTAAAATAAATAAAATAAGGACATGTAGATAATAGTTTGCAAAACATTGCATTTTTAGAAATGAATGGTGTGGTCAAAAAGCTCTTACCGATTCCAAAGTCGCAATGAAGAAATATTCCAATCCGATGCAATTCAAAACACAGAGGGGGAGGGGAAAAGAGGGGAGGGGAAAAGAGGGGAGGGGCAACAAGAGAGCACACGACTGTCTCCGTTCCCTGCTCTGGGGGGGAATGGCAGAGGATTGCGGCAAACACACGCCGTTTTGTAATCCATACCTGACGCTGCGATGTCTGACGTCATCGCCGCGCGGCGGACGCATATTTGAAGGGGAGGTAAAAAAAGGTCACCGCGCCAAAGCAGACAGGGCTGACCTGGGGCCAAGCTAAGGAAGCTAAAACGGCCATGATGGAGAGTCCCAGAATCCCTTTACATGTTAGGCATATAACATGAAGGGATTAAAGGCGATATGGGATGGTCACTGGTGCTTAGTAACACACAATGACCAGGCTAATCGCTGATGATGGAAAGGGAAGGTCAGAAGTCTAAGAAGTGGAAGGCGATGCCAAACAGATACCAAACCCCTTCTGGGGCTGAAAGGAGTGGCCTAATGATTAAAAGACACTTGCTGACTGCCCAGGGCGTCCGTACAGGTCTAAGCAGGAGAACCCAGGTGGACTCCAGGGGGGAAGGGAGGAGAATGGAGAATGGAGAGTTCTCTGTTGCCTAGTTCCCTATTACATTTATTGATGTTTGGTCTATCCATTTTATTTATAGGGTTTTCTTACTTCAAGCCTAGAACTTTTAAAGGTGGTTTCTCCCTTTAAATTCATCTCGGATCCCCTACCGTTAAGCAATTTGGATTGTTTTAGATTGAATATATATATTCATATAATCTATCCTATTGCTTCTAAGTCCAATGATTCTACCTGAAGGTATAAATCTTTTTAGATTTATGTTTTCCCATTAGGGATTGTTTGTCACCCAGACATCCATTTATTATTATTTTTATTTGTCTTCCATTTGCAGGTTCTCTATAGGATTCCCCCTTTCTCCAGAGGGTTTTTTGAGGTGGTTGCATTTACCCTTTCTGTGGCTGCCCCTCCCCTCTTTTCCCCTCCCCCTCTGTGTTTTGAATTGCATTGGATTGGAATATTTCTTCATTGCGACTTTGGAATCGGTAAGAGCTTTTTGACCACACCATTCATTTCCAAAAATGCAATGTTTTGCAAACTATTATCTACATGTCCTTATTTGATTTAATTATTTGGTATATACTGTATTTTATTTAACCATAATGTATCTATTATCTTTATTAGGATGCTTATAACTGATACTCTTTAAATGTGTTTATAATGCATTTATTTGTATGTTTCATATTCCTTTCTTTGTTTTCAGTACACTTAATACACCGTAACAATCATCTCCTGAAGAAGCTCCAATAGGAGCGAAACATGTTGAGTGTAAACGGTTGTGTATCTGTGTTTTCCCTGAAACAATGCATATGCTGAATATGTACAATTTTTTATCCTGTTTATAATAAAATTATTTTCTATTTTTGTATAAATTGTTGCACTGATCATTCCTTTGGTCACCATCCAATATTTTGACACCTTAAAAATCCAGAGGCCTGAAAACCTCTAGTCCCGTTTTTCTTATGGTGTCGATATCTGTGAATGCTCACTCCTACTTAATTCCAATTCCTCTAAACCGGGTGTTTACCCACCCATCACATTTGGAATGAGCAGCCCTAGGTCCATTTACTTAATTTTTGAGTCTATTTTTGAATTTTGAATGTTGAGTGCACTGTAGTGTAATTTTCATACAGGCGTGTTGATATCCATTATTATTCACTTTCAAGCTAGGCTAAATTTATTATCTATCTATCTATCTATCATATGTTTTTGTTTTGTTTTCATTTGTTCACTCCAAGGGCTGGAAGCCTGTTCCTGTCCATTTCCCTTTTGGGATCTGTGTATGTATTTCTCATCTATCTTGTTATTCCTTTAAATATGAGCAATTATTGTGGAAATGCATTTATTGGCTTCATGGATAAAATCCATAGGTCACAAAACTCAGCGGTCAGGGGCCTCACCATGGATCGATTTTTTCATAGGTTACAAAGGATGTTGGAGAAAAAAACCTGTATATATTGGAACAAATGGTACTTCTCCAAATATATGGATGACAAAATCGCTCCATGGGGCCTCCGAATCCAAATCTTTCCCATAATTAACAAACTAGATCAGCCCTTTAAAAATAGCTGAACAGAATCTACAGGACTGCTCCATTAGGATGATGGAACTCATGTGTAGTCATTTTGACATTGAATTAGAAGCTTTAGATCTTGAGATAGCCAACCTATATCAAGAAAATAGTTCAATTGCCCTTGAGGAGCTCTACTCCACCCGAGAGGACACCTTAAAAGGCAAATCTTGGGCTATATGTAGCAGAAATCCTAAAGACCAAGGAAAAGAAATTCATCAGGGACAAGCTATCCTATGACAATCATTTAGCATATAACTGGACTCCCAAAAATTCCAATAGGAGACGCAACCCCAAACAGCGTCAACCCAAGGAATCTCATTTAGAGCCCACTGACTCTGATAACTCATCTTCCTCTCTCTCCTCACAGGCTCTAGATTCAATTCCTGTTTCTACTCAATTGAATCACTCTCAACGTACCAACAGTAATACTAACATACGCCCTAGTGGGAAGCAACCTCGTTATCCAAGCCGGACACCTATCCACACTAGAGCTACTACGGCCAAAAACATATCATCTACTAACCCACCTGCGCATGCAGCAACCTGCACAAGTACGGCCAGTTCACTTTTTTCACAATCTATGAACTCGCAGGAAAGCAATACCTCCGATATTCCTTCACAGTCGGATTTTCGTCTGGCCCCAATATTTACGCAGCCAACACCCGAGTCCAGGAAGATGTCCAATACCGAGCCAGTCTCCCTGAAATCATCGAAAACAGGTTCAAAAAATTAATCTATCATCTTCTAATCTTTCTCCAGATCAAATTTCTGTTTTGGAACTAGGCCTCACGTTCTGAGAATTTAACCTTTTGAAATCATAAAAGACGTCAACCTGTTTGCTTGTAAACTAATGTTCCGAATCCTATTTGACAAGCCCCATCTGGCTTCTGCTACTTCTGTACCCATATCTTTACCCACACCCAATCCTCATTTGAATGACATGACCTTAAATGACATCAGGGCCCTCGAGGAGTTGTGGGATGAGGGACACATTGATGGGGAAGAACTGACGGAGGCAGAGTGTTTACAGGGGGACCGTCCTCCTCTCCAGTTGCCCATTTGTGCCCCTCTGCCCTTGCTCCTGTCTCCCCGAGACTACAAACCCAAGTCCAAAACTTTCCCCACACTCCAGGGAAATCCTAGTGTTTGGGTGTTCACCAACCAGGTGACAGCCAAAATACGCAAAACAAAGTGGAAAAACGTATCAGCCTCTAATTTAACTAAAGCTCAAACCTCAGCCATATTATCCTTACAATCTAACCAAGATCTGGTTATAAAACCCCCCGATAAAGGGGGAAATCTGGTTGTTATTCATAACAATCAGTATGAAAATATGGTTTTGAAGTTATTAAGCAATCGTGACTAGTATAGAAAAATACCAGAAAGCCATGTCAATTACACCATTGTCAAATACAGACAATTACTAGGCAAGGCCTACCATCAAGGATTAATCAAAAAATACACTTGGAAATTTCTCCATGTCACCTTCCCTCGTGCGCCCACGCTATATGCCTTGCCCAAGATCCATAAAAACCCTCACAATCCACCTGGTCGACGATTTTTGAGACCATTCGTTGAGGGTTTGGGATCATATTTGCAGGATACTAGCGATCTACTGAGAGCACTAGATGGTCTCTCTGTCCCAGAGGGGGCTTGGCTTGTGGCTCTGGATGTAGAGGCCCTCTACAACTCCATCCCCCACAGTTTGGGTATTGGGGTTGTGGAGGGCTTTTTACTTGGAGGAAGTTCTGTCCCGATCACATACAATCAATTTATTCTGGACCTATTACGTTTTATTCTCTTTAGTAAAATTTTTCTTTTGTCAGGCTCCCACTACCTCCAGGTGCAGGGGGTGGCTATGGGGACCAAATGTGCCCTGAGCTACGCCAACCTGTACCTGGGGGGTGGGAGCAAGATCCATTTTTTCGGGAGGATAGGCAAAAATTTGTAGGACAGATACCAATGTGGCGACGTTTCATTGACGACGTCTTTTTTTATATGGACGGGAGAGGATCTGTCCCAATTCTTTGACAGTCTCAAACCCAACAACTACAATTTAAGTTTCACCATGGAGAGTAGCCAAGTGAGCCTTACCTTTTTGGACATCCAGATTTTTGTTGATTCCCAAGGTTTAATTGGCACAACCCTCTATCGCAAGCCCCTAGCTGGCAACTCACTTTTACATGCAACTAGCTCCCATCCAGCTACTTTAGTTTCCAGTGTGCCCTATGGGCAATATCTCCATCTACGGAGAAACTGTAGTGAAGACTCTCAATTTGAGGCTGAGGCTAAAGCATTGCAGACTCGCCTCTCTATACGAGGCTACAGTGGAAAATGTTTAAAAAGGGCTTACCTTAAAGCCAAGAGTCAGGAGCGCTCCTCTTTAATTCACCGTCCCTCCTAAAACAAATCTATTGAAGGTGTGCGCCTCATCACCAGGTTTTCAGGGCAACACCAGGAAATGAGAGATCTTCTCCAAAGACACTGGTATTTACTAACAGGAGACCCCCTGGCTTCAAAGCATTTGAAACAATATCCTGAAATTACGTTCAAATGGTCCAAATCCCTGAAAGATTATGTCGTTCAGTCATCACACCTCCAATGTAACTCGTCCAGGGGTAAACATGGGAACCAAACCTTGCCAAAAATGTGGCTTCTGTCGCTACATACATGCCTCTCGTAGTCTCCTCTTGCCCAATGGCAATGTATACAACCCCAAATTTACAGTTAATTGTCAAAGCATTGGCATTGTCTATATTATGATATGTGCATGTCAGGCATATTATATAGGCAAGAATAAAAGGTAATACTGCGCTGATGTGAAAAATGGGAATAATGTGCTAGTAACAGCTAGGCTGCGACAAACAAAATATGTGAAACCTTACCAAATAGAAATAAAATCAAGAAAGTATATCGCGCACAGACATGTGAAAAATAGAACTCTATATGAGAGTTCATGTAAATAAATGAATAGATAAATGTATGGTTAATTAATTAAATGGGTGAATAAATAAATTAATAAATAAATGAGGGTGAGTGAAACTCTAAAGTAAATAAAAACTATATAGATTAATACCCAGAAGAAAAATGTATGTGCAGATAGAGGGATGGCACCCCTATTCAAATTAAATAAATGCAAAGCCTGCAAAGATAACACTCATATATGTGATCAAGCAGGAATACCTATATACTGCTACACGATACTACTAGACAAATGTGTATGTTATTAAATCAAGCAAAAAATGGCTGAATACTATTCCAAAAATAATACTAAAGTGACCAGTTACACTTACCGGTAACGGTGTTTCTGGGAAGTCTTCCAGGACGGCACAATGAGAGATGACTGGCTCCACCTGACAGGAAACACAATCAATTCAAAGAGGTTAAAGCACCCGCCCCTCCCCGTGCTCCTCAGTTATGAAAAAGTACAGACCCACACCAGTGCACGAGAGAGAAAACACACACCCAAATAACTCTATATAAACCAATGTATCAACCAAAGCGGTGGGAAGTAGGCCTGCCGTCCTGGAAGACTTCCCAGAAACACCGTTACCGGTAAGTGTAACTGGTCACTTTCTCAAGTCGTCTTCCAGGACGGCACAATGAGAGAGAAGCAAGTAGCTTCAGGCCTACCTTAGGGTGGGACGACTGCTTGCAGGACCTTTCTACCAAAGGACAGGTCCTGAGGTGACAGCAACTCCACTCTGTAATGCCTTAGGAATGTATTCTGGCTTGACCAAGTCGCCGCTTTACAGATCTGTTCCACCGAAGCTCCGGCTCTTTCTGCCCAGGAGGTTGCCAAAGAGCGAGTAGAATGAGCTTTAACTTTCGGGGCTGTCTTACCAGCCTGGTCATAAGCTATGGAGATTGTCTGTCTGATCCATCTAGATATGGATGCTCTAGATGCCTGTTGGCCCTTTTTCTGTCCAAAAAAATTAATTAGTAAATGGCTGGATTTCCTAAATTCACCCACTCTATCCAGATAAGCTAGCAGACACCGTCTGACATCCAGACAATGAAAGGAGGCCTCTCTTTCATTTTGTGGATTTGAACAAAAGGAAGGAAGAATAATTTCTTGTGATATATGAAACTTTGACACTACCTTAGGGAGGTACAGGGGGTCCTGCCTAAGAATAATTCTGTCCTCGAATAAACTAAGGAAAGGCTCTTTAATCGTCAGAGCCTGCATGTCGCCTATTCTTCTGGCTGTAGTAATTGCCAGAAGAAAAGCAAACTTAAATGTCAGTAATTTAACTGAAATATCTTCTAGTGGCTCAAACGGAGCCTTAGTTAATTGTTCCAAAACTAACGTAAGGTCCCAGGGCGGGACTCTAGAGATCCGCACCGGGGACAATCTATCCCTGGCCATTAGAAATCTTTTAACTAGAGGGTCCAGTGATAACTTTTTGTCCAAAAAATACGCTAAGGCTGCTACCTGTACTCTTAGAGTCTTGGTAGCGAGACCTAAGTCGGCGCCATCCTGGAGAAAGTCCAGGATGACCGAGGTTTCTTGCTGGGATACCTTTCTCACTAGACACCAGTGAGAGAAGACTCCCCACACCTTCCTGTAGATACGTCTGGTGACTTCTTTTCTACTTGAGAGGAGAGTGTTAATCACTCTCTCGGAACATACTCTCTCGGATTCCCTCTCCCGCAGGTTCTGCCTCTCAAGCACCAGGCCGTCAGCTTGAAGAAGCTGGGATCTGGGTGAAAGACTGGTCCCTGCTGAAGAAGGTCCACCCGAACTGGTAGATGGAGGGGAGGTGCTACGGACCAGTTCTGTAGAGCGGGAAACCAGGCTCTCTTGGGCCACCAAGGAGCAATTAGAATGAGTCTGGTCTCTGAGAGACCTAGTTTTTGTAGGACTCTTGGAATGAGACTCAGAGGGGGAAAAGCATAAGCCAGGTGAAAACTCCATACCTGAGCCAGTGCATCCACCCCCCCTGAGCCCCACTCCCGGGACAGGGAAAAGAATCTTCTTACTCTCCTGTTCTCCTTGCGGGCAAAGAGGTCTATTTCTGGCCTTCCAAAATGTTGGCACACCAGGTTGAACACCTCTGGGTTCAGCTCCCATTCCCCCTGGAGAATCCGATGGCGGCTTAGATAGTCCGCCTCTATGTTGTACCTTCCCTTTATGTGTACTGCCGTAATAGAGGCAATCCGAAGCTCTGCCCAGCCCAGAATCCCTAGAGACAAGGTCAGCAGGGAGGGAGACCTGGTTCCCCCCTGATGATTTATGAAGGCCACCGTGGTCGCATTGTCGGAGAGGATCTGGACCTCCCGGTCTCGGATCCTTTCCGCAAACGCTTTTAGGGCCTCCCCGACCGCCAATAATTCCCGGAAGTTTGAGGAGGCATGTTTCTGATCCTGATTCCAGGAACCCTGGGCTCAGAGTTCGCCTAAGTGGGCCCCCCAACCCCAGGAGCTTGCGTCAGTCGTTATCCTGAGGGGGTCTGTCTGAGTCCATAGATGACCCACCTGCAACTTCTGAGGAAGAAGCCACCAGCTCAGAGAGTCCTTTACTACCTCTGGGATGGAGATTCTGTGGTCTAATGTTCCTCTTGTTCCGTCCCAGGAGGATAAGAGGAATTGTTGGAGGGGTCTGGAGTGGAGCTGAGCCCACGGAACCGCAGGTATACAAGAGGTCATTAGACCCAGTACCCTCATGATGCCTCTGAAAGAGGACTCCCTTACCTCCAACAGAGACCTGACCGCTGTTATGAGGCCCTGGACCTTCTCCTGGGGTAAACAAAGCTTCCTTTGTAAGGAGTCTATCAGGAAACCCAGGTAAATCTTTCTTTGGTCCGGGATCATCGAGGACTTCTCTCGGTTGATGATCCAACCCAGGGATTCCAAGGTACTCACAACCTTGGCCAGGTCTGTGAGGAGGAGATCTCGACTCTGGTTGTAAAGTAAAAGGTCGTCGAGATAAGGGACTATCGTTATACCTTCTAGGTGTAGGAAGGCAACCACCTCTGCTACGATTTTTGTAAATACCCTTGGGCTGGAAGCCAGTCCAAAGGGGAGGGCAGCAAACTGCCAATGTTGAATCCCCTGAGGAGACCCGATTGCGAATCTGAGGAAGGCTTGATGTCCTGGAAAGATCGGGACGTGAAGGTAGGCGTCCTTTAAGTCGATCGTTACCATGTATACTTCCTTCAGAAGGAGTCTTCTGAGGGTGTATATGCTTTCCATGCAAAATTTCTTGTGACGCCCAGTCCGCGTTGTCCCGCAGGTACCGGGACTACAACTCCCTGTTCTGCTAGTTCTGAAATGTTTTGCAGAAGACCTGCTGCCTTGAGGGGGTCCCTGGGGAGATGCGTTACTAGGAACTTTGAGGGGGGGGGATGAAGGAACTCCAGCCTGTAGCCCTCTTTTATAATGTTGAGAATATGAGGGCTCTGGGTAATACTCTCCCACCTGGAAAGGAATTGGGAAAGTCTTCCCCCTACCCTTACGTCACTTAAAGTCTTTTTCATTTGACTTTTGGTTGGAAAAGAGGATACCTCCTTTTTGCTTATCCTTTCCAACGCCCCACTTCCTATTACCGGCAGGCTTCTTGCTCGAGAAACGATTTCTACCCTGGGGGCCTCGAAAAAATCTTTTTTGGTCCCTTTTAGGTTTAGTGGGGAACTTTTTGCCCTTTTCGGTAGATCTTGATAGGGCTTGGTCCAGCCCTGTACCAAAAAGGAGTGAGCCCTCAAATGGGAGTCCACATAAGCGGGTCTTGGATGCGTTATCCCCATCCCATGTTTTGACCCATACGGCTCTGCGAGCCGAGTTTACGAGGGCACCCGTTTTTGCGGTGGTTCGCACAGTCTCAACTGCAGCATCTGCTAGGTATGCCACTGCGCTACCTATTACCTGTAGAGAGTCTATGACTTCCCTGGACTTGGACACACGGGAAACATGTTCTATTAGTTTGGTTATCCATGTATCCGCGTTCCTAGCTATACAAGCTGAAGCCAGCGCGGGGCTCATTGCTGCCGCATTGGCTTCCCAGGCTCTACGCAGGGTCGTCTCAGTACGGCGATCCATAGGATCCTTGATATTACCTGCGTCCTCAAAGGAGAGGTCGGATTGCTTCGACACCTGTGCCAAAGAGGCGTCCAATCTGGGAATCTTAAAGAGTTTCTCCTCATCCTCCCCCTTAAAAGGGCACCTACGCTTCCAAGTCTTATATTTCAGAAGCTTCCTCTCAGGTTCCTTCCACTCTCTAAGAATCACATCATGGAGAGCCTGGTGAACCGGGATGGTTCTGGGTTGGGCCCTTACCAAGCCTCGGTACAATCTATCCTGTGCGGATACCTGTTCCGTCGGCTCCTGAATTTCTTCAGAGGTGTAGATTGCACCAAGGAGGCCTTCCATGTCGTCAGCTGAGAAGATGTGTCTTCCTGACCTAGAGCCTTCTTCCTCCTCCTCAGCCTGACTATCTATCAGGCCCTCATCGGATAGTCCCTGATCAGGGATCTCCGAATCCTCCTCTGCCTCTGAGTCCTGAGACAGGAGGGATCTCAGGGATTCTGGGTGTCCTCTCCTGGTTGAGGAGAAAAACTCCTGTGAGGAAGGGCCCTCCCTGCTTGTCTGGGGCTCTGGTTCCTTAGCTTTAAGGGAGGCTTGAAAATCCTTAAGGGTGGCAAGCATCTGGGTTTGGACAGAGAGAAAGTCTCTCATCACCTGAGATGTTTCCTTCCCAGCCAGCTTCTGGATACATTTAAAGCAGAAGGGCTTGGAATGGGTTGAGGGTAATTTCTCGTTACAGTAACCGCATCTTTTGGAGCGGGCAGGGGTTCTAGAGGAACGACTGGCAACCCCCTGGGCAGTGACGTCCTCTCCTGCAATGTAAGAGTACACAGGAATACATTAACAACCAAAAAGAACCCTGTGACAGGCAAGGGGAAAGAGTCGGGGTACCATCCCCCATCATGACCCCTGCTGGCTGGGTTGACTCACCCCCTGTGGTCTCCTCTGTAGCCACGGCCGTAGTCGGCCTCTCCTCATGCTCCATGTAGGTGAGATGCTCTGCTCCCGATCGCAGTTCCACTGGAGGAGAAAAAAGGGCGCCTCCTTCCTGGCGTCCCTCCGTTTTTTGAATGCGGTAACAGACGCCAGCCGCCGCCATTTTGCCGGAGACCGGAACCGGAAATGACGCGGCACGCGATGGCGTCATCCTTGACGCTAGAGGACGAATGTCCTAGACGCCGGGAAAATGGCGCCGAAATGCTATGCACCTGCATAGAGCGGCGCCCTAAGCAAACAGACCGCGCGAGCGGACGGAGGAACCTGCCAGCCCCCCCCTCCAGGATGGACACCCAAACAGGTAGGAGGGAGGGAGGAGGATATCTGGCCCCTGAAGTCCCGGGTACAGCCCCGCACCTAGGGAGCTTCAGTGCTCAGGGAGGCTCTTCAACTGCCCTCCCTGAGAAGGAATGGGATACCCCCCAGGACGGACAAATAGAGTCCTGCTAGGCCCAGAGGCTTCCCAGGCATGCGGCTCAGCTCCCGGGGGGGGACTTCCAGCCCCAAGCCTTCAGTCTGTGGAAAAAAATTAACGGTTTCGCTGTGGGGAAACACAATCAAGAACTGAGGAGCACGGGGAGGGGCGGGTGCTTTAACCTCTTTGAATTGATTGTGTTTCCTGTCAGGTGGAGCCAGTCATCTCTCATTGTGCCGTCCTGGAAGACGACTTGAGAAAAAAGTGCTCTAAATAATTTGATATATAGTAGCAGTGAGGAAGTCCATTCCTTAAAAAAGTTCCAATATAAAATGCTTCAGATAAAAGAAAGCAAGAAGCTGTAGGAGGATGTTGAAAAGAGTAGTGCCCAGGGTAGATCCACAGATATTGTAGGAAAGTTGCATCCACCACGGTGAGTATGGAGTCAAGATGGGTACCTTACCACAAAAGATGGACCTCCACTGTGGCAAGGTCAGAAGAGCCTGCAGATATCACCCTCTGCGGGGTCTTCATGCTGATCCTAGGGATGTCACAGCTCCGAGATCCAGATACTCCCTCTGCCTCTAGTTGTTCTGTTCCATCCACGGGAGGCTAGTGTAATCAGCATTTTGGAAGGACCCAAATGTGACACCGGATGGGGGGGAGGGTTCCCAAAAGCGGAGGTTCCATTTTGGGTGAACCTCCGCTTTAATACACCGTAACAATCATCTCCTAAAGAAGCTCCAATAGGAGCGAAACATGTTGAGTGTAAACAGTTGTGTATCTGTGTTTTCCCTGAAACAATGAATATGCACAATTTTTTTATTGTGTTTATAATAAAATTATTTTCTATTTTTGTATAAATTGTTGCACTGACCATTCCTTTGGTCACCATCCAATATTTTGACACCTTAAAAATCCAGAGGCCTGTGATCTCTAGTCCCATTTTTTTTTCGTATCTCCTTAGAACTTGGCAATTTAGGAAATCAGAATGCCTTTTCATTTTACCAAAGGGTCCCGGGAAAAGCTCTTTGACGCACCCTAGGGCAGTGATGGCGAACTTTGGCACCCCAGATGTTTTGGAACTAAGTTTCCCATGATGCTTATGCACAGGGCCGATCCTAGGGTCACGGGCGCCTGGGTGCAAAAATATTTCTGTGCCCTCGCATGGGTGTGTTCATTATACTAACTCCTCCCCTTTACACGTTTCTATGGCAACGAATTAAACACAGAGATGCTCCCCTAAGAAGTCTTTGATACCCTGGGATCCTCATATGATCTCTTAACAATAAACAAAATACAGGAAGAGAGTGCTTTAATGGGAACGGGAGGGGGGCCTCTCTAACGGACACAGAGAGGGCTGTTAGAAAGAGCCCCCAGACATACTGCAGACATAGTACAGGAGATGGTCAGAGACTGCAGACATGATAAAAGACATGGTCAGAGACTGCAGACATAATACAAGACATGGCCAGAGACTGCAGACATGATACAAGAGATCAATACCTCAATTGCAGCCTAGCAGTGCCCAGCAAATTAAGTTTGCCAGTGCCCCTGGATCACGCAGAGTGGCGACAATCTTCTCAGGCTTCTTCTGATCTGTCAGAGCAACCTGCTATGCTGGGACCTGTAGTGCACTAGAGGGGACTGAAGAATGCATTCCCACTATGCTGGGACCTGTAGTGCACTAGAATAGAAGGGACTGAAGAATGCATTCCACTATGCTGGGACTTGTAGTGCCCTAGAGGGGACTGAAAAATGCATTCCCACTATGCTGGGACCTGTAGTGCCCTAGACTAGAGTGAACTGAAGAATGCATTCCACTATGCTGGGACTTGTAGTGCCCTAGAGGGGACTGAAGAATGCATTCCCACTATGCTGGGACTTGTAGTGCACTAGAGGGGACTGAAGAATGCATTCCCACTATGCTGGGACCTGTAGTGCACTAGAGGGGACTGAAGAATGCATTCCCACTATGCTGGGACCTGTAGTGCTCTAGAGGGGACTGAAGAATGCATTCCACTATGCTGGGACCTGTAGTGCCCTAGAGGGGACTGAAGAATGCATTCCCCTATGCTGGGACCTGTAGTGCCCTAGAGGGGACTGAAGAATGCATTCCCACTATGCTGGGACCGAAGAATGCTTTCCCACTATGCTGGGACCTGTAGTGCCCTAGAGGGGACTGAAGAATGCATTCCCACTATGCTGGGACCTGTAGTGCCCTAGAGGGGACTGAAGAATGCATTCCACTATGCTGGGACCTGTAGTGCGCTAGAGGGGACTGAAGAATGCATTCCACTATGCTGGGACTTGTAGTGCCCTAGAAGGGACTGAAGAATGCATTCCCACTATGCTGGGACCTGTAGTGCACTAGAGGGGACTGAAGAATGCATTCCCATTATGCTGGGACTTGTAGTGCACTAGAGGGGACTGAAGAATGCATTCCCACTATGCTGAGACCTGTAGTGCCCTAGAGGGGACTGAAGAATGCATTCCCACTATGCTGAGACCTGTAGTGCACTAGAGGGGACTGAAGAATGCATTCCCACTATGCTGAGACCTGTAGTGCCCTAGAGGGGACTGAAGAAATGCATTCCACTATGCTGGGACCTGTAGTGCCCTAGAGGGGACTGAAGAATGCATTCCCATTATGCTGGGACTTGTAGTGCACTAGAGGGGACTGAAGAATGCATTCCCACTATGCTGAGACCTGTAGTGCCCTAGAGGGGACTGAAGAATGCATTCCCACTATGCTGGGACCTGTAGTGCCCTAGAGGGGACTGAAGAATGCATTCCCACTATGCTGGGACCTGTAGTGCCCTAGAGGGGACTGAAGAATGCATTCCACTATGCTGGGACCTGTAGTGCGCTAGAGGGGACTGAAGAATGCATTCCACTATGCTGGGACCTGTAGTGCACTAGAATAGAAGGGACTGAAGAATGCATTCCACTATGCTGGGACCTGTAGTGCACTAGAGGGGACTGAAGAATGCATTCCCACTATGCTGGGACCTGTAGTGCACTAGAATAGAAGGGACTGAAGAATGCATTCCACTATGCTGGGACTTGTAGTGCCCTAGAGGGGACTGAAAAATGCATTCCCACTATGCTGGGACCTGTAGTGCCCTAGACTAGAGTGAACTGAAGAATGCATTCCACTATGCTGGGACTTGTAGTGCCCTAGAGGGGACTGAAGAATGCATTCCCACTATGCTGGGACCTGTAGTGCACTAGAGGGGACTGAAGAATGCATTCCCACTATGCTGGGACCTGTAGTGCACTAGAGGGGACTGAAGAATGCATTCCCACTATGCTGGGACCTGTAGTGCTCTAGAGGGGACTGAAGAATGCATTCCACTATGCTGGGACCTGTAGTGCCCTAGAGGGGACTGAAGAATGCATTCCCCTATGCTGGGACCTGTAGTGCCCTAGAGGGGACTGAAGAATGCATTCCCACTATGCTGGGACCGAAGAATGCTTTCCCACTATGCTGGGACCTGTAGTGCCCTAGAGGGGACTGAAGAATGCATTCCCACTATGCTGGGACCTGTAGTGCCCTAGAGGGGACTGAAGAATGCATTCCACTATGCTGGGACCTGTAGTGCGCTAGAGGGGACTGAAGAATGCATTCCACTATGCTGGGACTTGTAGTGCCCTAGAAGGGACTGAAGAATGCATTCCCACTATGCTGGGACCTGTAGTGCACTAGAGGGGACTGAAGAATGCATTCCCATTATGCTGGGACTTGTAGTGCACTAGAGGGGACTGAAGAATGCATTCCCACTATGCTGAGACCTGTAGTGCCCTAGAGGGGACTGAAGAATGCATTCCCACTATGCTGGGACCTGTAGTGCCCTAGAGGGGACTGAAGAATGCATTCCCACTATGCTGGGACCTGTAGTGCCCTAGAGGGGACTGAAGAATGCATTCCACTATGCTGGGACCTGTAGTGCGCTAGAGGGGACTGAAGAATGCATTCCACTATGCTGGGACTTGTAGTGCCCTAGAAGGGACTGAAGAATGCATTCCCACTATGCTGGGACCTGTAGTGCACTAGAGGGGACTGAAGAATGCATTCCCATTATGCTGGGACTTGTAGTGCACTAGAGGGGACTGAAGAATGCATTCCCACTATGCTGAGACCTGTAGTGCCCTAGAGGGGACTGAAGAATGCATTCCCACTATGCTGAGACCTGTAGTGCACTAGAGGGGACTGAAGAATGCATTCCCACTATGCTGAGACCTGTAGTGCCCTAGAGGGGACTGAAGAAATGCATTCCCACTATGCTGAGACCTGTAGTGCCCTAGAGGGGACTGAAGAATGCATTCCACTATGCTGGGACCTGTAGTGCCCTAGAGGGGACTGAAGAATGCATTCCACTATGCTGGGACCTGTAGTGCCCTAGAGGGGACTGAAGAATGCATTCCACTATGCTGGGACCTGTAGTGCCCTAGAGGGGACTGAAGAATGCATTCCACTATGCTGGGACCTGTAGTGCCCTAGCGGGGACTGAAGAATGCATTCCCACTATGCTGGGACTTGTAGTGCCCTAGACTAGAGGGACTGAAGAATGCATTCCACTATGCTGGGACCTGTAGTGCCCTAGAGGGGACTGAAGAATGCATTCCACTATGCTGGGACCTGTAGTGCCCTAGAGGGGACTGAAGAATGCATTCCACTATGCTGGGACCTGTAGTGCCCTAGAGGGGACTGAAGAATGCATTCCACTATGCTGGGACCTGTAGTGCCCTAGAGGGGACTGAAGAATGCATTCCACTATGCTGGGACCTGTAGTGCCCTAGAGGGGACTGAAGAATGCATTCCACTATGCTGGGACCTGTAGTGCCCTAGAGGGGACTGAAGAATGCATTCCACTATGCTGAGACCTGTAGTGCCCTAGAGGGGACTGAAGAATGCATTCCCACTATGCTGGGACTTGTAGTGCCCTAGACTAGAGGGACTGAAGAATGCATTCCCACTATGCTGGGACTTGTAGTGCCCTAGACTAGAGGGACTGAAGAATGCATTCCCACTATGCTGGGACCTGTAGTGCCCTAGAGGGGACTGAAGAATGCATTCCACTATGCTGGGACCTGTAGTGCCCTAGAGGGGACTGAAGAATGCATTCCACTATGCTGGGACCTGTAGTGCCCTAGAGGGGACTGAAGAATGCATTCCACTATGCTGGGACCTGTAGTGCCCTAGAGGGGACTGAAGAATGCATTCCACTATGCTGGGACCTGTAGTGCCCTAGAGGGGACTGAAGAATGCATTCCACTATGCTGGGACCTGTAGTGCCCTAGAGGGGACTGAAGAATGCATTCCACTATGCTGAGACCTGTAGTGCCCTAGAGGGGACTGAAGAATGCATTCCCACTATGCTGGGACTTGTAGTGCCCTAGACTACAGGGACTGAAGAATGCATTCCCACTATGCTGGGACTTGTAGTGCCCTAGACTAGAGGGGACTGAAGAATGCAGCCCACTATGCTGGGACCTGTAGTGCCCTTTGTGGGGGACTAAAGATTCCTCAGTCCCCCCACAGAGGGCACTACAAGTCCCAGCATAGTGGGCTGCCACCAGTCCTCCACACAGCATGAGGAGATTGCAGCCTTCCACCCCTCCCATACACTCACTCCCTGGGGAGAGCCCAGTAGTAATGTAAAACTCACTTACGCCAGGGCTGGTCTCTGCAGGCTCTGACAGTAGATGTAACAATCATACACTCAGGTGGATCTGTCTCCTCCATTGCTTAAAATTTCCCGCCCACACCCCTTTCTCGTGCACTAGTATCCAGGGATTGGAGTGTGGGCGGGGCAGACACAGAGGAGAGGGGCGGGAGAAGGATGAGCAAATCAATATCTCTCTCCTCTCTTGTCCCGTCTCTGCAGAAAGCTTGGCTTCAGGGAAAATCAACACTCACAGGTGCAGCTAGCCTGTCCATCCCGCCCCGCCCTGCCCCGAGACAGCTTCTTCTCACTGAAATTTAGCAACACTGCCCAGACACAATCTACATCCTGGTAGTTGTTGCCTGGGAGGCGGGCACACGGCACAGCACACCTCCCTAGATTCGGCCATGAACTGTCTGTGCTGTTCCAAAGCTGGGACAGTTCGGAAGTATTTTATTTCCGCACATAAGGAGGAGGCGGGTGGGGAGCACTCTGGCACTTCAGCGCCCCCCCTCTGCAGGCGCCTGGGTGCGGTGCACGCGGCGCACCCGCCTAGGACCGGCCCTGCTTATGCACTCTGCAGTGTAGTTGAGCATCATGGGAAATGTAGTTTGAAAACATCTGGGATGCCAAGGTTTGCCATAGGGCGATTTCTTCATGGATAGTGTAAGCTATTCACATCGCCTATACGACTGAAGTTTTACCTCTCCAGATGTGCTAGCGCACATTCAACAAGAACAGTGTCTGCATCCTGGCCAGCATGATCAAAGGTCTGAGCAGATTGGAGTACGTTAGCTTGCTGCCCTACAAACCACAACACCTTTATCTGCCACTATAAATTGGACGTGACTTCAGGACTAGGCAGATCATGGGCACATCAGTCTTTTCCTCCATTGGCACAGCATTGAAATTGTTCGAAACAGCATCTTACAGTTGGTGTTGTTTGTTTTCCCCCTCCCTAGTACCATGGCTAGCTTAATCCAGATAAGTGCTGATATGAAACAGAGCCAGAAAAGTAGAAAATTATCAAACATTTACCCTAATTTTCTAATGGAGTCAAGGGGCAAAGAAAGGGAAAAATAGGATTTTTGTACTCACCGTAAAATCCTTTTCTCTGAAGTTCATTGACGGACACAGCACTTTAATCTTGACCTTAGGGTTATATCGCCACCTTCAGGAGAGGACATATAAAAAAAAAACCAGCAAAACTGCACAGTACCGCCCCGGGGGTGGTCCCACTGGCTATAACCCCTCACACTGCATCCGGCAGCTCAGTTCGTCAAAAAGCAGTACAAACAGAGAAAGGTTGGGTGCTGTCCCGTCAATGAACTTCAGAGAAAAGGATGAGTACAAAAAGCCTATTTTCTCTTTCGTTCATTGGACACAGCAATTTAATCTTGACCTTAGGGACGTCCCCAAGCAGTGTCAAAAAAACGAGGGGTGGGAACAGCAAGCAAGCAAACTCCACCCATAACAACCAGAGCCAGACAGCAGTGGACGAACTGGAGGGGCCACATGTCAAACCCCTTGCACAAACGTACTCAAAGAATGAGCTGCCAAGGGTCGCTGAAAAAAGACAGCCAAGGCTGAAATCTGCCCCTTAATGGTGCTTAAGGCAAGAGCTTTTGATCCATGCCCCCTGCAAAAACAGCAGGATCCTGGAAACCGAATGCAGACGCCACCCCATCTCCTCACACACAGAGATGTGTGCCTTCCATGTGCGATGATAAATCTTCAGAGAAGATGACTTCCGCGCCCTCATCATAGTGGAGATGACCGAGTCCAACAGACCTCGGTCCCTTAGCACCTGACTTTCAACAGCCACGCCATTAAAGCCAGCGACTGTAAAGCAGGATGAAGTATGGGGCCCTGCGACAGAAGGTCCTCTCGCATCGGCAAGCGCCAAGGAACATCCGCCACCATGTCGCGTACCAGGGACGCCGAGGCCAATCTGGGGCAATTAAAATCACCGGGATCCCCTCGGTCTCCACTCTGCAAAGCAGACGCGGTAGACGTTTTATCGGGGGGAAGGCATAAATCAGTCGATAATGCCCCCATGGAGCCACCAACACGTCTGCCGCATCCGCCCATGGGTCCTTGGACCTGGCCACGAACCTCGGTACCTTCCGATTGAGTCAAGAGGCCAGGAGATCCCCATCTCAGGCAAAGGAGTCAAAAGACCTCCGAATGTAGCGATCATTCCCCTTGGTCCAGCATCTGGTGACTTAGGTAGTCTGCTTGCCAGTTTTCTACACCCGGAATGTACAGGGCCAATAGAGCCGGCACACGCCATTCTGCCCACCACAGGATGTGAGCGACCTCCAATGCTGCAGCCGAACTCCTTGTTCCTCCTTGATGGTTGACATATGCCACCGCCGTGTCGTTGTCCGACTGGATCCTTACAGGGCGTCCCTGCAGCCTCTGTGACCATGTGGAGAGGCACCGCCTGATCGCCCGAAGTTCCAGCACGTTGATCGGCAGGCGGGATTCTTCCTGCGTCCAGCGACCCTGTGCCGACTGTACGCCCCAAACTCCCCCCCAACCAGTCAGGCTGGCGTCCGTCGTGATCACCGTCCAATGAAAAATGAAGGAACGACCTCCCAGACTGAAGGGCCAGAGACCTCAGCCACCAGACCAGGGATTCCCCAACTAGGTGGCTCACCTGAATCTAACAATCCAGAGACAACGGAGACTTGTCCCATTTGGAAAGAATCTCCTTTTGCAAGACTTGAGTGTGGAATTGAGCATATGGTACCGCCTCGAAAATGGCCACCATGAGACACAGGACTCGCATGCAAAAACGCAGCGATGACCACTTGCAGAACGTCAACAGCTTCACCGCAGCTTGAAGAGTGTGAAGGGAGAAAGACCCTTGCCACTGAGGAGTCCAGACTCAAGCCCAGGTATTCCAGGCGTTGAGTCGGTACTAACACCGACTTCTGGAGGTTCAGAACCGAACTCCCGAAAAGTCTGACTGGCTATCGCCACATCCTCCTTTAATTCTGAGTCTGAAGCTGCTCTCAGAAGGAGGTCATCCAGGTAGCCCACAATAGCGATTCCTCGCTGTCTCAACAAAGCCAGAATCGGGGGGCGAGCATCTTGGTGAAAACCCTTGGTGCCGATGCCAGGCCAAAAGGGAGAGCTACAAACTGGTAGTGCTCGTCCCCGACCGCAAACCGCAGAAACCTGACGCCCGACGCATATGGGGACATGCAAATATGCGTCCTTGATGTCTAGGGATGCCAGAAAATCCCCCGGATGGAGTGCAGTGACCACAGAGCAAACTGATTCCATCCTGAATCTTTTCACCTTCACAAATATGTTGAGGGCCTTGAGGTCCAGAATCGGACAGACCCCTTCCCTTCTTTGGGACTACAAACAAATTGGAGTAGAATCCCTGAAACCTTTCCTGCGACTATACCGCACTATCACCCCGTGCAGCAGCAGGTCCTGCACTGCCCCCAACAAGGCTTTCCAGCGAGCCAGAAGAAGATGAAGATTTGAGGGGGAAAAAACCTGTTTGGTGGACAAGACCCACTGGTCGGAAAGCAGGGAGGTCCACCGAGCTGCAAACTCCCGAAGGCGACCCCCCACCCGAGAGTCGGGCGAGGGCAAACCTTCATGCTATCGCAGATTTGTTTGGCTTGCGAAACCAGGGACGCTTCTGTCCCTCAGTGGACACCTTGCCGGTCTGGGGACGCTTACCTGCCGCCCCGGGCAGACAAAAAAAAAACGCTTCTGATCGGAAAAAGAAGGTCCTGGCCTACGGCGAGGCTCCTTACCTTTCCTGGATTGTGGGAGCAACGTACTCTTACCCCCAGTAACATTTTTAATAATGTCATCCAGCGAGGCTCCAAAAAGCCTCTCTCCCTGGAAGGGCAAATCCGCCAGAGCCTTCTTAGATGCCTGGTCCGCAGACCAGCATTTTAGCCAAATCAGGCGCCGTAACACCACAGCCGATACTGAGGCTCTAGAAAGCAAGGGGGGCATATCTAAGGCCGCATCGCAGACATACTTAAGGCCCTGCACCAGCTGGTCTGCCAGTTCTAGGCAGACCAGGGAAACCTGTTGCTTTTCCAACTCACGGTGCAACAATTTTGCCCATTCAGTAAGTGTCTGGGACACCAGGGCCGTGGCCAACACTGGCCACAATGCTGACCCCACCACAGTAAACATGGACTAGGCAACTGCTTCAGCCCTCCTATCGGCAGGGTCCTTAAAGGCAGGGGTCCCCTCCACCAGAATCGTGGTTACCTTATTCAACCTGGATACCGGGGGATCGACAATCGGGGGGGGGTGTCCATTTTTTCTGGAAATTCTCCTCAAAGGGGTAACGCACCGCCATGCGTTTTAGGACCGAAAAGGCCCGCTGTGGGGGTTACCATTCTTTGTAAATAAACTTATCAAAGTTAGGGAAACACCTTAGCCGCGCGGGCCGGCTTGTGGGACCCAAAAGGGATCGACACCTCTGTAGATGCCCCTGCCGTATCTTCCATTTTTAGGGTCTCCCGCAAGGCTGTGATAAGTGCTCCTACAAGTGCCCTTTCCTGCGCTGACCCGGACACGGAGTCATTCTCACTGTCCGAATGGTCCTGGTCCGCATCCTCTGAAAAGTCAGAACAGGGGTCGTTTGACACAGCAAGGCCCGAGTCTGAATCAGAGCTGTCCCCAGAAGACGGTGGGGGGAGGGGGCGTTTTTTTAACCCCCCCCCTTGCGGCCGCACGCTGCTTCCACCCTGGTAACAAAGGACTCCAGCACCACTGACAAAGCGTCCACAGGCACCGCAGGTGCAGGGGAACCGGTTGCCACCACAGGTATGTCTGGGGAAGAAGTGCCCGCTTCTGATGCCATGCTGACCCACACTCGCCTGACACCCGTTAGGAATCACAGGCCAGTTACACCAAAAGTCCACCCTCCTAGCTGCCCCAGACTGAGGGGGCCCCCCGCAGGACTCACCACCCCGGCCCAGGTACTGCGCTGTGCAATGCCGTCCGCTCTCCCTCACGAGGTGTTCTGTGCAATTTGCGCCGTTCCAGAAGGATAACCAGCGCTAGAGGCCAAAACACACGCTGAGACTACAAGAAAATGGCCGCCTCAGCAAAAAAAAACGCCCGAGGGCTCCGAAAAGGTGGCCGTCCGACTTCCTGACTAAGGCTACAGGAAAATGTCCGCCAAGCTTCCTGACTAAAACTACAGGAAAATGGCGCGGCCCCTCCGCGTGGTGGTCTCCCACAACGTGCACACCAAAACACCCCAAAAAATAGGGAAGAGAATTGCAAACCCCCCTTGCCAGAGAGCCCCACGGAAGACCCCCAGTCATCGCGCATTGGCCCAAGCATGGGGAGGAGGGAAAAGGACAGGGAGAGAAGGAGAATGAGAGACCCCCAATTCGACCTCCCAGGGAATGCCCAGCTGCTCAGTCCCGCAGAGAAGTTGGAACCACACTTACCCCTCCTGTGAGGACTGCTGGATGCATTCCGGACAGACCCATCACCCGTGCGGTACAGGGTGGCTGTCGGCCACAGCACACTGTGACACGGAAAGCAGTAGCCCGATCATATGTGTGCCCCGGAGCATATAGCTCACCGGCCACCCCTGGATCAGACGGGTATGTCGTGGCCGATCCAGCGCGTAGCTAAGGCCTGCTCACGCTCCATGGCCGGGCTGGGGAGACTACCAGGATCTATATTACCCAGCCCGGCTGTTGATAGATCACAGGAATCAAAATTCAGAAAAAATCTCCAGGACAAATGGTCCCCACCGGGAGCCAGGTCCTTCTCCTACACTAGGCAGAAAAAAACGGAGATGCTGGATGCAGTGTAAGGGGGTTATAGTGCATTAGTTTTTAGTTTTTTTTTAACATGTTCTGCCTAGTCCTCTCCTGAAGGTGGCGATATAACCCTAAGGTCAAGACTAAAGTGTTGTGTCCGTCAATGAACGAAAGAGAAATTATTCTATTTGATAATAAATTTACATTTTGACTGTTAACATGGAGAAAATTATCAATTTGTTGTAAAATATCAATAGCAGGTGAGTAACAATTCGTTAACACCTTGGCCTGGTTGGTGTCCCAAGTAATAGGGTACATGGACGCATGCACCCTTGACATCAATTGATGCCAGAAAGTTTGCCACAGCCAAAGATGCCAGCACTGACCCAATTAATTTCTTCCATTTTGAGCTTATGGATTTTGACAAAACATTCAATTTGAAATCCAAAACAGGTCACACACACACACAGTGAAGACGTTTGAACCTTTCCACAGCCAGAACTAGCTTCACCATTCCCTGGGCCAGGAGAACATTTAAGGCCAGACATAAATCCAATAACCACTGGGGAAGAGGCACAGATTGGAGGTGAAAAACCGCTGTGGAGGGTGTGAAACTCAATTTTGTAGGCCAAAGCTACCAATTCACAAACCCAAAAAGTAGGTTGAGGAGTCCAAAGGTTATGTCAAAGAAAATGTAGGAGTGGATTGCCTTGGGTATGAAAGGCAATGTCTGCAGTAGATTAGTGCTACATCGGATAATAGTGGGCAGTATATGTAGGAGAGGAGTGCATCAGGTATGACAACAGGCAACATTTTTAAGAAATGAACTTAGAGGGTCTGATGTGGGGTGGTACGTGCCTAACAAGATTGTGGAATGTTTTACAGCAGTTACTAAGAGGGCCAGCGTAAGATGTCTCAGGCTGTGAGGAGGAGGGCGAGCCTGGAACCAGTGCAGCAGAGAGGCTGGGCCCCCCTGCCCACATGTGGCTTCAGCTCTACTCCAATCCTTTGCCAGCCTTGCTCAAACCATAGAAATGCAAATAGGAGCACCAAAACTGCAGTACAAAACAATTTTAACTGTTTAAAAAGTCATGAAAACATCCAACACGTTTCAGGGGCAACACCACTTCCCCTTCATCTGGGCTCTACATGGAATAAAACAGTGATTTCAAAGATTTATATAAGAACCAGTATTACACGCTTCATATAGAGTAATGCCGCGTACACACGACCGTTTTTCATGACGAGAAAAATGCCATTTTTTAATTTGGTCATTAAAAACGATCGTGTGTAGGCTCCAGAGCATTTTTCGCGACGTGAAAAATGGCCATTAAACGTTTGGAACATGCTCTATTTATTCTCATAATTTTTCACGTCGTGAAAAACGGGCGTGTGTAGGCTTCAACGACGTGAAAAAACGCGCATGCTCAGAAGCAAGTTATGAGACGGGAGCGCTCGTTCTGGTAAAACTAGCGTTCATAATGGAGATAGCACATTCGTCACGCTGTAACGGACTGAAGAGCACGAGGCTGAAAAGCACGAATCGTCTCTCAACAAACTTTACTAACACGAGGATCAGCAAAAACAGCCCAAAGGGTGGCACCATCCGAATGGAACTTCCCCTTTATAGTGCCGTCGTACGTGTTGTACATCACCGTGATTTGCTCAAACATTTTTTTTCACGATAGTGTGTAGGCAAGGCAGGCTTGAGAAGAATCACGTTGAGAAAAACAAAGTTTTTTTCAATGACATTAAAAACGGTCGTGTGTACGCGGCATAACAACTTGACAGCAGTTGCAGAGCTGCAATGGAAAAGTCAATCCAAATCTTATCCTGTGTTGAGCCCTGAAACATTGGCTGTATTTATAGGACTTTACCAACAATACATTTATCCAAATTCTATTCTAGTGCTTCTTTCTATAACTCTATGGTTTGCGCTACCATTGTGTGCCATCTAGGGAAGCCTTACAGTGTGGACGCTGCCTAGCCTGAGCTATTGAGCTTGTTTGAAGTTCTCCTTCAGTTAAATACACATGTAAGTCTAAAAGTTCCCAGAACTCAAGTTTGTTATTCTGGAATCCTTACTGCTGGGTCACGTTCCTATCTAGCAATGTCATTGCTGGACACCAATTCCCCTCTCCTGATTACAGAGGTAGAGACCCTGCGTTCCCTGAAAATGAGTCTGGGAGGGGTAGGCAGTTGACTGCTTAGAGTAAAAGTGGATTTTCTATTCATTAGTGGGGTCAAATTGATATTAATTCTCAACCACAGGAGAAAATTTAAAGAATAAAAAATTGCTTGAGCAAACAAGTTTCAAACAGTGAACGTTTGTGTGTTTTTTTGTTTGGGAAACTTAATTTACTTCAAAATCAAATGTTAAAAGCTAATTTTTTAAAAGTACTTTTAAACTACATTTATCATTCTGATGAAAATTTTCATATGAATATTCACACAAACAGTTGTTCGAAATTCTACTAGTGTATGGGCAGCTTAGAAATTGCAGTCCAAAGGGTTTGGAAGGCAATTGGAAACATCCCACACCAGAAACACTGCTAGCTACTCTTAAAAAAAAAAAAAAAAAAAAAAAAAAAAAAGGGAGTATGTAAACCCAACAATTCTTATTTCTGATGCGTGTCTGCTGCATCATGTACGTGTATGAAAAAGTATCTCATTCTATTTATGTTAATTCCTATGTGTGAAAATCCCTGGTGTTTCGGTCAGTCCCTCTGCTTTCCTATTAAAAACTGACCACAAATGGTCAGTCCTCTACATGGGTGGAGCAGGGTGTGTGGCTATATGCACTGAGGCTATCTTCATGGTTACTTGCTGACTTCTGGTCAAACGCTAAGGCTCCAGGAACGCTCTGCTCGCAAGCCGCCTGACGTGTCGGGAGGACTTAAAGGCCCTGGCTGGATATTAGCTACAAGCTCTGACAGCTTCTACAGCTGGTAAGCCTTCACTCTGTGTGGTGGTGTATTCACGGTGTTATTTGAATATTGAAGATCCTATCACAGGGTGCTACAATACTTGTTCCCTTTCAGAAAATTTATGAAAGACTTTATCATATACATTTTGGTTCACTTACCATTATTTACATTGAACGATTTGCTGAGTTGGTTGATTCATTTTCACATAACATTTCTTTCTCACCTCACCTTCCAGGATGGCAACACATGAGAGATGATAGGCTCAACCCAATAGGAAACACAATCAGTTCACAAATGTTTATAAGGCCCCACCTTATCCCTTGGTATTGATTGTGTTCTAAACCTAAAAGACTACAGTTGGTCTGATTGGTACCCCTGTGAGCCAGGTGTAGGAATGCCGACAAGGTTGCACTTACCTGCATTTTCAAATTCCCCGCCATTGCACGCCGCTCAAGCAGCTCGGGTCTCCTTCCTGGTCTTCCCCAAATACAGTGACGCCATCTGGCCGACTGAGGAAGGGGAGGACTCGGCGCGCTCCAAGCGTCATTCTCAGGCTGAACTTCCTGTCACAGCAGGAAGTAGTGGAGCCGCCCACTATATTCTGGAAGTGAAAGCATGGAGGAGACGCCGGACCCGCGTGGCTGCGGAGAACTGGGACTTCTGTGCAAACAGAACTCAGTGAGCTGCAAGGAGCAGACAGTCTGTCTGAAACCACCTTGATGGACAAGAAGGATGGAAAGACAGCACAGGTGGCTGCAGGCAAATGCAAACAGGGACTGGGTAAGTGCTGATTTTTCTTACCAATTGGGGATTTGTTGGTTCCTGCATAGAAGGGCTTCTATTAATCCCACCATGTCTGCCTTCTCTGGAAAAGAAGGGCCTGCAGTCACGTTATTGGGGATAGAAAGAGTGATTATAGGTTGTTCCCTCTTTTCTTGCAGACTCCCCCAGTGGAACGCAGGAGGTCTCGGACAAGCCACCTTCCTCATCCGCTAACACCAGTGCCAGTAAAAAGTGCGGTAACTGTGGCGAAAGATTGCCTAAATCCCACTCCAAGCCCTTTTGTTACAGATGCATTAACAAACTGGCTGGGAAAGAGGCCTCAGGTCTTATGAAGGATTTTTTCAAATCAATACAAGAGGAAATGCTGGCCTCTTTACAAACCTTCCGCTCCTCAGTAAAGGCATCCTTAATCTCAGATACTCAGCAGACCACCCCTCTTCCCAGGAGAGTACAATGTCCAAACCAGGCCTAAGTTCCTCCTTTTCCCTTTCTCAAAGTTGTTCACGAGTTCAACCTAGGGAAGAAGGAGTTAGAAGAGGCAGAAAGCCAGGCAGGGTCAGAACTTTCCTCTAGTGAAGAGATTGGCTTTTGTCCTAGCAGTGATACAGAAGAGGTCCGATTTAATAAACATCTTTTTGGCTTGGAAGACTTAGGACTTCTCCAGGCGATTTATGCCACGGAGGAGATTCCGCAACCAGCTAAGGAGACTTCAGTACAAGATCAAATGTACAGAGGTTTGATAAAAAGCCAGGAGAGAGGAGATGGTCCTGCAGGAATGGAGGATGCCTGAAAAAGGGTTTTCTACTCCTAAAACATGGAAAAGAAAATTCCCTTTTAAAGAGGAAGAAGCCAAGGTCCTTTTTAGGGTCCCTCGGTTGGACGCCGCTCTCTCCCAGGTGACAAAGAAGCCAGACCTTTCCTTTGAGGACGCAGGGAACATTAGGGACACTATGAACAAAAGGTCAGAGTCTCTCCTAAAAAAAGGCTTGGGAGGCCAATGCCTCAGCAATGACCCCGTCATTAGCAGCAACCTGCTTCGCTAGAAACGCAGACTGCTGGATAGAAAAACTTACCAGACATCTATCCCAGGGGAAAAAAAAAAAAAATCACAGGACATCATTGATTCCCTTTCTGTGATAGGGAAGGCTGTTGCCTTTTTAGCTGACGCTGCCGTGTACCCGGTTAGAGCTTCAGCTAAGACAGCCGCATTGATTAACTCGGCCCAAAGAGCCATTTGGGTTAAAGCCTGGGAGGGTGACCTTACTTCAAAAAGGCAAAACTATGTGGCTTGCCCTTTGAAGGTTCCTTATTGTTTGGCTCAGGCCTAGATGATGCCTTATCCAGGTCATCTGAGAAGGGGAAAGAATTTCCTATAAAACCCAAATGGGAGAGGTATAGGAAAAATTTTCGAGGCCCCGCCAGACAAGACCAGCAGAGGTCCAGAAAAGAACCCACCTGGGGTGGTGGTCACAGGAGGTAGAGGGGGGGGGGGGAAGGCAGTCTGCTCTTTCCCTCTCCAGGAAAGAATATCAAAGATTCCAAGTGACGCCAGTATCAAGGTTGGGGGCAGACCGTCACATTTCCTTCCCCAGTGGGAGAAAATTTCAGACAGTTCCTTTGTCCTAAGACTGATCAGGGAAGGCTACCGCCTGGAATTCTTGTCAGAGCCCCCTCCTACGGTCACTTTAACTCATCTTCCAAAAGATGTTGTAAGAAAGAAAGCCCTTCTAGAGGGCATTCAGGAACTTGTAGATCAGGAGGTGGTAATTCCGGTTCCAAAGGACCAGCTTTTCCAGGGCTTTTATTCCCACATATTTTTGGTGCCAAAGGCCTCTGGAAAGTTCCGCCTGATCATAAATCTCAAGAACCTAAACAAGTTCTTAGAGTACAAGAAATTTTCCATGGAGAGCATATACTCGATAAGGAAATATCTACTAAAAGATGTCTTTATGACCACCCTAGATCTCAGGGATGCTTATCTGCATGCACTGATTCTTCCATGACATCAGGCCTTCCTGAGGTTTGCGGTGGTAACACAGGAGGGAACTTCCCATTGGCAGTTCAGGGCACTTCCCTTTGGTCTTGCAGCAAGTCCAAGAATCTTTACAAAGAAGCAAGGGCCCATCCCCATCTGCAGGGCATAGCCTTAATACCATATCTGGACGACCTGCTCATTTCAGGTCCTTCAGCCTCTCAGGTCAGTACAGACACCCTGAAGGTGATCTCTACCCTAGAAAGGCTAGGGTGGCTGATAAACCTGGAAAAGTCCTCTCTAGAACCAGCCCAGGTTCATACATACCTAGGCGTTCAGATAGACTCTCGGGTTCAGAGTCTGTTCCTCCCAAGAGAAAAGATGGAAAAGATTGTCTTAGTCGTCAAAAGACTGATAGATGTTCCTGTATGTTCAAGGAGAGAAATCCTCAAAGTTCTAGGCCTCATGGCAGCAAGCATCCCTGCAGTTGTTTGGGCACAACTGCATTCAAGAGACCTTCAGTCCTTCCACCTTTCCTCTTGGGACAAAAGGAACGATTCCCTAGACGAACAGGGGCGGATCCAGAGTCTTTTCTCGGGAGGGGCACTGCCAAAAAATGTTTTTTTTTTTGTGGGAAATTTATCGGGGAATTGGCTGGTGTCGGCGCTTCAATCATTCCGGCACCATGGTTGTTATGGTGTCAGGATGATTTAAGCACATTATTTATATTATTACATTGTAATATAAAATTAAATAGTTCAATGCAGAATCAGTGGGAGCCCCGAGTGTGTCACTTGCCACCGTCGCCTGCAATTAGTGAGAGCCCTGAGCGTGTCACTTGCCACACGTTGCGGATTGTCACTTGCCACACCTTGCGGATTGTCACTTGCCACACCTTGCTGATTGTCACTTGCCTGCCACCAGATGCAGATTGTCATTTGCCACGTCGCCTGCCACACCTTGCGGATTGTCACTAACTTGCCTGCTAAGGTGTAGTTTTGGTTGTCTCTTGCTGTGTCCCAGACTCCCAGAGTCAGGCAGCATAGAGATAATGTAATCTCTCTGCTGCCTGCACAGTGAGGGCGGAAGTCACTGCAGGAATGCAGGGCAGGCATGGGCAGTGAGAGATGATCTCATCTCTCTGCTCCCCCGCTCCCGGCTAGCTGATTGGCCAGCTGCCACACAGCCTGCTCTCACTCTCACCTGCGCTACCAACACACTGAGCAGCACAGTCTGCCCACGAACCGCGCCGCCTGCCCACAAACCGCGCCACAAGCGGAGCCGTCCGCTTTCTTACCCGTCTGTGGAGCCACACGCTATCGCACCTGCCCGCAGACGTCACTCGTTGCTAGACGCCAAGCGGCCCAGACGTTAGCAACGAGTGCAGGGAAGAGGCTCCACCCACCTCCTCCTCCGCTCCTGGTATTGTGTCAGTGCGCCGCGTAACTACATTAGACGAGTCTCTCTCTCGGCGCCGCTGATCGGCTGATGTGAGAAACTCAGAGAGGCAGCGGCAGCCGCAGAACAAGTACTGTATATACTCGAGTATAAGCCGACCCAAATATAAGCTGAGGCACCTACTTTTACCCCGAAAAACTGTGAAAACGTATTGACTCGAGTATAAGCCTAGAGTGTCCATCTGCATGCCTCACTGTGCCCATGACTAGACTGATGTTTAACATGGGAGTCTATGGAAAGAGTGCCCAGATTTGAAAAATTGGTTCTCCCCGGCCGTAGGTCTCCCAGACACCAAACTTTGCACACTTGTAGAGACAAAATAGGGCTACATGTGTGCCAAGTTTGGGGTCCAGAGAACCTACAACCGGCCGGTACCGGGTCCGCAAAGTCACCGGAGAAATTACCATTTAACATTGGAGTCTATGGAAGGGGTGCCCGGCTTTAAAAAATCAGTGCTCCCCGGCCGTAGGTCCCCCAGACACCAAACTTTGCACACTTGTAGAGGAGACATTGGGCCACGTTTGGGGTCCAGGGGACCTATGGCCGGTACCGGGTCTCCAAAGTCCGGGAGATCAGGCGCAAAAAAACAGAGCAAGCAAGTTGAGTGTGACAGATGGTCTCGGGGGGGGGGGGGGCAATTGCCCTGTTGCCCCCCTGGATCCGCTCCTGTAGACGAAGAGGTTATCATTCCCCATCAGGTAGTATCCTCCCTGGGGTGGTGGTCAGTCCCAGGCAACCTGGAGAAAGGCAAACCCTGGAATCAGTGGGATCCATTAAGACTCACCACGGATGCAAGTGCCCAGGGATGGGGAGCTCATCTAGGGGTAGCCAAGGCTCAGGGTTTCTGGCAGAAGGAGGTAGCCGAATCCTCTTCCAATCTCAGAACTGAGAGCGGTGGGCGAAGCTCTAAAGGCCTTCGAGAAAATAGTCACGGGAAAAGAGGTTTTAGTGCGTTTGGACAATGCTACAACTGTGGCATACTTGAATCACCAGGGGGGAACCAAGTCCAAGAAACTTCTGACAATAACAACGGAGATCTTGACCTGGACATAGCACAGGTTAGTCTCGTTGGCAGCCGTCCGCAAAAGAGGGACAGACAACAAGGAGGCGGATTTCCTCAGTCGCCAGCCTGTCAGACAGGGGGATTGGGAACTGAAGGTAGAAGTGTTCCAAGAGATGGTGCAAAGGTTTGGCTGCCCCGAAATAGACCTCTTTGCCAGTCAGAACAGGAAGGTCAGGAGGTTCTTCTCTCTATCTCGGGAGAGAGAGTCAGAGGGCCTGGATGCCCTGGCTCAAAACTGGACATTCGGGTTGGCTTACGCCTCCCCCCCCCCCTCTGCCTCCGATTCCGAGAGTCATCCAAAAGCTCAGCCAGGCTTCGGGCAGAGTCCTCTTGGTAGCCCCTTGGTGGCCAAGGAGGAGTTGGTTTGCAACCCTGAAGTCGTTATCAGTAGCGCCCCCCTGGAAACTGCCAAACATCCCGGACCTTCTGTCACAGGGTCCAGTTGTGCACCCCAGACCGGAATTCTTTCAGCTCACGGCTTGGTTAGTGAGCGTCAGATCCTTAGGAAAAAGGGATGCTCAGACAGAGTAATAGATACTTTACTCTTAAGCCGGTGACGAGAATTTACCTTAAAAGCTTGGAACGTTTTTTGTACTTGGTGTAAACAAAAACAAATCGTTTCCACCTCTATTCCGGTAATCCTGGAATTTCTCCAGGACAGGGTAGAGAAGGGTGTGGCTGTCAACACTCTTCAAGTACAAGTGGCAGCCCTTTCAGTTTTTCTTGACGCTAGGATAGCGAAAGAACCTTTAGTTAAAAGATTTTTTAGTAGCCAGAGATAGAGCTACTCCTGTCAAAAAAGATCAGTTTCCACCTTGGGACCTAACTAGGGTCCTAGAGGCTTTATCTAGTCACCCCTTTGAGCCCTTAGAAGACATTTATTTTAAGTTTTTGACCATAAAATTAGCCCTTCTACTGGCAATCACTACTGCCAGGAGAGTAGGGGACCTGCAATGTCTTTCCATCAAAGAACCTTTTTTAAATGATCCTACCTGATAGGTAGATATAATGGATCTGGCTTGAGGATGACCCTAAGGTGTCGTCAGCGTTCCACAGAGCGCAGATGATGACCTTGCCCTCCTTTTGTGAGAGCCCCAGAAATGAAGAAGAAAAAAGATTCCATTGTCTAGATGTTGGGAGATGCCTCCTTATATATTTACAGAGGGTTAAGGATTTTAGAAGGTCTAATCATCTTTTAATCCTGTTTTCTGGAATTAGAAAGGGACTCCAAGCATCAAAGTCCTCAGTCTCCAGGTGGATAAGGCAAGCCATTGATTTAGCATACAAAAGCTCAGGCACTCCTGCACCAGAAAAGTTGAAGGCACACTCAACTAGAGCCCTGGCTACCTCATAAACCGAGAAGGCAGGGGCCTCCTGGGAGCATATCTGCAACGCAGCCACCTGGTCCAGTCAAGACACCTTCCTGAAGCACTACCGTGTGGAGGTCATACCACAGCAAGACCTAGCCTTCGGTCAAAAAGTGTTAAAGGCAGTGTTCCCACCCTAAGGTAGGCCCGTGGATTCCTTTATTATCCTCATGTGTTGCCGTCCTGGAAGGTGAGAAAACCGACGGTTATTTACTGATAACGGTGTTTCTACGAAACCTTCCAGGACGGCAGGCCTACTTCCCGCCCTGTTGTGCGTGGAGGAGTATGTTCACACTATGTGGCAAGTATTAAGATGTGGATAGCCCTTGTGGTCTAGTGGGAGTATTACTTTACAACTACTGAGGGACAAGAGATAAGGTGGGGCCTTATAAACATTTGTGAACTGTTTCCTGTTGGGTGGAGCCTATCATCTCTCATGTGTTGCCGTCCTGGAAGGTTTCGTAGAAACACAGTTAGCGGTAAATAACCGTCGGTTTTTGTTTTTCACACTTAAACCTATCTGTTGATTTGTCATTAGCGCAGCTTCCTATATTTTTTATTATTATTATCAGTTCTCTAGCTGCCGGCTCTCCTCCAATGGTCAGACCTCTCCTTTACTCGTGTTCTGTCATTTCTCTTCTCCCAGCTCTTATGCAGATGAGAGCAGAGGTATGCGATGATTTGTATTTTTTTTTTTTTAATACAAGTTTATAAATGTTTTTTATTTTTATTTGTTTATAACTATACACAAATGTTTTGCCTTTCAGTTCAATTTTCAACGGATACTTTAGGCACGGGAAAATTAAAGTGGCTGTAAACCCATGTAAAAAAAAAAAAAAGATTTTTTGTAGTTCACCTACAAAACAAAGCTATAATGAGCTAGTATGACTAGCATACTAGCTCATTATGTACCACTTACCTTAGATCGGGGCCCCCAAAGCGTCCGTGTCCCTCTCTCCAGCCGCAGCCATCGCTGCGGCGATAGCCGGAATGTTACTTCTGGGTATCGCCGCTCCGGCGCTGTGATTGGCCGGAGCGGCAAAGACATGACTCTGCGCATGCACGGGAGCAGTCAAATTCGGCTAAGCTTAAGCACTGCTGGGAACTAGCCGAATTTGTGAATGGGATTAACCCCATGAATGCGCCGTTGTCTACGGCGTGAATGCGCCGTAGACAGCGGTGCCTGTCATTTTAGTGAATATCTGCTAAACCGTGTAGGTTTAGGAGATATTTCTTCCACCTACCAGGTAAGCCTTAATCTAGGCTTACCTGTAGGTGAAAGTTGCAAAAGTGGGTTTACAACCACTTTCAGAGCCACAGGGGCGTTCTGGTATCCGACTTCAAGTCGTGCGGTTTAGAAAAGTAATGGAAGTGAATGGAGCCGTCTTAATGTACACTACTGCAGTCGCTCAGACTTCAGAAAAGGTTCCTGTACGACTTCTAGGCAACTTGCATCCATTGATTTCAAATGGAAGTTGCCTCCACGTCGGATCCCCTGTCTTAACTGAAGCAACTTTCCAGGAAGTAAAAATAGTTTTCCAGGCAAACCCCTCCCCCTCCCACAGAGCTGATTATTGTTTGATTGGCCACTGGAAAGTCTCCTGTCCTGGAGGCAACTTGAAGTTGCCTGGAGTCGCGCTGTGATTCATGCTCAAGTCATGTCCAAGTTGCCTCCCAAAGTCATGTTGCCCCTGTGTGAACCGGCTCTAAAGCATCAGAGAGCATACTCTATTTACTGCCCAACCTTCTAGGGGCAAGTCCCTCCTGCGGTCTACTGTGTCCATCAATGAACTATTGGATAGGGCTTTCACAGCCAGTACCACTGCCTGCCAACTAAACTATAGCTGTCGTAAGTTCTGCTTAATCGTGAATAAGTTCGCTACTCTGAAAATACAAGAGTAGGTGGTTGGAAGAGCAGTGAAAAAAGCCTGTTGAATCTTCATGCAATATAAAAAAAAAGTTAAAAAAAAAAGCAACAACCTTTAACTTTCAAATAAAGTTTACATATTTTTAGGTTTGTTTTCCTGGCTCTTGTGATGATGTCCAAGATTCAAACATAAAATCTTCAAATGCATCATCACACTACACTGGTTCCAAGCAGATACTATAAATCCTTGCTGGCCCTGCATATATCGGAGCGAATTTAAAGATAAAAGGAAAACTGAGCGCATTAGATAGTACAGATAAAACCACTTTAATTGTAAGTGCAATTTTAATTTCTTGCTAACAAGTGACTTGATCAGTGCGTATCACCATACAGCTCACCCAGAGACTCATGTCCTGCTGGCAGTGAGAGACACAACAATCAAGTTGAACAGTCTGTAGTAGACAGGAAAAAAAAAAAAAAAAAAAATTGTCCAGAGACTACAGAAATGTCCCAAGATGGAACATGAATGGGGGGAACACGATCTGTGGTCCAGGGTGATAAAGTATCTCCAATAAACTAACAGGATCATGCCCTTTCAGACAAGTCTCTCCAGCTTCCACATAAGAGCACAACTGCATCTGTTGGCTGGACATAGTATTCCTGTGGTACAGATGGTTATTTGCAGTTATATGCAAGTGCAATTTTAATTTCTCACTATTATCTGAATTTTATCTGCACCATCCAGTGCACTTGGTTTCTGGTTTTATACTGACACAAACCTTTAGCCTGAAGTTCTGAAAGCTGGAATGCCCAACCTGAACACTTACAAAGATAGTGATGCAAGGCACAATAGTACTGTTGGTATTTGATGTAGGTTCAGTTTAAAGGCCCATTGAGCTACATGTGACAATGCACATCTAACAAATTAAAGCCTGTGTGCACTTTAACCACTTAAGGACCGAGCCTCTTTCTGAGATTTGGTGTTTACAAGTTAAAAACCGTTGTCTTTGCCAAAAAATTACTTGGAACCCCCCCCCTCAAACATATTTTAATATCTATCGTTGCAATACATTTTGTCACACCGTATTTGCACAGCGGTCTTACAAGCGCACTTTAAAAAATAAATAAAAAATAGGATTTTTTACTCACCGTAAAATCCTTTTCTCTGAGTCCATGGACCGACACAGCTTCGCTATTGACAAAGTGGGTATTATCCGTTAATTAGGAGTGACTAGGCAGAAAAACTTGTAAAAAGTGTTGCATCACACCTTCTACAGTACCGCCCAGGGGGCGGACCCTCCGGGTATAACCTCTCAGTCTGCATCTTCGCAGATCAGTTCGTCAAAAAGCAGTACAAACTTAAAAAGAGGGGTGGGTGCTGTGTCGGTCCATGGACTCAGAGAAAAGGATTTTAAGGGGAGTAAAAAATCCTATTTACTCTTTCGTCCATGGACCGACACAGCTTCTCTATTGACAAAGTGGGACGTCCCAAAGCAGTGTCAGAGAAAAAACGAGGGGTGGTAACAGCATAAAAATAAACTTCACCCCAAACACAAAACAGCACTCCAACGGAGGAGCTGCAACTCTAAACAACCGCTTGTAAAACCTTGCGGCCGAAAGAGGCATCCGAAGATGCACCTACATCAATTTTGTAGAATTTTGTGAAAGTGTGAGCGGACGACCAAGTCGCCGCTTTACGTAATCGGGAAACAGACGCTTGATGTCGGAAAGCCCAAGAGGCACCTATTGCCCTGGTCGAATGCGCCGTGACCAGGAAGGGGGGCGCTTGACCCTTTAAGGCGTAAGCCTGGATTATTATCTGTCGGATCCACCTAGAGATGGTGGCCGATGAGACTGCTTGGCCCTTCTTGGGACCAGCCACCGAAACAAACAGTGAGTCTGACTTCCGGAACCGGGAAGTAGCAGATAGGTATACTCTCAAAGCTCGGACAACGTCCAAGGAATGCAACGCCGACTCCTTACGATTCGACGGCTGAGGACACAAGGATGGAAGTACAATGTCTTCATTGAGATAAAAAGCCGAAACGACTTTTGAAAGGAAGGCTGCGGCCGCAGCACCACCTTATCCTTGTGGAAAATCGAATAGGGAGCCTTGCAGGCCAAGGCTGCCAGCTCAGAGACTCGTCTAACTGACGTAACAGCCACCAAAAAGACCACTTTCTGAGAAAGTGTCAACAGGGGAATATCTCTCATATTCTCAAACGGTGCCTTCTGAAGCACCAAGAGGACCAGGTTCAAGTCCCACGGAAGTAACGGGGGACGGACCGGAGGGGCCACATGTCGAACCCCCTGCACAAATGTACTCACGAGAGAGTGAGCCGCCAGGGGTCGCTGAAAAAAGACAGCCAGGGCAGATATCTGTCCCTTAATCGTACTTAGGGCAAGCCTTTGGTCCACCCCATGCTGTAAAACCAGCAGGATTCTGGAAACCAAATAAGTACGCGGATGCCATTTCATTTCCTCACACATGGAGATGTGGGCCTTCCAAGTGCGGTGATAAACCTTCCTAGAGGACGGTTTCCGAGCACTTCTCATAGTAGAGATTACTGAATCTGACAGGCCCCGGTCTCTCAGTACCTGGTTCTCAATAGCCATGCCGTTAAAGCCAGTGACCGTAAAGCAGGATTGAGTATGGGACCTTGCGATAGCAGGTCCTTCCGTAGTGGTAGGCGCCAGGGGACGTCTGCTACCAGACGTACTAGATCGGCGTACCAAGGACGCTGAGACCAATCTGGAGTGATTAGGATCATTGGAATTCCCTCTGCCTCCACTCTGCGGAGCAGAAGAGGAAGAAGCCTTAAGGGAGGGAAGGCATAGATTAGCCGATACAGACCCCACGATGCTACCAACGCGTCCGTTGCGTCTGCCCATGGGTCTCTTGACCGGGCCACAAATCTCAATACCTTCCGATTGAGTCGGGAAGCCAGAAGATCTACGTCTGGTGTGCCCCATCTTTGGCAGAGGAGTTGGAACACCTCCGGATGTAAGGACCATTCTCCCTGGTCCAGCATCTGGCGGCTCAGGTAGTCCGCCTGCCAGTTTTCCACGCCCGGAATGTACACGGCCGATAGTGCCGGTACGCTCTTCTCTGCCCACTTCAGGATGCGAGCAACCTCCGATGCTGCAGCTGAGCTTCTTGTTCCTCCTTGATGATTGACATATGCCACCGCTGTGGCGTTGTCTGACTGTACGTCCTTGCAGCCTGAGACCATTTGAAGAGGCACAGCTTGATCGCCCGGATCTCCAGGACATTGATCGGCAGGAGGGCTTCCTCTGGGGTCCAGCGACCTTGCGCCGACTGGACACCCCAGACTCTCCCCCAACCTGTAAGGCTGGCGTCCGTCGTGATCACTATCCAGTAAACCGGAAGAAATGACTTCCCGGCCATTAGAGCCAGTGCTGTCAGCCACCATACCAGGGATCTCCTGACTAGGTGGCTCACTCGGACTTGATAATCCAGAGATGAAGGGCATCTGTTCCATCTGGACAGAACTTCCTTCTGAAACACTCAAGTGTGGTATTGAACATATGGGACCGCCTCGAAGGAGGCTACCATGAGGCCCAACACTCGCATGCAAAAACGGAGTGACGACCAATTCCTGGAAGTCAGCTGCCGTACTGCAGCCCGGAGGGTCTGCAACTTCTCCACAGGGAGGAATACCTTTGCCTCTGAGGAATCCAGAATCAACCCCAGGTACACTAGGCGTTGAGTGGGCACCAATACTGACCTTTGCGTGTTTAGTATCCAACCACAGTCTCGAAGAGTCTGACAGGTAATGGACACGCTTACCGCTAATTCTGAGCTTGAAGGGGCCTTCAGCAGAAGGTCGTCCAAGTAGCCTGTGATAGCGATACCCCGCTGTCTTAGAAGTGCCAGAATCGGAGCGAGCACCTTGGTGAACATCCTGGGTGCTGAGGCAAGGCCCAACGGGAGGGCCACAAACTGGTAGTGGTCCTTCCCGATAGCAAATCGCAGAAACCTCTGGTGTCTGGAGTATATGGGGACATGCGTCCTTGATGTCCAAGGAGGCCAGAAAGACCCCCGGATGGAGAGCCGTGACTACAGATCGAACCGACTCCATCCCAAATCTTTGTACCTTCACAAAGCAATTGAGGGCTCTGAGATCCAAGCTTGGGCGAACCCCCTCCTTCGGCACAAAGAACAGATTTGAGTAAAAACCCCGTTCCAGTTCTGGAACTGGAATAACTACCCCGCGTTCCAGTAGACCCTGGACCGCCCTATACAGGGCCTCCCGACGGGTCGGTAGCTGGAGATTGGAGGTGTTGAATCTGTCCGGTGGACAAGAGAGAAACTATCTTGTAGCCTGAGGAGATTATTTCGCAAACCCACCTGTCGGAGATTAGAGCTGTCCACTGAGTCGCGAATTTGTGAAGACGTCCCCCCACCCGAGAGCTGGGTGGGGGTGGACCTTCATGCAGACGCAAATTTGTCCGCAGGCTTATTAGGTATGCGGGACCAAGGACGCTTTTGTCCTTGGGCAGGCGCTTTATCGGCCTGGGGTCTTTTGCCTGTCGCCCTAAGGGGGATGAAAAAACCACTTGCGTGCAGTAAAGGAGGGCCCTTGCCCCTTGGCGTGGCCCCTTACCCTTGCTAATTTGGGGAAGCAAAGTGCTTTTACTTCCTATGGCATCCTTGATGATGTCATCCAGAGAAGCCCCAAAAAGTCTGTCGCCCTTAAAAGGCAGATCCAACAGGGCTTTCTTGGAAGTCTGGTCCGCAGACCAGCCTTTTAGCCAGATCAGGCGGCGTATTGCTACTGCATAAACCGAAGTTTTAGACAGCAGGGGAATAGTATTCATGTCCGACTCGCAGACAAACCTAAGGCCCTGGACCAACTGGTCGGACAATGTTATCTCATCAGGAGGAGCATCTCGCTCCTTAACCCCTGGAGTAGCAATCTTGCCCATTCAGTAAGTGTGTGAGACACTAGGGCCCCCGCCAATGCCGGGCGTACTGCCGAGCCTACCACTGAGTATAGGTAGCAAGCGAGTGCTTCAGCCTTCTTATCCACAAGGTCCTTGAAAACAGGAGCCCCTTCTACAGGAATTGTGGTGGCTCTATTGAGTCTGGACACCGGAGGGTCCACTATAGGGGGAGAGGTCCATTTCTTCAGAAAACTCTCCTCAAAGGAGTACCGTACCGCAAACCTCTTTGGGGCTGTAAAGACCCTCACTGGGTTCTCCCATTCCTTGTATAAGAGTTTATCAAAAGACACACAAGGGAACACCTTAGCAGTGCGGGCAGGTCTATGAAACCCAAGTGGACCGGAGTCTCTGCTGCTTCTGCAGTATTTTCCAACTTAGCATATCCCGCACTGCAGTAATAAGGTCAGATACCAAAGCCGTCTTGCGTACTGACCTGGACTTGGAGTCATCCTCACTGTCCGGTCATGGTCTGCAGTCTCTGATGCGTCAGAATCTGGGCCCCGAGCCGTAGCTGGACCTGGTTCTGCATCAGAATTATCCCCAGAAGCTTGCAGGGGACGGGGCATTTACTACCCCCTGTATTCCCGTGTGCTGCTTCCACCCTGGCAGCAAACGTCTCTAGGATTGCCGTCATAGCGTTCATAGACACCTCAGGGGCACCAGCTGCTAAATCTGGTGTTTCAGGGGAGAAGACATCTAGCTCAGATGCCATGCTGACCACACGCTGACACTCACAGGGCTCCAGGCTAGATATCAATAGGCCACCCTCCTGTGCTGCAGAGAGGCTGGGTCACCCAGAGGACTCACCACCCTGGATAGGTACTGCTATGCTGCCGTGTGCTGCGCCTGTGATGCTGTCCCCCTGCTGCTGTGTAAGTCTGCTTCTTTTATCAGCATTTCCTGTGTGAATTTTTGCACCAGTGTAATGCACCCTAGAGGCCGGAGGCTCTCGCAAAATGGTTGCCAAAAACGTCTGTATGGAAGATAATGTGGGCTCTAAGAAAATGGCCGCCGACCGAAGATAGAGGTCAAGCAGCCATAGCCCACAAAAAGATGGCCGCCGAACGGCAATATATGCATACAGGGTGGACAAACATGGCCGCCGATCAGCTGATAGGGGCCAGTGGGTGTGGCCGAACCACAGGAAGATGGCCGCCGGGCAGTCACAAGAGGCCGAACTCGGCATGGACCACCTCAAAAATGGCCGCCGACAGCATGGAGGAGGAAGCACACAAACACAGGTAGCAGAAATGACATTTCTTTTAAATATTAGTTACAGCCAGCCCCGATCCAGTGGAACCCCCTAGGTGACCCCCAGCACCCTTTAGCTAGAAGCCCAGGGAGGAGGGAAAGGCAGGGAGAGAGGGAAGAAAGGGGCCACAACCACTTACTTGATCTCTCCAGGAATGTCCAGCTAAATCACCCAGCCGAGGCAGGGGAGTTTTACTTACCTATACTGCATGTATTATGCTGGAAGACATTCCAAACAGATCATCGTCCGCGCACGGAAGGTGACTGTTGGCCAGGCATGCTGTGATTGGACCCAAAAGGGACGATCATATGTATGCCCTGGAGCGTGACGCTCACCGGACAGGCTGCTGCGACTCGGCCGTAAGGTCAGCCGAAGCCGAGCGGTCCGATGCAGGCCCTGGAGCGTAGGCTCACCGGCCACCTGTGGAGCGACGGGCATGTCGTGGAAAACCCAGCGTGTAGCTAGGGTCGGCACACGCTCGATGCCCGAAACTGGGGAGACTACAAGGATCGAGGATCCAGCCTGTCACCCAGTCGGCAGTTGATCGAAGATCGCAGGAAACAAAAATGTAGCAAAAAAAATATATATATATCTTTTACCCCCGGACCAATGGGCCCAAAGGGAGCCATGTCCTACTCCTTGCTAGACAGAAAAAAACTGATCTGCGAAGATGCAGACTGAGAGGTTATACCCGGAGGGTCCGCCCCCTGGGCGGTACTGTAGAAGGTGTGATGCAACACTTTTTACAAGTTTTTCTGCCTAGTCACTCCTAATTAACGGATAATACCCACTTTGTCAATAGAGAAGCTGTGTCGGTCCATGGACGAAAGAGTAAAAATGTTTCTTTAAAAGCATTGGGCGGAAGTGACGTTTTGATGCCGCCCTGCAATGATATGGAGACGGGTGGGGGGCCAGCTTCCCCTCACTCGTCTCCATGTCAGCCCAGGGAGCGGACCTGATCACCTCTGCCGCTGGCAAGCAGCGGAGGGGGCCCTCTCCCGCAACCGATAAAAGTGATCTTGTGGCGAATCCGAGAACAGAGACCACTGTTATCTGAAAGCGGACTGTCCGCTCTTGAAGAGGATACTGGGGTTATGGTAGCTATCTGCTACCATAACAACGGTATTCCTCTTCAAAGTAGCAACGTAAAAAAATAAAATTAACATCTTTTTGCAGAAAAAAAAAAAAAAAAAAAAAAAGGAAGTGCATTTCTTTTTTTGGAGCCTGTAAAAGTATTGCAGCAGCGATTAGCAGGGTGGAAATCAGGCAGCAGCACTTAGGAATAAAAGTGATCAAATTTTTTTTTTTATTACAAGGAATGTAAACATCCCTTGTAATAGCAATATGACATGACAGAACCTCTTTACAGTGAGATATGGGGTCAATAAGACCCCACATCTCACCACTAGGCTGGGAAGCCTAAAAAAAATAAAAATCACTGCTTCAAAGACAAAGCGGCGCAGTTTTTTTTTTGAATGCAGAGGCCGGGCGTGACGTCATAACATCGCGCCCAGCTTTTGACGATCATAGAGACTCCAGCGACCATGTGGTCTGCCGGAAATCTCTGATCAACATCCGGGGCCGGCGGATCCGGTCACCGACTCACCGATCGCACAGGTGAGTCGGGAGAAGCACCGGAGGGCGTCCCCTTCCGCTGCCCATAAGAACGATCAAGCGGCGGAACAGCCGCTATGATCGTTCTCATGGTGCAGGGAATCACCGGCTGAAACCGGCAATATCTGAATGATGCCTGTAGCTGCAGGCATCATTCAGATATACCCCCACAAAGCCGAAGATGTCATGACGTACCTTGGGCCTGAAGTGGTTAGCCACTTGCTTAGGAGCCAATTCTGACACTTCTCTCAGATGTAGAAAACACTGTCTTTTTGCTTGAAAATTACTTAGAAACCCCAAACACTATATTCATTTTTTTTTGCAGAGGTCCCAGAGAATAAAATGTGCCATGTTCACACCACAACGTGCAGATTTTTTGCACTGGAAGAGAGGGGAAAAAAAAAACCTGACATGAACACGTGAATAGGGCACATAATCGACGCGTAAGAAAAACGAGAGATGCACCGAATTGAAATTTTTATACCGAAACTCGAAACTGCAGGATGCACATGTCTGAAAAAAATAAATAATTTTTTTTAGATATAAATATATATATATATATATATTTATTAACTAAAATGGAGTGGGCACAAGAGCACATCATTCACTCCTAGGGGCCCTTTCATGCAAAACAGAGAACACAAAAAGGCATGGAGCACGGTAATCAGAACAGCCAACATTTGACCAAGTTGATTACAAAAATATTTACTGATGTCACATGATATAAATACAATGGTTTCTCTTCTGCATGGTACTTTATGCGGCTGAATAAATACAGGGGCTCCATTCTAGGAAGTCAAGGCTTTCCGTGCCATTTCCAGCGCTCCTTCTTGTGTCTCATTCCCACCAATGAAGCCAGTGGTGTGAACAAAGATACAACCTGGAATACCACTGATGGAGGAGAGGTCATCTGCCCGCAGTCCACGCCAGTCTTCTGGGAGAGAAAGTCTATGGGGGAATGACATAAGTGTTTTAGGCAACAGAACAATACGAAAATGATAGGCTAAATAGCATGACAAAGTAAATATATTGTAAGAATGCTGTATTGTTTAATGTCATGGATACCTCACATTTTGGCAGCAAGTAGTCAATATGATTCACCAAGAGTGAGCTATGCATCAATTGTATCTTCCCTCTAATCAGCTGCTTATACACAGGCCACATGTAATTCGTTATTTATACAGGTCCTTCTCAAAAAATTAGCATATTGTGATAAAGTTCATTATTTTCTGTAATGTACTGATAAACATTAGACTTTCATATATTTTAGATTCATTACACACAACTGAAGTAGTTCAAGCCTTTTCTTGTTTTAATATTGATGATTTTGGCATACAGCTCATGAAAACCCAAAAATCCTATCTCAAAAAATTTGCATATTTCATCCGACCAATAAAAGAAAAGTGTTTTTAATACAAAAAAAGTCAACCTTCAAATAATTATGTTCAGTTATGCACTCAATACTTGGTCGGGAATCCTTTTGCAGAAATGACTGCTTCAATGCGGCGTGGCATGGAGGCAACCAGCCTGTGGCACTGCTGAGGTGTTATGGAGGCCCAGGATGCTTCGATAGCGGCCTTAAGCTCATCCAGAGTGTTGGGTCTTGCGTCTCTCAACTTTCTCTTCCCAATATCCCACAGATTCTCTATGGTGTTCAGGTCAGGAGAGTTGGCAGGCCAATTGAGCACAGTAATACCATGGTCAGTAAACCATTTACCAGTGGTTTTGGCACTGTGAGCAGGTGCCAGGTCGTGCTGAAAAATGAAATCTTCATCTCCATAAAGCTTTTCAGCAGATGGAAGCATGAAGTGCTCCAAAATCTCCTGATAGCTAGCTGCATTGACCCTGCCCTTGATAAAACACAGTGGACCAACACCAGCAGCTGACATGGCACCCCAGACCATCACTGACTGTGGGTACTTGACACTGGACTTCAGGCATTTTGGCATTTCCCTCTCCCCAGTCTTTCTCCAGACTCTGGCACCTTGATTTCCGAATGTACTTTGGACCACTGAGCAACAGTCCAGTGCTGCTTCTCTGTAGCCCAGGTCAGGCGCTTCTGCCGCTGTTTCTGGTTCAAAAGTGGCTTGACCTGGGGAATGCGGCACCTGTAGCCCATTTCCTGCACATGCCTGTTCACGGTGGCTCTGGATGTTTCTACTCCAGACTCAGTCCACTGCTTCCGCAGGTCCTCCAAGGTCTGGAATCGGTCCTTCTCCACAATCTTCTTCAGGGTCCGGTCACCTCTTCTCGTTGTGCAGCGTTTTCTGCCACACTTTTTCCTTCCCACAGACTTCCCACTGAGGTGCCTTGATACAGCACTCTGGGAACAGCCTATTCGTTCAGAAATTTCTTTCTGTGTCTTACCCTCTTGCTTGAGGGTGTCAATGATGGCCTTCTGGACAGCAGTCAGGTCGGCAGTCTTACCCATGATTGCGGTTTTGAGTAATGAACCAGGCTGGGAGTTTTTAAAAGCCTCAGGAATCTTTTGCAGGTGTTTAGAGTTAATTAGTTGATTCAGATGATTAGGTTAATAGCTCGTTTAGAGAACCTTTTCATGATATGCTAATTTTTTGAGATAGGATTTTGGGGTTTTCATGAGCTGTATGCCAAAATCATCAATATTAAAACAAGAAAAGGCTTGAACTACTTCAGTTGTGTGTAATGAATCTAAAATATATGAAAGTCTAATGTTTATCAGTACATTACAGAAAATAATGAACTTTATCACAATATGCTAATTTTTTGAGAAGGACCTGTACAGTGCCTTGAAAAAGTATCCACATTTTGTCATGTTACAACCAAAAATGTAAAATGTATTTTATTGGGATTTTATGTGATAGACCAACACTAAGTGGCACATAATTGTGAAGTGGAAGGAAAGTGATTTTCAATTGTTTTTTACAAATATCTGAAAAGTGTGGCATGCATTTGTATTCAGCCCCCTTAACTCCAGTAAATAGAGTTCATCGGTGTGTAATTTAATCTCAGTATAAATACAGCTGTTCTGTGAAGTCCTCCGAGGTTTGTTAGAGAACCTTAGTGAACAAACGGCATCATGAAGGCCAAGGGACACACCAGACAGGTCAGAGATAAAGTTGTGCAGAAGTTTAAAGCAGGGTTAACAAGGTGCTGGCATGTTGTGGGGATGCCTTTCTTTAGCAGGGATGGGTCAGAGTTGATGGGAAGATGGATGGAGCCAAATACAGGGCAATCTCAGAAGAAAACCTGTTAGTCTGCAAAAGACTTGAGACTGTGGAGGAGGTTCACCTTCCAGCAGGACAAAGACTACAAACATACAGCCAGAGCTACAATGGAATGGTTTAGATCAAAGCATTTCATGTGTTAGAAAAGCCCAGTCAAAGTCCAGACCTAAATCCAATTGAGAATCTGTGGCAAGACTTGAAAATTGCTGTTCACAGACGCTCTCCATCCAATCTGACAGAGCTTGAGCTATTTTGCAAAGAAGAATGGGCAATAATGTCACTCTAGATGTGCAAAGCTGATAGACATCCCCAAAACTTCTTGCAGTGAAAAGGTGGTTCTACAAAGTATTTACTCGGGGGGCCGAATACAAATGCACGTCACACTTTCCATATATTTGTAAAATAATTTTGAAAACCATTTATTTTCCTTCAACTTCACAATTATGTGCCACTTTGTGTTGGTCTATCACATAAAATCCTACTAAAATACATTTACGTTTTAGTTGTAACATTACAAAATGTGGAAAATTTCAAGGGGTATGAATACTTTAAGGCACCGTATGGACAGCATTGCCGCGCCCCCCCCCATTATGCAAAACCAATGTCTTCAGTACTACTTGGCTCAAAGGGTAACTCCACTTTCTTTAAAAAAAAAAAAAGGCAAATAAAAAATACAGCATATACAATTGCGACAAGTCATATTGCAATTGTATGTTATTACAAAAAATTACCTTTCCTTTTCAATCTGCAGATCTGTAATCTTCTGGAAAATGCAATGCAATATGGCTACCTGGAGGTGTTCTGTACACAGAATGTGTACAGAACGCCCCCCAGATATGTCATTTCCTGCAAGCCATCAAGATAGTCAGATTAACCGCTTGCCGACCAGCGCACGACTATGTACGTCAGCACAATGGTGCAAATGGGCGTTCAGGTACGTCCCCTTTAAATTGCGGCTTAGTGGGCACGCGCCCGCGGACTTGATGTCCCCCACGATCGTGACACGGAGCTGCATTTCCCTGTTGTGCCTAGTGACATGACAGGGATCTACTGCTCCCTGTCATCAGAAGCAGTGATCGCTGTCATGTCAATGAGGGGTGTCCCATCCCTCCCCCCCAGTTAGAATCACTCCCTAGGACAGACTTAACCCCTTGATCATCCTAGTGTTTAACCCCTTCCCTGCCAGTGTCATTTACACCGTAATCAGTGCATTTTCATAGATCGCTGTATAAAATGACAATGGTCCCAAAATAGTGTCAAAAGTGTCCGATATTGCCAAAAATATGTAGAAGAAAACTTATCGGCCTAAACTAAGAAATTTGTTTTGTTTATATATTTTTTGGGGCCATTATAGCAAAATGTAAAAAATATTGCTATTCAAAATTGTCGTTTGTTTATAGCACAAAAAAATAAACCACAGAGGTGATCAAATACCACCAAAAGAAAAGCTCTATATGCGAGGAAAAAAGGATGTCAAATTTTGTTTGGGTGCAACGTTGCACAATTGTCAGTTAAAGCGACGCAAAAAGTGCTCTGGACAGGAAGGGGGTAAATTCTTCCGGGGCTAAAGTGGTAAAAGGCATCCCTTGCAACAAAAAAAATTCATTTTTGGTGAGATACTCCCAATAGCAAATCACATCTAAAAAAGGTATGCAGACCCTGCAATTTTCCTCAGAGCTCTGCAGATGAAGCAGCTGGTTGAAAATTATGAATCCACTCCCATTATTCTCACTTCTGTGAGCATAGAGAAACATACAAGGATTTTTTCAGAACAAAAAAAAAGGGTAAAAATCTGCAACAAAGTTTTTCAAAATCCTTGTAGTGTACATAGACCACCCAGAGGGGAAAGTTTTTGGCAAAAAAGTGGAGTTACTCCAAGTCACTGACCTAGAAAAGACATCCAGGCAAGAGAAAGGGGAACCTTAAAGAAATGTATGCTCAGTAGTGCAGCCAATGTTTTGGGGGTAGTGTAGCTATCAGACTAAGTATCCCCTATTTCACAGATTTAATAACCCATTTATAACCATGCTTTCTTTATAAAACAAAACCGTTTTTTTTAACTACTTAAGGACCGGGCCCATTTCAGACTTTTTTTGCGCTAGAAAATTACTTAGAACCCCCAAACATTTTTTTCAGACACTCTAGAGAATAAAATGGCGACTGTTGCAATACTTTAATGTCACACCAGCTGTGTTACAAGTGCAATTTTTTGGGAAAAATACACTTTTTTTGAATTAAAAAATAAGGCAACAGTAAAGTTAGCCCAATTTATTTTTAAATTGTGAAAGATAAATGTTACGCCGAGTAAATTGATCCCCAATATGTCACGCTTCAAAATTGCACCCGCTCGTGGAATGGTGATAAACTGACCCTTTAAAATCTCCATAGACGATGTTTAAAAACTTCTACAGGTTACCAGTTTTGAGTTACAGAGGTCTAGTGCTAGAATTATTGCTCTTGCGCCAACACCTCACGTGTGGTTTGAACACAGTTTTCATATGCAGGCGCGACCTGTGCGGAACAGGGCGCTTTAAAAAAAAAAAAAAATGTTATATATATATATATATATATATATATATATATATATATAATTTCACTTTACACGGTCCTTTAAAAAATAAAATAAAATTGGGTCACTTTTATTCCTATTACAAGGAATGTAAACATCCCTTGTAAGAGCCGGTTCACACTGGGGCAACACGACTTCCAGAAGCAACTCAGACACGACTTGAGCATGAATCACAGCGAGACTTGGAGACTTCAGCACGACTTGTGGTCTTTAACACCACGACTTGAAGGTTTCTTGTGGCTTCTGGGTAAATTCCTTTCTGCTTCCTGTAAATTTGCCTTCAAAATGAACACTGTACTACTAAGCGACTTCCATTGAAATCAATGGGTACAAGTTGCCTACAGGTCACCTAGAAGTCTGATTGAAGTAGTACAGGAACCTTTTTTGAAGTCGGAGCGGCTGCAGTCGTGTACATTAAAACATCTCCATTCACTTCAATTTGTTTTAAAAATAGCGCGACTTGGGGCAACTCGGGGCGTCCGGAGTCGCCCCTGTGTGAACCGGGTCTAAAAGAAAGAGGAAGACAGGACCTCTTAAATTTGAGATCTGGAATCAAAAATACCTCAGATCTTACTTCTTCACTAAAATGCAATAAAAATAAATAAAATTGGCTTCAAAACCATCTGCCGCAGAGACCACTTTTATCTGAAAGCGGACCGCTCGCGGTTGAAGAGGATACCGGGGTTATGGCAGCGATCACTTCAAACAGCTGACTACAACGATGGCGGGTGGTCCGGAAGTAGTTAATATACGCATATGAAGCACAGCTATACATCAATTATATATCACACAACTACTACAATATAAAAAGTTAGATTTTAACTTTATGTTCCAAGTCTGCGATTCTAAGTACTAAAGCTACTGGCTTAGCATAACAGCCAGGTAACTATAACAAGGAAGTCAGCAATATCAATCCACTGAGTCACTCAGCAAATGTCATCTTTAACCCCTTTTACTACCACCAACGCATATATTATGTCAACAGCAGCCGATGGATTGCCCCCGGAACATGCACCCCCCTCCTGCCATGCTTCCCAGGCTCCGCTATCCCACCTGTGTGCATGGTATACCCAAGTACTTTTTAGTAGTTGCTGAACAGTTGAATCACATGACAATTTTGAATATGTCTCCGAGCTGGAGTCAGAGACTTCATACTTGATGTGACTTTTGACATGTCTCACTCTCCCTGTTGTGTCTGGGATGATACAACACACAAAACTAAAGTGGACAGCAGTCAGAAATTATTACAGGGAGAAATCTCAGATGCTGGCTTTTTTTCCCCCCTAAGTGCAGACCTGACATTTTATCATTACTAATTATAGTTACTTAACACCACTAGGACGCTATTCAACATTATGTCAAATTATGTTTTGTTACTCACCGATTTTGAAAAGTATTTGGACCTGTGGGGACACACTGCACCCTCCACTTCCCACTCTGATCTGGATAAATAACATATTTTATTTGTTTCTCTAGACTTAGTTCTTTTTCCACCTGGAAAAGGTGCTCCTTCCAAGGACACCCACCTTGCGCCAACATGACCACTTCCCCACTGTTATCTACCTGGAGAAGAAAAAAAAATAATAGAAGGGTCTACTTTACTGGGATTGTGGAGAACAAAGCAGTCATTTTCACAACGTGCAGTATTTTTCATAAAGAAACAAAAAGCATACTGCCTGCAAACAAAATTTAAGAGAAAGAGGCCCAATCTTTTTGTATAATGTGAAAGATGATGTTACGCTGAGTAGATAGATACCTAACATGCCACGCTTCAAAATTGCACACGCTCGTGGAATGGCACCAAACTTCGGTACTTAAAAATCCCCCATAGGCAACGGATAATTCTTTTTTTTTTTTTTTTTTTTTTACAGGTTTTGAGTTAGAGGAGGTCTAGTGCTAAAATTATTGCTCTTGCTCCAACGTTCGCAGCGATACCTCACATGTGTGGTTTGAACACTGTTTACATACATGGGCACGACTTGCATATGTGTTCACTTCTGCGAGCAAGCATGCGGGCACAGGGGCGCTTTTAAATTTATTTTTGATTGTTACTTTTTTCTATTTTGATTTTTTTTTTTATCACTTTTATTCCCGTGGGAGTAGGCGTTTTTTTTTTTTTAGCACTTTTATTCCCATTACAAGGAATGTAAATTTCTTGTAATAGGAATAGTGCTGGACAGGTCTTTACAGTGAGATCTGGGGTCAATAAGTCCCCAGATCTCACCTCTAGGCTGGGAAGCCTGAAATAAAAAAAAAATAAATAGATCTCAGCCTCCCATTGGCATTTTTTTCAAATGCAGAGGCCCGAGCGTGACGTCATAACATCACGCCTGGTCTCCGAACGATTATAGAGACTCCGGGGACCATCTGGCCCACCAGAAATCTCTATAGTCAGCATCCAGGGGCCGGTCAGTTCCTTCTCCGGGTTTGCCGATGGCAGGGGCGAGCCGGGAGAAGCACCGGAAGGTGGCGGTACATCCCCTCCCACTGCCTGGGACGTTACGCGGGCGGCAAGCAGTTAAATTGTGGTAGCAGGGATATCCTGCAGCTTACTGAAAGACAGGAAGCACAGTCCAATGCTAAAAGCCTCAACATACCCCCGTACACTCCCAGAAAGCCTCAGTTTTGAATCAAGCAGTAGGATGTAAATTGCAAAGGACAGAGGAGTGGGACCTGAGTCCTGGGTACTCCAGGAAAAGGTTTATTACAAGAAAGTCAAAAAACCTAGGTTCTTAAAGCATACATTAATTCCACAGGATCATAGTTTTGAGACCATTGAGATGCCCAAAAGCAATGAAATCAAGGAGGTGGGCAACACAGCAAAATGCTAACAGGCACACAACGAAAAAGGCCATCAAACGGACTCAAAAAGGGCTTTTTACAGGATAAGACAACAAACCAGGAAACTTGCCTCGCAGAGGTATGACAAGGGAACCTTGCGAGTGACAGACAAGGGGATATCCCAGAGAGGTTCGAAGAGCCATTTTTTAAACAACGAAAAAAAAAAAAAAATAGGTTGAGTTTCCGCAGGGTCACAGCAAAACTGTTACAGTCAGCAGCCCAATCAATATACGCTTATTGCGATTTTTTTTACCAAAAATATGTTGAAGAATACATATCGGCCTAAACTGAGGAAAAAAATTGATATTTATTATAGCAAAATGTAAAAGATAGTTTTTTTTAAAATTGTTGCTGTTCTCTGTTTATACCGCAAAAAATAAAAACCGCAGAGGTGATCAAATACCACCAAAAGAAAGCTCTATTTGTGGAAAAAAAGGACGCAAATTTTGTTTGGGTACGTCGTCGCACGACCGCGCAATTGTCAAAGCGACGCATGTGCTCAGGAAGGGGGTAAAATCTTCCGGGGCTGAAGCGGTTAATATACTCTTCATTCCCTTTTTGCATCTTCTAGGATTGGCATCAGACTCTGGTTGAGAAACAAGAGTAGAAGAGGGAGTGGCATTATTATTTTTTTTTGCCTTGGACGAAGATGGCTGAATTAAGATGTAAACCACCCTGCAACGAATCCTTGCGGTGAAAGTTTGAAAAGTTTACACTGGGAAATTAATACATTCCAAACATAGCTCAGTTTTTACAGCAACCGTCAAATATACAGCGGGACCCTGCCTTACCAGTCCACATTGCTGAACAGTAAAAAAAAAATAAAAAAAATCCAGGGTGTGCCCAAGTGTGCGGCATATGCTTAAAGCGGAGGGTTCTGCGGCCGATTGTTTTTTTTTTTTTTTTTGCTGCATTCAATGTGGTTTAACATCAACAGTTGGTACTCACTTGTTTGGCAACTAGAACCATCCCCCCGTCCGTTTTCGTTAAGAAATAAACTTTTAAAAATTGCTGTATGGATTTCCCATTTTGCTTGTGGGCATTATGAAGCCCAGAAGAACCTACTTCCTGCACTGACTTCCTGGAAGCGGTGAATGCACGGCTCCCGGCATTCACTGCTCCTTCTCAAGCATGAGGACATAGAACGGGGACATATTGGATTGCAAAGATTTGTTGCACTCCGTATTTTAAACGTTCTTTACCTTGTGTGTACAGGTGAGTAATGGCGATATTCACCTGAATGCCCTTTTCTAAAATGGCGATTTCTGCTAGGCCGACGTCACACGACGCTCCTTGTGGGATTATGAAGGAAGCGTAGTATGTTGGAAAGCACACACTGCGGGGTTAGCTCCCAGAGAGCAATGCGGCGAACTCCCACACATCACTGCGGCGCCGGGGACACGCCTACTCCCACGGGAGGGAAACAAAGGAACTCTTATTATTAGGCCCCATGCACACGAGACGCAGGTGCAAACTCTGCTGAACACACGTTTTTAAACGCTGAAACCGGCGTTTAAAAACGCGCGTTTTGCCGCGTTTAACCGCGTTTGCGTTTATAAGCGTTTCATCATAAGACCCTCCCTAAGCTCAAAAAACAGTAAATTTTAACCATTTCAGCCATTTTGTGAGACCAGAGTGAGTAGCAGCAGCTGAGAGAGCAGCAGTGTACTTGTATTTAGCGTATCACTTGCCACATCACCTACCACAAGTTGTGGATTGTCCACTTGCCACGTCACCTGCCACATCACCTGGCCACGTTACCTGCCACATCACCTAGCCACGTCACCTGCCACAAGTTGTGGATTGTCCACTTGCCACGTCACCTGCCACATCACCTGGCCACGTTACCTGCCACATCACCTAGCCACGTCACCTGCCACAAGTTGTGGATTGTCCACTTGCCACGTCACCTGGCCATGTTACCTGCCACGTCACCTGCCACAAGTTGTGGATTGTCCACTTGCCACGTCACCTGGCCACATCATGTGCCACGTCACCTGGCCACGTCACCTGCCACAAGTTGTGGATTGTCCACCCGCCACGTCACCTGGCCACGTCACCTGGCCACGTCACCTGGCCACGTCACCTGGCCACGTCACCTGGCCACGTCACCTGGCCACGTCACCTGGCCACGTCACCTGGCCACGTTACCTGGCCACGTTACCTGGCCACGTCACCTGGCCACGTTACCTGGCCACGTCACCTGGCCACGTTACCTGGCCACGTTACCAGGCCACGTTACCTGGCCACGTTACCTAGCCACGTCACCTAGCCACGTCACCTAGCCACGTCTCCTGCCACAAGTTGTGGATTGTCCACTTGCCATGTCACCTGGCCACATCATGTGCCACGTCACCTGCCACAAGTTGTGGATTGTCCACCTGCCACGTCACCTGCCACAAGTTGTGGATTGTCCACTTGCCACGTCACCTGGCCACATCATGTGCCACGTCACCTGGCCACATCACCTGCCACAAGTTGTGGATTGTCCACCCGCCACGTCACCTGGCCACGTCACCTGGCCACGTCACCTGGCCACGTCACCTAGCCACGTCACCTAGCCACGTCACCTGCCACAAGTTGTGGATTGTCCACTTGCCATGTCACCTGGCCACATCATGTGCCACGTCACCTGGCCACGTCACCTGCCACAAGTTGTGGATTGTCCACCTGCCACGTCACCTGCCACAAGTTGTGGATTGTCAACTTGCCACGTCACCTGGCCACATCATGTGCCACGTCACCTGGCCACATTACCTGCCACGTCACCTGGCCATGTCACCTGCCACAAGTTTTGGATTGTCCACTGGCCACGTCACCTGGCCACGTCACCTGGCCAGGTCACCTGCCACAAGTTGTGGATTGTCCACTGGCCACGTCACGTGCCATGTCACCTGGCCACGTTACCTGCCACGAGTTGTGGATTGTCCACTGGCCACATAACGTGCCACGTCACCTGGCCACGTTACCTGCCACGTCACCTGGCCATGTCACCTGCCACAAGTTGTGGATTGTCCACTGGCCACGTCACCGGGCCACATCACGTGCCACGTCACCTGGTCACGTTACCTGCCACATCACCTGGCCATGTCACCTGCCACAAGTTGTGGATTGTCCACATCACCTGGCCACGTCACCTGCCACAAGTTGTGGATTGTCCACTGGCCACATCACCTGCCACAAGTTGTGGATTGTCCACTGGCCACGTCACCTGACACAAGTTGTTGATTGTCCGCTTGCCACGTTACCTGCCACAAGTTGTGGATTGTCCACAATGCAATGCAAGCAATTACAGTTTTCTTTTATATTTTTTAATAGTTTTTCATCATTTGCCATCATTTTTGAGATTTCTAATGTTAAAAAATAGGTCACCTTTAAAAACGCTTATAAACGCAAACGCGGCAAAACGCCGGTACCCGCGTTTAGCGTCTGAAACGTGGAAAACTTTTGCGTCTGAACCCATTTTTTTGCTTCTGGAAAAACGAGGTTAAACGCAACTGCTTGTAAACGCCAAAAAACGAGAGTGTGTGCATGGACACATAGGATAACACTGAATGGGTTCAGGGGCAGTTGAAAAAAGCGTCCAACTGCCTCTGAACACGCGTTCAACAGCAAATAACAGCGTCTCGTGTGCATGGGGCCTTAAATGTACATGTCAGAAAATTTTTTTTTATGTCAATTGTGAATCCTTGTTGTGCAATGAAGCGGAGAAGACCGTATTATGATTTGGGTGAACCTCCGCTTTAAAAGGTGTCTTCAGGGACTGCGCTCCATAGCAATGAACCCTGGTCCTGTACAGCACTCTGCAGCTAACAACGCCTTGCACCAACTGCCAAGGTGAGTGCACATGCAGGATTCAGTGCCCGAAGTGACATTACAGGTTGTCCCCACAGTGTGGGGTCTGGGTATGACTCAGTTTTACAAAGGTTGTGTCCACCCGGATACACATCTATGTAAGCATTAGAAGAAAGTGAGGTGTTGACTAAAGAAAATCAAAGATTATTCAAGAAAAAGAAACTAGTTAAACTAATGCCGATTTTCTCTGAAGGAAAAAAAACAAAAAAAAAAACTCCATCACCTTCAGACAGTAGCACAAACTGAGGACTCAGGGTTAAAAGGCAAGGCACACTGTCCTCAAGTTTTGCCAGTGTCTGATCACCTGAAGGCACATGGATTTAACTTATGGTTCATGAATACTCTGCCTGTGTCCCGTACTGTACGATATTGGGCTTGCCGCCTTAACATGTCAGAGAACCTGTGCAATGTTTCCTAGCTACTAGGATGCCGCCGCCACCACCACCAAAAAGCAGGGTCTGTGAAAGTACATTTAAGAGTGTTACTTCTCTGTCAGCCCCACTGCAGGCTAGTGTGGTTCTTTTAGTCTAGAATCTGATTTTATTCATTCTAGTTGCAGATGTCTGAATACCACCGGTGTTTGTGAACGCACTTTACATATTTCTTTTTTACTGAATATTGTGTGTTTTACTTTTGTACGTGTAGTTTCTTTAATCAGGAGAGAAGCCCTGTAAACAAAACAGTGAAATACTCTTACAAATCCCCCCCCCCCCCCCCACCCAACAGTTCATGTATTAAACCTGTAGTCTCTCTCTGATGGCTTGCTCAACCAGAGCACGAGCTGGTAGCCAGGAACGATGATAAAAGTCCAGACGAGACACAAACTCTGTTCCAGCCAATTCCATAGCCTTTTTAAAGCCCACCTGCAAGGCATAGTTTGGAAAAAATTAATTATAAAATTGTTAAACATTTGGTAAATTATTGCGCTCTCTCGTGAGTACACCCCTCACATTTATATAAATATTATATTTTTCATGTGAACACTGAAGAAATTACACTTTGCTGCAATGCAAAGTAGTGAGTATACAGCTTGAATAAACCGTATAAATTTGCTGTCCCCTCAAAATAACTCAACCCACGGCCATTAATGTCTAAACCACTGGCAACAAAAATTAGTACACCCCTTAGTGAAAATGTGCAAATTGAGCTGCAGCACAGTGGCCAAGACCATACAGCAGTTTAACAGGACAGGTTCCACTCAGAACAGGCCTCGCCATGGTTGACTAAAAAAGTGGAGTGAACGTGCTCCGCGTCATATCCAGAGAATGTCTTCGGGAAATAGACGTATGAGTGCTGTCAGCATCGCTGCAAAGGTTGAAGGGGGGGGGGGGGGGGTCAGCCTGTCAGTGCTCAGACCATACGTCGCACACTGCATCAAATTGGTCTGTATGGCTGTCGTCCCAGAAGGAAGCCTCTTCTACAGATGATGCACAAGAAAGCCGGAAAACAGTTTGCTGAAGACAAGCAGACTAAGGACATCAGATGGTGTCAAGCGTGTGTGGCGGCAACCAGGTGAGGAGTACAAAGACAAGTGTGTCTTGCCTACAGTCAAGCATGGTGGTGGGAGTGTCATGGTCTGGGGCTGCATGAGTGCTGCCGGTACTGAGGAGCTACAGTTCATTGAGGGAATCATGAATGCCAACATCTACTGTGACATACTGAAGCAGAGCAGAGCTGCAGGACAGTATTCCAACATGATAACCACCCAAACACACCTCCAAGAGGACCACTGCCTTGCCAAAAAAGCCGACGGTAAAAGGTGATGGACTGGCCAAGCATGTCCCCAGACCTAAACCCTACTGAGCAGCTGCAGGCCTTTCTTAAAAACGGAAGGTGGAGCAGCGCAAGGTCTCCAACATCCACCAGCTCCTTGATGTCGTCATAAAGGAGTGGAAAAGGAATCCAGTGGCAACCTGTGAAGCTCTGGTGAACTCCATGCCCAAGAGGGTGAAGGCAGTGCTGGAAAATAATGGCGGCCATACAACGTATTGACACTTTGGGGACAGCAAATTTACACTGTTATACAAGCTGTACACTCACTACTACATTGTAGCAAAGTGTCATCACATGAAAAGATATAAAATATTTACAAGACTGAGGGGTGAGAGACAGATACACACGCTGAAATCCACAGTAAGGAAAACAAAATGTATCTATAGCCATCTACAATATTGCACTAGGTCTACAAATATTGAATTGTTGCTTCCTTGTATCCATTGAAACAGTAGGGGACACTCTGTATAGTGTGTGCAGAGCACCCTCAGAAATGCTTTCTGGTAATGTGATTTTTTTTTTTACTTAAAATTACAACATGTATGTGTAAGATTTCACAGCAAGAGCCAGTAAAAGATTGGTAAAATGCTTGCAATGTACAAAACAGACATGGATTTTTTTTTTCCTTCCTTTTTTTGGGTGAGCAATGTAGAGTTTTAAAAATGAATACAAGGAATACCCAACTGTATTAATAGATTTAAAGGCCATTTTCACAGAACCCCCCCCCCCCAAAAAAAAAAAAAACGATGCATCAGTCAAGGTGCCCCATCAGATATTAGGCAATTGTAAAGTTACGATTCTGTCTATTGTTCTGTATTAACATTTTGTGTAATAAAGCTTAATTCACACATTTTCGTTTCAGTAACATGTGTTACAACACATTACCACAACATTACGGAATTCACAGTACATATCAGCTATGATCCATTGTTATTCATTGTGTGAATGTGTGTGGCATCCCAAGGCAGGTGCCCTTTATGCTAGTATTACCTTGATGGAACAATAGCTTCATGCCAGAAACATTCAAATTGTATAGACCTTTCCTAGGGAATAAACGAATAGGTCGGGAGGCTTTGCTGAGATTTACAGATGCCCAGCCCTCACCTAATAAATAATTTAAAAAAAACACAACACTAAATCTTACTATGGTCTACTTATTACCTCTGTGTCCTGTTCTAGTTCATTCCAGCGTGGGTTGAGATGTGCCACTCTGGAACTTAGAGTAGTGGATATGTTGTAACGCTGCTCCCCATCAAACTGTGATATACCATTGTCAACAGCATCAATTTCTTCAACAAAGTTTTCATACATCTGAGAAAGGAAGGAAAGGATGTTAACAGCACCTAATCAGGACCTTAAATAACAATGAAATCTCTGCGCCACAGACAAAAACCAACAGATGAATGTGATCAGGGCTGCTGCAGTCCTCAAAATGTGTCTAGCCTCCACATTCATCAACCCTATAAATGTGTATATAGACCATGCTGCCAAAAATGTGAATCAATGACTAAACATGTAAAAGTGCAGAAATTGAACAAAAACACCAGGAGAATACAACTAATGTACAATGTATCAATGATTCCCATTCAAATAATAGTTAAAGGGTAACCACTTTTATGGGAAATTTTCTGTAAAGTGCAATACAATATCGCTACATAGAGGTGTTATGTACATTGCCCCCCCAGAAACATAATTTCCTGCTTGTGGGATTGGCTCACTGATTTTCCTAGAAGTCTGCACTAAGATACAAGTCAGATTTCTGGCATCCCCTGCAACAAAAATTTCATTTTTGGTGAGATACTACCAATAGGAAATCCCATCTAAAAAAGAAATGGAGACCCTGCAACTTTCCTCATTAGAGCCCCGATTATGAAGCAGCTGATTGATCATTATGAAACCACTTCCATTAGACTCACTTAGCACAGGGACACAGAAGTGCTTTCTTTGGAACAAAAGGTAGGAATCTGCAACACAGTTTGTCAAAATCCTTGCAATGTACATAGATCACCCAGAGGGAAAAGTTTTTTTTCTCAACAAAAGTGGAGTTACTCTTTAAAAACAAAAAAAGGTAGGTGAACAGGTGCTGGTGCCATTAGCAACAGATAAACACATGACCACTTTCAGGTGCTCCAGGTGACCCCACATGGATTTACACTCCACCACAATGGATGGACCACCTATTACTACGGAGGCGTCATTGTGCTTGTTTTGGTTGGACCCACTGTATCTTGTCACCAACTTGACCAATCACATGTACCAGGATGCGATTCTTTCCAATGCCATGCACCGCCACTCAAAACAGTATCTGGAAAAAAAGGATTCATTGTGCAAAGCAGCCGACATTCATTAACCACTTCAGGCCCGGGCCAATTCTGACACTTCGCTCCTACATGAAAAATATCATAACTTTTTTGCTAGAAAATTACATAGAACCCCCAAACACTATATATGTTTTTTTAGCAAAGACCCTAGAGAATACAATAGCGGTCATTGCAACTTTTTATCTCGCACAGTATTTGCGCAGCAATTTTTCAAACGCGTTTTATTTTTGGGGGAAAAAACTGTTTCATGCAAAAAAAAAAAAAAAAGTCAAGTTATGCCGAGTAAATAGATACCCAACATGTCACGCTTCAAAATTGCACACGCTCGTGGAATGGCGCCAAACTTCGGTACTTAAAAATCCCCAGACGACGCTTTAAAAAATTTACTGGTTAAATTTTTTGAGTTCCAGAGGAGGTCCAGGGCTAGAATTATTGCTCTCGCTCCAACGTTCGCGGCGACACCTCACGTGTGGTTTAAACACCGTTTTCATATGTGGGCGGGACTTGCGTATGCGTTCGCTTCTGCATGCGAGCACACAGGGACAGGGGCACTTTAAAAAAAAAAATTTGATCACTTTTATTCCTATTACAAGGAATGTAATCATCCCTTGTAATAGGAATATGACATGACAGGACCTCTTTACAGTGAGATATGGGGTCAATAAGACCCCACATCTCACCACTAGGCTGGGAAGCCTAAAAAAAATAAAAAAATAAAATTCACTGCTTCAAAGCCGAAGCGGCGCCGTTTTTTTTGATGCAGAGGCCAGGCGTGACGTCATAACATCGCGCCCGGCTTTTGACGATCATAGAGAATCCAGCGACCATCTGGTCCGCCGGAAATCTCTGATCAACATCCGGGGCCGGCGGATCCTGTCACCGACTCACCGATCGCACAGGCGAGTCGGGAGAAGCACCGGAGGGCGTCCCCTTCCGCTGCCCATAAGAACGATCAAGCGGCGGAACAGCCGCTATGATCGTTCTCATGGTGCAGGGAATCGCCGGCTGAAACCGGCAATATCTGAATGATGCCTGTAGCTGCAGGCATCATTCAGATATACCCCCACAAAGCCGAAGATGTCATATGACGTACCTTGGGCCTGAAGTGGTTAGCCACTTGCTTAGGGGCAAATCACTGGATTTTTGCTTGAAAATTACTTAGAAACCCCAAACACTATTATTCATTTTTTTTGCAGAGGTCCTAGAGCAGTGATGGCAAACCTCGGCACCCCAGATGTTTTGGAACTACATTTCCCATGATGCTACTGCACTCTGTGGTGTAATAGACCATCATGGGAAATGTAGTTCTAAAACATCTGGGGTGCCAAGGTTCGCCATCACTGTCCTAGAGAATAAAATGTGCCCTGTTCACACCACAACGTGCAGATTTTTTGCACTGGGAGAAAAAAACAAAAACACTGACATGAACACGTGAATAGGGCACATAACAGGCGCGCATGAAAACGAGAGAGATGCACCGAAATTTAATTTTTATACCGAAACTGCAGGATGCACATACCGTTGCAGTGTGATTTGAGCCCATACGAAAAGGAATTGGCTCAACTTGAACTGAAAAGAATCACAGGCGATTTGAACAGGAATGCGGTGCGATTCTGTTCCAAATCACATGCGGTTTCCCCCACTGCTTCTGTGTGAACCCCGGCTCGTCATAGTGACTTTAGCCTGAGTGACTTCTGCAGCGCAAAAGGTATCAATAATTGGTATCGGCGAATACTTGAACACAAGTTCCGGTACTCATGCGCGATGCAACCCTACTAATACAATGTATTAATCACATAATAGGATGGTGCTTTGTAATGTGTAACCATTATAAACAATAAGATATAGGAAATGTTTAAAATAAAAAATGACATTCACGAAACGTGCAGTCGCCTTCACTTGCCTTGTCATACAACACAGGTATAATGGGGTCATCCTCTTCTGTATCAAGAAGTGTAGCTAAGATCTGAGTCCCAAAGTGAGCATACACTAGGCCGGCACTGCTGAGCTTGGTGATCCATGGCTTGTCAGGATACAAGCTGTTCATCGTCTCACAGAAAGATCTGTAGTGTTTAAAAAAAAAAAAAAAAAAAAAAGTGTAAAAATTACCTGCTATATATGCTTTACCACAATTCTGAAAAGTACATATAAAAGTTTATTTTTATTTCTCTTCCAGCAGTGTAGTTTAGGGTGGCGTTTACCCAAACTATTAGCCATTTACCATCATTACAACCTTGAGTGTCAGAATACCACCCGTTAACCACTTGCCCACTGGGCACTTATACCCCCTTCCAAACCGGGCCAATTTTGAATTACAATAACTTAGTCATACAACACTGTACCCATGCAAAATGTTTGTCCCCACACAAAGTTTTCTTTTGGTGGTATTTAATCACCACTGGGTTTTTTATTTTTTGTGCTATAGTTTAAACTTTCTTTATTGATTTTTTCAACAAAACATAACATACATATTACTACATATACGGTCTCAGTATATTCCGTTACACATATAAAAAAAGAATAAATGGTCTCCACATCCTATATAAAAGACTCACCCAGAGACCTCCATCATCCATGTACCCGAAAATCCATCAGCTCATCTTCTCCTAGGCCCATCCCTCATATTATCCTTCTCTGACCTATGTTCTCCTTTCTATACAGAAGGTTACTACTGTAATGGTCAGCAAGCTCATCTAGAGCTACTATATCTTTTCCCACTCTCCTTCTCCTCCCCCCGTATTTTATTTTTTGTGCTATAAATGAAAAAAAAAATTAAAAAAAAAATGAAAAAACATTTTTTTATACAAAAATTTTTTTTCTTCTTTCGGGTATATAACTTGCAAATTAGCACCGTATTTATTGGCGTATAACACGCATTTTTCCCCTGAAAATCACGCGTGCGTGTTATACGCCGACAGGGTACCTCGGAGGGGAACGAGCGCCAGTCAGAATTCACGAGCCGCCATCTCCTGTTTACTAGGTTCTATCTAAATCTGCTCACGGTCGGCTTTAACTCGACTCTCACGTCTCACACACCTACAGTCCCGCCTCCGCCACTCGCATTGGACCAGTTTTCTGTCTATCACAGGAGCTGGTCCAATACCGATGGCGGAGGCGGGAATGTGTGTGTGAGAGCCGAGTAAACAGGAGCTGACGCCTCGATGATTTCCAGAAGTTCAGGCTGCTTTGATGACACATGGTGAGGCTGCAGATAAAGTAAACAAAAATGGCCTTCATCAGGCTCCATTGGGGACCTTCATCAGGCTCCATTGGGGACCTTCATCAGGCTCCATTGGGGACCTTCATCAGGCTCCATTGGGGACCTTCATCAGGCTCCATTGGGGACCTTCATCAGGCTCCATTGGGGACCTTCATCAGGCTCCATTGGGGACCTTCATCAGGCTCCATTGGGGACCTTCATGGGCAGTGACCCTTAATTTGCTTCAAAGTCGTTTATTTAAAATGTGTTTTTTTCCTGAAACTTCCCTCTTAAAATTAGGGTGCGTGTCATACGCCGATAAATATGGTAATTTTTCTTTATAAATTTTTGTCCAAAAGTTATACTGCGACATATCTTTTGTAAAAATAACCCAAATAAGTATAGAGAGTCTACAAGTTATGGTGCCAATCATTGAAAATGGATCATACCTGATGTACTGATGGCCTATTTTTTGAGACACTAAGACCCCTTTCACACTGAGGCGTCCGTGGTAAAGCGCCGCTATTTTTAGTGGCGCGTTACTGTTTTTGTGGAGGTATTCGGCCGCTAGCGGGGTGCTTTTAACCCCTGCTAGCAGCCGAAAAAGGGGTTAAAACCACCTGCAAAGCGCCCCTTTGCAGATGGTTCACCTCTGCTACCCATTCATTTCAATAGGCAGGAGCAGTGAAGGAGCGGTGTATACACCGCTCCAAAGATGCTGCTTGCAGGAGTTTTTTTTTAATGTCCTGCCAGTGCATTGCCTCAGTCTGTAAGCCCGAGGGCTTTCACACAGACTGCAGGGGAGCCGTATTTCAGGCGCTTTACAGGCGGTGTTTTTAGCCCAAAAATGCCTGAAGGACCTGATTAGAGCCATAGGCAATAGGCTCTAATAGGCTTCAAAAAAGATTGACTTGGAGCACAGAGCATTGCACTTGCAGTCCACCCAGGCGTGTTAGAAAACCAAATTAATATTTTCTTTTCTAAACACTGAACCGCTTCTCCACCGATCAGGAGGCGCGGGTCTAATACCGGTCATCCGATTGGCTAAAGGCACAGGCGATCCCATTGGCCAGCTAGCAGAAGCGATGCACGGAGGACACAGGAGCCATCGCCTGACCCTCGCTATCCGTCCAACAGCTCGCCATCGTCACCCGCTGCCTGACCCATCACCAAGATGGGGTAAGTGCTGGTCAGACCGTGAGCGGGCGGGGGATAGGCACAGTGGCTGCATTTGATATTTTTGTTTCAGTATTCTTTACTTTGTTTGCGCCCCCACCCCAAAATTTTGATAATCAGCCGCCACTGGTTCTGACAATATCTATTGATTACGTGGATCATGTTCACTATTCGGTTAGAATAATAATCTCAAACTCATTGACACTGAATTACAGTCATCTGTAAGGCTAGGTTCACACTAGCCCTTACTGTGCGTTCGGTTGCAGGAATCGCATTGATTCCCACACCCACAACTGAAATCGCACTGCTCTGGCTTCATTCCGAATGGCACCCCCATACATCTCAGCCCGAAGCATGATCACGGGTGAGGGAACCGCAGGGAAACTGCACGGTCAAAAAAAACATGCCGTTTCCCTGTGGCTGCATTTTTAAAAAGGTGCATGCACCTTTTTTGTGTGGTTCACGTGGCACAGCAGCCTATACAAACGAATGGGCTGCTGTGCCTGAGCAAACACGGGATGCACTGCCCGCACTAGTGTGAACCTAGTCTTACCTCAGGTTATAAAGCCAACCTCAAAGCTCTTCCCCATACATACTGATCAACGAAAACAAAAAAAAGTTATGGACTACATAACATATGGATTTACCTCTGATGATGGTCATAACGATTTCTAGATGGGTCATACTCTCCACCTACATCAACCACAACATCACAGTGTGCCAGTAGCAGGGGGTCCCTTGTTCTTATAATCTCTGAATCCTAAAAAAGATAAACAATTATATAATTAAAATCTAAAATATGAAAAACATACACACAGGACAGGGTTTTATAGCCCAGATATTACCCTTTACCTAACAGCATAGCTTTTATATAGGCACAGATGTACAGCTCAGTCCAGCCTAAAATTTCTGCTGTACTTTTAATTTGTAGAGATGAAAACCCCAAAACCAATGGTACGTCAGGTAACATCAAAGTAGTTCTGGATTTGGGCTGCCTAGAAGCCATATCCAAGATTGTCTACTGTAGAGACCAATATTTTCTATAGGAGGACAAGAAAATGCTAGCACTTTGCTGACTGCAAGAATATCAGGAGATATTTCTGAAATTGAGCAAATTGTCTCTGCAACAAACATTTTTATAGAAGGAATTGGTTAGTAGGTTGTTCAATGCAGGGAACGCATCAAGTTAGAAAACACCCTTGCAGGTGTATCTGCAAGGTTGTGCTAGCTCCCAAACACAACGATCTACACATGCGCATCAGTAGTGTACATACTGAGGATGAGCCCCAGCTTTCACACTGGATTAGGGCTGCAACTAACGATTATTTTCATAATCGATTAGTTGGCCGATTATTATTTCGATTAATCGGTTAACAATCAAAAAAAAAAAAAAAAAAAAGTGATTTTGCGGTGATTTGCATTTTTTTTTTTTTTTTGCCCAAATTGTTGGGCAGATTAAAAAACACAAATTGACGCAGAAACGCATTACATGCTTTTCTGCAGCTTCTCCATTGAAGTATATTGAACCAAAAAAACAAAATAGCACGGTTTTGCATTAAAAAAAAGTCCTTGCCCTTTCCAGATACGCAGCAGCTGAAAAAAAGCTTAGATGTGAACGTGTTCCATAGGAAACCATGTAAATGGATTGTAGTGTGTTTCTGCAAAAAGCACCAAAAAAAACACATAAGTGTGACCCAGGCCTGAGATGTTAAGTAACATAATGGGTTTAAAAAATAAAAATAAAAATTAGTACAAAAAGAGCAAATAATCGCTACTGAAAGGGGTTAATTTTTTACTGTGGGACAGTCAAAGTAATATTTACAGTAGCGATTTGCTCTTTGTACTATAAAGGGCTAATTTTAGTTTTTTTTTTTTAACCCCATTATGTTACTGGCCGATTAATCGATTATGAAAATAGTAATCGATTAATGTCATAATCGATTAGTTGTCGATTAATCTATTAGTTGTTTCGGCCCTACACTGGATGATACAATATTTCATATATATAAAATCAGATGCTTAGGTGGGGTCAGTAGGGTTACTGTATCCTGTACCAATATCTTGGGTCTGATTTTATTAGCAAAATAACGAATGATAAAATGGGACATTAAAAAAAAAAAAAAAAACCCACACATACACATGTAGGTAAAAGTATATACTCCAGCAATAATCTAAATGCCCCACACTATACTACAATCTCACTGGCCATTTCAAGCCAAGATATCGCAGCCAGTTGCCTTTGGGCAAAACTTCAGGCAATACTAACCAACTTGTATTTGAAGGTGCAGACTTTGGAGATGTCACTCTTATCCTTGCTTCACTGATAAAGTGGAACTAAATCAACGATTTAACAATTTCCCAAAACTGTTACATGTCTTGAAAAGATAGCGGTCACAGTAGTTTGTGCTTACAATCCGTCAGGACATCAGCTGTTGTCATAACTGATCATATATGCAGCACCATGGGAACTGCAGATCAAATAGAAGCCAAGATGGTAGCTACCTTGGCTGTAAATGACAGAAAAGCTTCAGTTTCACTTAACCACTTCCCGCCCAAGGACGTCATATGACGTCCTGGACTTTCAGTGGGGATATCTGAATGATGCCTGCAGCTAGAGGCATCATTCAGATATCCATCTTTTCAGCCGGCGATTCTGTGCACCATAAGAACGATCATAGCGGCGGTTTCGCCGCTTGATCGTTCTTATAGGCAGCGGGAGGGGATGCCCCCCCTCCCGCCACCATCCGGTGCTTCTGCGGGCTCTCCCGTGCGATCGGGGACCCGGAGAAACGATCTGCCGGCACCGGATGGAAGGCATAGAGATGACTGGTGACCAGATGGTCACCAGTCATCTCTATGACCGTCGGAGGCCCGGGCGCGATGTGATGACGTCACGCCCGGGTCCTCAAATGTAAACAAAGCCGCCGTTGCGGCTGTAAGTATGAGATCGGTGAAATTTTTTCCACCGATCTCATGCTTTCTAGCCTGGAGGAGAGATGTGGGGTCTTATTGACCCCGCATCTCTCCATAAAGAGTACCTGTCACACACATTCCTATTACAAGGGATGTTTACATTCCTTGTAATAGGAATAAAAGTGATAAAAAAAAAAAATGAAAAAAAAAAAAAAAAAAAAGTGTAAAAATAAAAAAAATTAAGTAAAATAAAAAATAAAATACATTTTTTTTTAAAAACGCCCCTGTCCCCAGTAGCTCGCGCTCAGAAGCGAACACACACGCAAGTCCCGCCCACATATGTAAACGCCGTTCAAACCACACATGTGAGGTATCGCCGCGTGCGTTAAAGCGCCAGCAACAATTCTAGCACTAGACCTCCTCTGTAACTCTAAACTGGTAGCCTGTCAAAAAAAAATAAGCGACGCCTATGGAGATTTTTAAGTACTGAAGTTTGGCGCCATTCCATGAGTGTGCGCAATTTTAAAGCGTGACATGTTAGGAATCTATTTACTCAGCGTAACAATCTTTCACATTATACAAAAAAATTTGGCTAACTTTACCGTTTTGTTATTTTTTTAATTCATTAAACTGTTTTTTTTCCCCAAAAAAAGGCGTTTTAAAAATTATTGCGCAAATACCGTGCGAGATAAAAAGTTGCAATGACCGCCATTTTATTCCCTAGGGTGTCTGCTAAAAAAACATATATAGTGTTTGGGGGTTCTGAGTAATTTTCTAGCAAAAAAATTATGATTTTTGCATGTAGGAGAGGAGTGCCAGAATAGGCCCGGTAAGGAAGTGGTTAAAAGGATAACTAAAAATTTTAAATGAGTTATGCTAGGTAAACTCCAGCACCACACTAATAGACTTAAGCTGGCCATAGATTTTTATAGATTTCTTTCAATCTGACTAGGGTGTACAGCAGTGGTTCTCAACCCCCTCTAGTGTCGTGACCCCTTGATAAAAATTTCCCAAGTTGTGGGGACCCCTAACAGTAAAATTATTTTCGTAGCGTGGGTTGTCAGCACCCAAGGCAAGACAAGCAATTTGCGCCACTAACCCACGGACATTTAGCGCTCCCTGAGTCACTTCCACTCGTACAGTATTAAAACCCATTATGGTACATTTTAGGATGTACCACTCTTACTCTTTGTTCTCCTCTTTCCCTCTCTAATTTCTTGTTTTTTTTCCCCCATCCCTCTCTCTAGCCATCTTTCCTGTTCTTTCTCTCCCTTTTTCTGTGTTCCTTCCTCTCACTTCCTCTCCCTTCCATGTATTCTCTATTTTTATTCCTTGGTGGGGGGAATGGGATGAGTGGCAGAGCTGGCGGGGAGTTGGGATGAGTGGCGATGCTGGGGGGAGTTGGGATCAGCCAACTTAGTTGCTCTTGATCAAGGTCATCTGCTGATCTGAGAACTGTAGGGGGTACTTTTAATGGCAACACTAATCACAGGTAGTGTTACTCACTGTGTCTCCAGCTCTGTGGTGTCTCGCAGCAGTGACACCTATGCTTAAATCAGGAGATAGGGTCTTCTCCAGCCCTTCCCACCTTTCATTCCTCAGTCAGCAGACCTCTAGTCTCTTAAGATGCTGAGTGGGCGGCCACGAGCTCCAGGAACAGCCCAGCTGAGTGGCCGCAAAAAGGCTGGGAGAGCGTTGTGGGCTTTAGGAACAGCCTAGGATTCGGTGACCCCTGGCAAATCGTCATTCGACCCCCAGGTTGAGAACCACTGGTGTACAGGGTCATACACGGCTAGAATTTTGATTGAGGCATCAATCAGCTGAAATTTGAGTGTATGGCCAGCTTCACACTCACTGGTCCAGATTCCTGCAAAATCCAATGTGTTGGTACCAGGGGGAGATTCCCAGTCACTGCTCAAACTTCTGCCATGGGTGGATAAAAAAAAAAACAAAAACAAAAAAAAAAAAACACACGCATTGATTGTATATTACTTTACTGACTCTTTACATGAACGAATAGGATTTTTAGCACACAAGCAAGGGAATAGCTGAAATTTGCAGTTGTGGCTCCTCATGGAGTGCCCATTCAGGATTTTGCAGTGGGAGTGGACATGCTTGTATGGGAATGGGGGGCTGTAACTTAAGTGGAGGCTCACCCATAAAAACAAAAAAAACTGTCCTATCTGCATCATCCAACAACATACATATACAATATTTTTTTTTTTTAGCTTTTCATTACCTTAATAGAGCATTCTAAAGTCAGACTTCCGGTTTTGCCTTCCGTGGGAGTAGGCATCTCCTTTTCCCCGGGGCCGCTATGTTCTCTGGGAGCTCTCCGCAATGTCTCCCGTGGGAGCACAGTGTCATGCTTCCCAAGAGACATTGCGGAACGCCGTCCTTCGAAATCCCACGAGATTTAAAAAAGAAAAAAAAAAAAAAAAGTGACGCCGTGATAGTTTTTTTTTGGTTGTGCATACCATCACAATGGGGCGTGAACGTTCAATGACGCCACCCGTTGTGATGGCAACCAGTAGGTTTACGGTGCTACTTGCCCGTAAAACACTGCGCAGGCGCGAGAAAGCAGTGAATTCTAGGAGGTGAGCATTCACCGCTTCCAGGAAATGATTGCTTGTGGGCTTCACAATGCCCACAAGCAAGATGCCTGCAACGGATTTTTTAAGTATTTCTTTGCCACGAAAATGGACAGCGGACATTTGCAGAATCCAAGCAAGTGAGTATACCATTGTATTGTAAAACCCCTGTGAATGCTCTACAAAACACACACACACACACACACACACACACACACACACACACACACACACACACACACGTGGAACCCCTGCTTTAACTGAAAAGTACAGTTATCCTCTGAGGGCTCATTCACACAAGTATCAAAGACATGGCATACAGCGTATAGTTTTATACACGGCAGTATAGAAGGATAAAGGTCCATTCACACAGCCGTGTACTGCATTTAGCAGCCTGCCTGGAGCTGTAATTGGACCATATTTTACCCTACAAACACTTGTATCAACATTTACATACCTATACTCTAAGGCTCCACTTACACAGAAGCTCAAAAACGGCCGTTTTTAAAGCAGCAGAAAAAGCTAGCTTTTATCAGCGTTTTTTTACTAGCTTTTATTAGCGTTTTTCAGTGTAGCTTTTTTTAGCTTTAAAAAAAAAAAAATGTTTTCAATGGACTAAAAAACGCTCGCGGCCAGCGTTTGAGCGTTTTGCGCCTTTTTGCGTTTTTTCTGACGAAAAACGGCACTTTGAACGCAAATTTCCTGCGTTCAGAAAAAAGCCCATTAACTCCACTGCTCATTAAAGCTAAAAAACGTTATGTGTACATGAACACATAGGCTAACATAGAGTGCAGTTAATGGGCTTTTAAAAAAAATGCCAAAACGCCCATTAACTGCAGTTTATCAGCTTCTGTGTACATGGAGCCTTAAGCCAAACTGGAAAAAAAACAAACAAAAAAAATTAAAACACAACTCTTGCAGTTATACAACACTGACAACATATTAGTAAAGCAAATTTAAAGTGATACCAAAGCCAGAGTTAATCTGGTCATAGATGGATTGAATATCGTCTGGTTCAGCAAGACCCAGGATGAATTTTGATCCATGGTGATTCACACCTAAAAGAAGTTGATATAGCGAGCAACTTTTTTGAACAGACTGTTAGAAGATTTTAATCTGATCAGCGGCTAAAACAGATGATCAGTGTATTCTGACAGCAGAGGTGTTAAGAATACAATAGCCTTAACGCACCAACCAACACTAAAAGAATGGTTCACTAGAATTCGCAAAGTTGCTGAAATGGAAAACCTTATTCATATCGCACGAGACACTGGACGAAATTTAGCAAAAAATGGGCCTGTTGGACACACTACCAGACGACACCCGAATTCTTAAACATACTAAACCCAGATACTTGACAAGCCTCGCAATTTGGGATGGTTCAGGAATTTGGTGGCTTGTAACTTCCTTTCTTTGATTTCCAATCCTCTCATTGGTCCCTTTGCATTTCTCCGATTTCCCTCCTATAGATCTACACACAACCGCTCAGCCCGTACCCCCCTATCCACTTGCAATTGGTTGGGGAGGTCAGAGAGAGTCCCTAACCCACCTCCCTCCCCTATGCCTCCCCCTTCCCACCTTCTCTCTTCCCCAACCACCCTCCCCTAAGATACTTTGTACAAACATCCACACACCTGGTTCTAACCTGCACTTTGCATAATCTTACATTGCCTACATCAAAAGCCTGGATAAAAAGAACACTCCCCTGTCGCACCGCACTCAGCGGTTTTCCCTGTCCTCACACCACAATAACGCCTCTTGCTCAATTCACTCTCCCCCATACTACAATCCCAGACTCCAGTAGCAACAATCGATCATAAACAGGTCTCATAACTGTACTATAGCACACAGGTAGCCCCTTACTCGCCCAGGCCCACGGGATGGGTCCTGACATCCTCCCACATTTAATTCTATGTTGAAGTGTTTATATCTCTGATGTTACGTTAATTTGTGGCTGTACAATTTCACATTGCATTACTGCTGTTCCAAGTTATTTGTAAATGCTTAGTACTTTTCAATAAATTATTTGGGAAAAAAAATAAAAAACACAATAGCACCGTGAGGAAGGATTCCTCCACCCACCTCGTTTGTGTGGATGAGGGAATTTTTAATTTTTTCCGGTTAGCCCTCTACCTGATCAAAAAAAAAAAAAAAAAAAAACACCACGATCCATCTATGGCTAGTTTAAAGCGGAACAGGGATTCTCCCCACTGGCCGCTGACATCTTGATCTCTCACCCACGTATGTGAGTGCATGCAGTCAGTTTGGCATTGCTGAATTTCTACAGTGAGCTGCGTATGCATAGCTCACTGTACAGGGGTAGACTGGCGAGTAGGTCATCTTCCTGCAGAAGAGACAAAGCATGGATCTTCTGCATTCAAAATCCTGCCCGTTTGCCAATTTTTGTTTTGTACATAAAGTCCCACTTTAGGCCTCATGCACACAGGGCATTTTTGCTGCCACTTATAGGCACGTCAGGCTTTTTTTTTTATTTATTTTTTTAACAGCTTAACCACTTCAATACAGGGCATTTTAACCCCCTTCCTGCCCAGGACAATTTTCAGCTTTCAGTGCTGTTGCTGTTTAAAATGACAAATTGCGTGGTCATGCTACACTGTACCCAAACAGAATTGTTATCATTTTGTTCCCACAAATAGAGCTTTCTTTTGGTGGCATTTGATCACCTCTGCGGTTTTTATTTTTTTGCGACATAAAAGACCGGAAATGTAGAAAAAAAAAAATAGGATTTTTGTACTCACCGTAAAATCCATTTCTCTGACGTCCATGGACTGACACAGCTGGATACTGTAAACGTGTGGGTATATGTCCCTGCTTGCAGGAGAAGATCTAGGCAGAATGTTAGATGTTAAAACATTCTAGAACAAACCAGAGCTGAACAGCCCTGCCCAGGGGGGCGGTCCCTCTGGACATTACCCTCCCACCTGCAGCTAGCAGACCTCAGTTCGTAACAAAGCAGTACAAACCATAAAAGGAAGGGTGGGTGCTGTGTCAGTCCATGGACGTCAGAGAAATGGATTTTACGGTGAGTACAAAAATCCTATTTTCTCTTATCGTCCATGGACTGACACAGCTGGATACTGTAAACGTGTGGGACGTCCCAAAGCAGTATCAGAAGGGTGGGAGCAGTAGTAAAGGAACAACCAAAACTTCACTCCAAACAAGCAGAGCTTCTCAACGGAGGAGTTGCAACATTAAACAGCGGCCTGCAATGCTTTGCGGCCGAAGGGAGCATCCGAAAATGCAGCAACATCAACCTTATAAAATCTTGAAAAGGTATGAACGGACGACCAGGTCGTCACCTTGCACACTTGTGCAACCGACGCTTGATGTTGGAAGGCCCAGGAAGCACCAATTGCCTTGGTGAAATGCGCCGCAACCGGAAAGGGAGGCGCCCGCCCTTTAAGGGCATAGGCCTGTATGACGGTCTGCCTGATCCACCTAGAGACGGTGGCAGACGACACCGTGCGGCCCTGTTTTGGACCAGACACAGATTTCCGAATGGAAACAGTAGCAGACAGGTACACTCGTAAGGCTTGTACCCATCTTAATGTATGAAGTGCAAACTCTCAGGGATGCGATGGGTGAGGACACAAGGATGGAAGAACAATGTCCTTCTTAAGGTGAAGGGCCTACTTAGAAAAAGACGGTCGTGGGCACAACACCACCATATCCTTATGGAGGACCAAGTAAGGCGACTTGCCGGACAAGGCCGCCAACTCATACACCCGTCTAACCGAAGCAATGGCCACTAAGAAGGCCAACTTCCGGGACAAGGTCAAGAGAGGAATCCCTCTGATATTCTCAAAGGGATGTTCTTGGAGAACCAAGATGCATCAAATTCAGATCCCAAGTAGGGAGAGGAGGCTTGACAGGGGGGATCACATGGCGAACCCCCTGCACAAAAGGTGCTAATCAAGGAATGGTTCTGTAGCGGTCGTTGGAAAAGACAGCCCGGGCCGAAATCCGACCCTCAAAAAATAAAGTATGCAAGGCCAGTTTTTGGGTCACACCACGCTGTAAGAACAGCAAAATCCTGGGAACGGAATACATCCGAGGACGCCACTCAAGTTACAACATAGAAGAGATGACCGAATACGAGAGAACTCGGTCCTTCAGCACCTGGCTTTAAACAGCCATGCCATTAAAGCCAAGGACTGTAAAGCAGGACGAAGTATGGGATCATGAGACAGAAGGTCCACCCCAATAGGCAGTCGCCAGGAACGTCTGCGACTAGCCAAAGTAGATCGGCGTACCATTGTCGCCATTCCGGAGCACTGGAATGGCCTCAGCCCCTACTCTGCGAAGCCGGCGAGGCAACAGTAGTGAGGGGTAAGCATATATCAGGCGATACTGCCCCCACGGGCTTCCAACGCGTCTGAGACGTCCGCCCAGGGATCCCTGGACCTGACCACGATCTTGCCACCTTGCGAGTGAGTCGAGAGTCCATAAGGTCCACTTCCGGTGCCCCACCTCCGGTAAAGGAGGTGGAAACACCTCCGGAGGCAAGGACCCTTCCCCTGCAATGCACACGGCCGACAGGACCGTCTTGCAGCGAGATGTATGAAAATCCCAAAGAGACTCCGCAATGTATCGGAGAAGGGAGGCCCCGTTGTACAGGGTGCCTCAACTGTTGGCCAATAAAGGCAACTTGATGGAACTTCCCTAGAAACTCGGTCAGAGGACTAGTACCTCAGCCTCCACAGGTGGCGCAAACCCACCCCGGGCACAGAGACCCTAAAGGCTAAAGCAGTTGCAGTGCACCTACTAGACGACTGATTGATGAAGCAGAGGCTTTTGCCCAGTCATTGAGCTACAAAAAACGCCAGAGACGCAGCCACTAAACGGGCGTAACGCTAACCTCAGCCTGGCGAACACAGTCCAAGCCAGCGCTTCTAATCACCACTGAAAGCAGGTGGAAAGTGATACCCCTGAAACCAGGGATCCTTGTTACAATGCTTCATCCAGCAGCTACCCATGGATAAGTGTTGATTGTACAAACACATAGTTTATACTATGTATTGCGTCAAACGCACACAGAGTGTGGGAGGAAACCCACCCAGCCACAAAGAGCATAATACCACCACATACGGCGTATGTAGTTTAGTATGTGTGGATAAACCTATTAAACACGTATATACTGTGCCAGCGACGAAGGCGCGCACATCGGGGCTTGGACGTAAACCAGCCACGCAGATTGCGTACACAACCGTGTAGGTATGTTAGCCTGCGAGTAAACAAATTGCACGTTTATACTGTGCATATCGCTGAGAATGCGCACACCATTGGAACGCAGGGGAGAAACCTGAGCACCCTGATGAAACCCATGCAGACTGCATACACATACCGTGTAGGTATTATAGTATGTGTGCTAAACATTTTGCACAAGCCCATGTGTGCATAGCACCGAAGGCGCGCACACTGTTGGCGCGTGGGAGGAACCGAAGTACCCCACGCATACTCAGAGAATGCAATACCTACAACTATTGTGAATGTATTTAGTGTAGTGTATAGACATAATGTGTATGTTTACACCGTGTATTGCACCAAAGGCATGCATGTCATGTAGCGTGGGTGGAAACCCACGCAGACTGCATATGCACACTGTGTAGGTATTATAGTGTGTGTGCTAAACCCACGCAGACTGCACAGACATACCAGGTAGGTATGTTAGTATGTGGATATCCAATCGCACAAATTTAGACTGTGCATAGCGCCGAAGCGCCGATACCAATGTTGTGTGGGAGGGAACCGGAGTACCCAGAGGAAAACCACACAGACTGCCTACACATACCGTGTAGGTATTATAGCATGCGTGATAAACATTGAACATGTTTAACTGTGCAAAATGCTAAAGGCGCACATACCGTTAGCGCGTGGGAGGAAACCAGAACACCTAGAAGAACTCCACGCAGACAGCACACAGATACCGTGTAGGAATGATAGCATGTGAATCAACATATTGCACATGTTCATGCTGTGCATTTCCATTGGAGCGTAGGGGGAAACCGGAGTACCCGGAGGAAGCCCACGCAAACAGTATACCCATAGTATACCCATACTGTAAACATATATAGTATGTGCAACAAACATATTGAACATGTCTATACTGTGCGGAGAGCCGAAGCGCACATACCATGAGAGCGCAGGAGGACACCGGAGCCCCCGCCGACCCAGAGAGTATAATACATACATACATATACTGTGAATGTATCTGGAGTTGTGCATAAACATATTTTGTACGTTTATATCATGCATGGCACTGAAACAGCATTGGAACATGGGGGAACACTCACGCAGACACAGAGACCAATAACACATACATACACTGTGAATGTATGCAGTGTAGAGGTATAGGAGGAGTTTAAATTATGGCGCAGAGGCGCATAATCTTCTCTGCATCATTCCAACCTGCTTGACTGTGCTGCTGAAGCAGCATACAGGTAACCTCTGATCCTCAGACCGTGTGTCTGTCAGAGCTCAAAGCGTTCCCCAGGAAATGGTGGGAAATGTTGCCTCAGGATATCACACAGAAGGCTCACAGGGACTAGAGACATACATGAATAAAGTCCTCCCCCCCACCATGTATCATCCATGCTGCTCTGAGGCAGCGTGTGGAAAACAGTGAGGAAGCTGTGTAAAAGAAAGGCTTGTCACACACAGCAATTCCAGCTTGAGAGTGTTCCTCACATCAATGAGATCACTTACAAGCACCCTGTCATTCACTGACACAGAACTGGAGTCTTCCTCACAAGGGAATGTCCTGTTCATAAATATTAAATATTCAGAGCTAGGGTGCTGAGCCCAATAGCTAGGCCCATATCTGACTCAGAGCACTCCTTCACTAAAGATTTTTGTGGGGGGAGGGGGCTTATAGCTCCTTTTGCTCACACCGCTTCCATTCTGACAAGGAATGATTCCAGGACTGCTGACAACTGGTCCATAAGGACCGCAGGTGCAGGAAACATATGAACATGTTTAACTGTGCAGCACTGCCAGTTGCCCCAGGCAAGTGTGGAGAGCAGGTGTATCAGACTCCATAACGCCACCCTCTGAGACCTTATACACTATACAGTGAATATACAGTCCACCCACTGGCTACGCTGAGACTGAGGAGGGGATACCCGGAGGACCCACCAACCCTTAAGGACCGCTCAGTCTGTGAGAAGATTGTGAGGGAATTCGCACCGCTGCTAGAATCGAAAATAAATGCGCGGCGGCCACAAGAAAATGGGCGCCGGCCGCAGCTACAACTGCGCCATTGAACGCCAAGATGGCTGCCGAGCGCGAAATTCAAAGCTCCCGCTAATGCGCACGCTAACGGCGCACGCAATAATCACCTCACACACACCAGAAAAAACTGCAGACATGAGCGCCCAGCCAGGCCAGAGTGACCCCCAAGCACCCCACCAGTACAGGGTGCAGAGAGCAGCATAACAGGGGGGAGACAGGGAGAACCCCTCACACACAGAAACACAGCCAGTATGTACTCACCTTGCAGCAGGAGAGACTACTTACCCATCCCTAGAGGGACCCACTGGCTTGTTTCAGACAAACCTATCACAGAGTCGTACTGCGTAGCTGTAGGCCCGATCCACCGCGAAAGATACAGTAGGTACTGTTCTATCTTGAGAGGACCGCGGAAGCATGAAAGCAACCCGGCCACCCCTGGAGCCATGGGGTATGTCGTGAACTGAGTCTCACGCACACAAGGCGAGGATCAGCACGCTCGATGGTCGGACAGGGAAGACTACGAGGATACCAGTGTACCCAACCTGTTGCCCAGCCGACAGTTGATTGAAGGTCTCAAAAATAAAATAATAAAATTCCCAAAGGAATAAAATTTAAAAGTAAAATCTTCCAGGAGACTGGCTCCTGAGAGAGCCACGTCTTCTTCTGCTAGGCAGAAAAAAAAACTGAGGTCTGCTAGCTGCAGGTGGGAGGGTACTGTCCAGAGGGACCGCCCCCTGGGCAGGGCTGTTCAGCTCTGGTTTGTTCTAGAATGTTTTAACATCTAACATTCTGCCTAGGTCTTCTCAGTATCCAGCTGTGTCATTCCATGGACGATAAGAGAAAATAAGTTTTTCTTTTGTTTCTGTTTTAAAATTTTGTAAATACGCAAGTTTTCTCCTTCACTGACGGGCACTGATAAGGTGGCACCGACTATGGGCACTGAAAGGCTGCACTGATAGGCATCATCGATGGCACTGGCAGGCATTGGGATCGGCACTGATTGGCAGCTGCCTGGTGGTCTAGGGTGGCATACCTGGTGGTCCAGTGTGGTGGCCATCCCTGGTGGTCCTGGGCAGGCATCTGAGGGGGGGCTGCGCTGATAATCAGCACAGACCCCCCTGTCAGGAGAGGAGCCAATCGGCTCTCCTCTACTCGCGTCTGTCAGACACGAGAGAGGAAAAGCCGATCAACGGCTCTTCCTGTTTACATCGTGATCAGCCATGATTGGACACGGCTGATCACGTGCTAAAGAGCCTCCGTCAGAGGCTCTTTACCGGGATAGGTGTAGCTGTGTGTCAGACTGATACACCACCGATCGGCGCACGGCGGCTGTTATCCTGCTGGACGCCATATGAGGCCCAATCAGGATAACTGAACCACCGCCCGGCCGTCATTCTGCTATAGGCCGGGTGGAAAGTGGTTAAAAACGATATTCCATTTTATTCTGTGTGGTCCATGCACACATAGGCTTTTGGGAGTTGTAAGTAGAATAGGAGTTTTCAAGCTGAAAAAAAAAAAAAAAAAAAACTAAAAAAAGCCCAGGACCAGCACGTTCTGGAGCAGCAGTGTTACAGCTGTAAAAACGCCTGTTAGCGCTGTATACAGCGTTGGGCTGCGTTAAGCGTTTTTAAGCTGCAGTAATTGGATTTGGGAGTGGAAAACGGAAGAGGGCAGAGAAATATTGGTAAACGCCAACACGCATTAATTTAACGCCAATGCAAAACGCTTCTAAAAGCATGTTTTTACAGCTGCTTTTTTTTTTTTTTTTTTAACGCCTTGTGTGCATGAGGCCTTAAAGTGGTTGTAAAGGCAGGTGTTTTATCTTAATGCATTCTATACATTAAGATGAAAAGCCCTCTGTGTGCAGCAGCCCCCCTAACATTTACCTGAGGTCCCTCTCTGTCCACGAGTGTCTCAGCCACCCGAGACTCTCCCTCCCGATTGGCTAAGACACAGCAGCGGCGCCATTGGCTGTCGCTGCGGTCAAAGTCAGCCAGCCAATCAGGGGAGGGGGAGAGCAGGGCTGGATCGGGGCTACATGTCTAAATGGACACAAACAGGGAGCTGTGACTTGGCGGCCCCCATAGCAAGCTGCTTACCTGTGGGGGCACGGAACAGGAGGAAGGGGCCAGGATTACAGAAGAGGGACACGATAAAGAGAGCGATCCAGGCTGCGCTGTGCAAATCCACTGCAACAGAGCAGGCAAGTATAACATGTTTTTTATTTTAATAGGAAACCAAAAAAAAAAAACAAAGAAAAAAAACACGTGACTTTATAATCACTTTGAAGTGGAACTGAAGTTCTGCAGTAACAATCAGCGAGCAGGCAAGGTTTTTACAACAAAAGAGAAATGCAATGTCTTTCCTGCAAAAAAACAAACAAACACCTTCCTGCCTGCTCGCTGTCTTAGCTGTCCAATACAGTGTAGGCACGGTTGCTGTGTGGCAGAATGACGGCCTTCTGTGCATGTCAATGAAGACCAGCGCACAGGAGAGGATGATGGTGAGGGAAAAGTATACATTCCTTCAGTTCTGCTTTAACCCTTGCAGTGCAGGGGGGGGGGGGGGGGCTGCAAGGGTAATTTTTTTAATTCTCCTAGAGTTGAGCTTTGGACCCGTTGGCTGTCGCCCAGGACCTAGATGTAAATATCAATCTGTAGCCAGTAGCACTGGTGGCTGAAAAAAAGTCGGTTAAAAATAGTGTTCTAGACATTTTTCCAAAAAGGTGCTAATAATAGTACTAAAAACGCACGTAATTTTATTTTGCTTATGGTGGGTTTTTTCACAGGTCATGAGACTCAAAAACTGCATTAAAAAAAACTTAACAGGTACGTTATTGATGTGCCTTTGCTGCATTTTCAATGCATTTCAAACGGGGATGTGCGTTTTTTTAACTGACCAAAAACGCAGCAAGCAGGATTTTTAACACCACAATGGAAGCGCAACGGACCAGTGTGAAGATATAAATAGAATTTAAAGTGATGCATTTTTATTGATCTTTTTTGTGCTAAAGGTGCCAATAATAGCCGAAAATAAATTCATATTCATTTAAATTCATGATACTAACCACTTACTGACCGCATAACATAATTGTATTGCGGCAGGTCGGCTCTATGGTGCAAAATCAAGTACCTGTACGGCATTTCGTTAAATAGCCACTGTGCATGCTGATAGGAGAGAGGAAGCCAATCAGCAAGTCCAGCGAACACGATGTCCGCCGGCCACTCATGATCGTTCCTGAGTTGGCAGAAGGGCGGTCTGTCTATGTAAACAAGGCAGAGCGCCGTTGTCAGGGAAGAAGATAGAGATCTTGTGTTTCTGCTAATCAGCAACACAGATCTCTTTCTTCACCCAGTCAGAGCAACCCCACTACCAGTTAGCAAGCACCTCCTAGGGACACCATTTAACCCTTTGATCCCCCTTCCCTGCCAGTGTCTTTGACACTGATCACGGTAATAGGGCAGAGAAATGCTGGGGGAAAAAAAAGCATCTGTAAAAACATGCTTTTAGAAGCGTTTTGCATTGCCGTTAAATTAACGCGCGGGGGGGTCCCACCCTACACAAAGGAAAGGGGGGCCGCATGCTCCCATACTCATCCCCCCCGGGACTGTGAGCTTATGCCTCGTGTCTGTGGAGAAAGCGGCCTGGCTGGCCTGTCATGGTGTACACAGGCCGTGTGGTGTGCAACCCATTCCCCCCCAATATACACAAGCCGGTGGCCAATCACCCTATAGGGCTCCAGTGTCCGCAGCAGGTAACACGCCAGTGCCTCGTCACAGTGGAAGGTCCCGTTGTGGGTGCCGATTTTGGGCGCCATGTGTCTCTCCTCCCGACGGGGCCTCTTCGGGTCTTCAGGCATGAAGAGGGGGAAAATGTGACGGCTGACACGGAGATGGCGGGAACAGGAAGAAAGAAGGAGTTGGCCTGATAACAGAGCCCGACACACCATGTGGAACCAAATAAAGTGGCCGACCGAATGGAATAAACGAGTGCACACTACACTTCCGCCTGCCGGGAGAGCGTCAACGTCACGTGTCCTTTATTCCTGGCTATGATAAACTGTATAGATGAGCCGTGATATAGCGATGTACGCTGGCTGTACAATGAAGCGGGGGATCCCAGTGGGTGTCTCACATTGTCCGGCTATATTTTTAAAAATAAAGTTTTGACGGTCACGTATAGCCCACAGCAGATGTTCCGTCAGATTAGGCGACCCGTCAAATCTCGTAACGGAAGTGACATTCCGTCATGGCCATCTTGGTACACCCCGCACTCAGCCGCAGTAAGCCTAGTCTGAAGTCGCCAAGCGGACATATTTTTACACCCACCGAAATTTTGCCCTTCACACTTATTTTTACCACTAAACTGAGCGTATATCGTCAAATGCAGTATTTAAAAGTCCATGACGCAGTTTGATGTTGAATTTTAAAAGCAGTGTTCTGCTGTCAGATTAGCAAACGCGTGAGTTCAGCAGGTTTGCGCTGCTTTTAAAATTCAACATAAAAAGTGTCACAGACTTCTTAATACTGTACTCAGTTTCGTGGTAAAAATAAGTATGAAATACAAGATTTCGGTGGGTGTAAAAAGATGTCCGCTTGCCGCCTTCAGACTGTAGGCTTAGTGTGGCCGAGTGTGGGGTGTATCAAGATGGCTGTTACGGAGCATCAATTCCGTTATGAAATCTAACTTAACATCGACTCCGTGCAGTAATGCCTTCATGACAGAGGGTAACACAAATCCTAACCACTTGACCTCTGGAAGATTTAACCCCCCTTCATGATCGATGTTCCATCAAAATGGGCAATTCATCAAGATCTCCAATTATGTCACTTCCGGTTACTGTAAAGTGTAAACCATCAGTAATTAGAGATTTCAATGACTTGCCATTTTGACACAACACCGGCAAGCACGTACACTCCGATACACAAATACTTTGCTGTTTTGACACAACAGCGGAGATGGCCATCTTCTTGGCTAGTATCGGAGCGGACTTACAATGTCCGCTCATTATCATGTACCGGAGAGTATATGGTTGCCGGTGTGTCAAAACAGCAAGTCATCGAAATCTCCAATTACTGACGGTTTACAGTAAGGCCCCTTTCACACTGGGGCGGTGGGTGTATAGCGCTGCTATTTTTAGCGGCGCTATACCGTCGGAATTGCCGCAGTATTCGGCCGCTAGCGGTGCGGTATTAACCCAAAGAAGGGTTAATACCGCCCGCAATGCGCCTCTGCAGAGGCACATTGCCGGCGGTATTACCGCGGTTTCCCATTACTTTCAATGGGAAGTAGAGGTGTAGGAGCAGTAAAAACACTGCTCCAAAGATGCTGCTAGCAGGACTTTTGGAGTGGTCCTGCTAGCGCACCACCTCAGTGTGAAAGCCCTCGGGCTTTCACATTGAGACTGCAGGGGCAGGAGTTTTCAGGCGGTATTTAGGCGCTATTGTTAGCGCTAAACCGCCTGAAAAACTCCTCAGTGTGAAAGGGGTCTAACCGGAAGTGATGTAGTTGGCGATCAGAACAAAGGACCATCCAATTCGCATACGTGTGAACCCAGCCTCTGCTTTCCTGGTCCTACCTAATGTCAGCACACAATGTGTTAACGCCTCCACTGGAACCCACAGGGCCACCTCTTTCTAGCTAAATATAAACAGCCCCTCACCCACTGAAGTGTTCTTCTGTTTTGGTCATGCTCCAGACTATCTGTTGATTGCAGTTGGTAAGTACTTTGGTTGCTGCAAGTAAATGCCCCCTGCAGCACTGCCCCTCCAGGTTCAGCCTCTCCTGCAGTTGGAAGACCCAGAATGTTGGATGTAAACCCTCCTGAAACTGGGTGCCCCGTGTGCCAGGCCATGAGCAATGTTGCTTAAACAGCACAGATATTGTACAGATGTGGCATTAGTGAGCTCTGCAATTTCACACTTTGGCCTCTCCCTTGGGGTTTTTTTCCTGTCTTGTATAAGCAGCATGCTGCGCTACTCTCCTGGCTTTATTTAAACAAATAAAAATAAATATATATATATATAAATAATTAAAAACAAAAAGTACATGGTATATATTGTATAGAATGGGAGAAGTTCCTATATGTGAATGCACCTAATATTAAAAGAGGAAATGTGTATAGGAAATAGGGGATGTTGAGGACTAATGGTTTAACTTGGATCAAAGGAATACATTAAAATGAAAGGAAGGTGCTGATTAAATATAAATCATTTTACAATTACTAATTCAGACACAACAGGTGTTTCAGTAAGGAGGAGGTGAATACTTCCCATTTAGTGCTTGAGAGGTTGTTAAGTTGTGTAAGTTTAATTTAAATGTATTCCTTTGATCCAAGTTAAACCATTAGTCCTCAACATTCCTTAAAACCCCCTATTTCCTATACACATTTCCTCTTTTAATATTAAGATTAAGTGCATTCACATATAGGAACTTCTCCCATTCTATACCACATACTTTTTTTTATTTTATTATTATTTATATATATATTTGAAATAAAGCCAGTAGAGCAGCGCAATGAGGTTGGATGTCGAGGCATGCTATTGAGCTCCTGGTTTAAAGTTAATATCAGCTTACCACCATGTAAGATATTTCCTACTTCTGGTTATTGGCTCCCACGTAGACTGCAAGGTTCAGGAATTCTCCCCCTGTTTTCTGACCCAAGAGAGTCTGCTGGCCAATTTATCATCTGTGGTGCACAATAAATCCATCAAAAATCATTTGATCAGAGTGGGGAGTCAAAACGCAGCCTCTCAAAGAGATTTTTGTTTTTAATGAACGGAATGTAATAACTCACCTAACTAACCATTTTCTTATGTATTTTAAAAAAAAAAACCTCCTCTACCAAGTCACACCCCTGAAGAAGGAGATAACCGTACTTTGAAACGCATAGGGTGCAAGAGGACTGTACTGGATGTATATAAATACATTATGACAATGTTATAGATATACAATACATTCCATATTTTATGTTGATTTTTATGTAAGATTTTGATAAACTCTAAATATTTACTTCAATACTCCAAACTTCAAAAATTGTACCTATAAAGGGGTTTCCTTCCTTTTTTTGTTTCTATACTGGATGTGGTACTAAAATGCATATAATTACCGTCTCCCTTTGTTGCTTATATCAACTAGGGATCACCTTATTCAGTACAAATTTTTACATCGCATTTATCTTACTACGGCCAGATTAGCTAAAATATTCCCTACCCAGTCGCGTCCTGTTGCTGGTGGTGCACTTCATCCAATGCAGACTTTTTACAAATATTTTGGGGCTGTGCAGCTATCCAAATTTTTGGGCGGGGGGTCACTGAGTGTTTGGAAAAGGTTACTACAATTAATGAACAACCAGCGGTTGAAGTGTGTCTCCTGGGACTTGTTGATGACCTGGCTCCTAAGGGAGTGACACATAGGGGTTGATTTACTAAAGGCAAATCCACTCTGCACTGCAAGTGCACTTGCTGTAAATCTGAGGGGAAGATCTGAAATGAGAGGAAGCTTTGCTGATTTTATCATCCAATCATGTACAAGCAAAAATTCAGTTTTTTTTTTTTTTCCTTGCATGTTCCCCTCGGATCTACAGCAACTGCACTTGCAGTGCAAAGTGGATTTGTCTTTAGTAAATTAAATTCTTAATAAACGAAAAAAATGCCATATCACGGAAAAAATGGCCTGGTCCTTAAGGGGGTAAAACCTTACAGTCCTTAAGTGGTTAAAGCCTGGTATACAGCACAGTGCTTGTGCGGTGTCATTTGGCCCCTGTAACATCTGAAATACCTGGCTGATCCTGCCCTCCCCTGACCACGGTTTATCATGGCTACTAAGCCCTGAGCCGTGGTCAGGTTACATGACTGTCATCTGCAGCTCTTCTCTGTCCTCCTCCACCCCCTTCCTTCCCCGCCCCCCCCTCCCCCTTGTTTTTGGGGATAAGGCTCTACCACTACTTGGACATCATTTTGATTGTCGTATTTTCAAGCCGGGAGCTGACAAAAATCACAACCTTGTCCTAGAAGTCCTTTCCAAGTTTGATCGGCTAGTGAACAAACAGCAGAACAAAGGCAGTTAAAGAGGAACTACACTGTATCTGATCGCCACAAACCAAAAGTGCCATTTAAGTTTTACAATTCAGAGCAAACTCACCCATCCCTCCATGCTTTATTTTGCTGAGAAATCACTTTAAAAAAAACACCCCCTAGCATTACTGTCAATGGCCATCTTGAGTAAGGGCAGATGATTCATGTAGCATTTACTTCCTAGAATCCATCTGCCATTAGCTCAGGCATGCAGTCAGAAAAAAATCATTCCGACAGTTGTTGGAGATTTCAGAATTTTCCTGCAAAAGATCCCTTTTGCACAAAGAGTCATTGAGTACATAGGGAGAAGACTTTAGTGCTGGACAATTTGCCAACAGTGTACTTGGACAGGTCTAAAGACATGCAGAAAGTGAACAATATTTTCATTTTGCCATCAGGTCCTCAAGAGTCACCCACTGTTGGATTACCAGGACGTTTAGATTTGCATGCAGGAAGTAGGCCTTTCTGGGTTGTCAACCTTTGACGCAGTTATGCCAGGATTTTGGTGGACGGTAAATGTGAGGTGGCCAGCTTCAGTTCTTGTGCGGTCTTCGACTTTACAAGCTAAACACGCAATCAGCATGTTCTGCAAAGTTTGGCATAAGTAATATATTCTTTTTGTCTTCAGCAGCCTTTCTTTGCTTGTCAATGTTACTTTTCATGTGTTCTCTCCCACCCATTTATTCAACTAGTTATATCCCATTGTGTGCTGACGTGAGGTAGGACCAGAAGAATGTAAAATTGTCATCAGATACCTACCTCATAGAAGCCACAAGACTGCTCCAACTCAGCCTTTTTCAACCAGGGTGCCTTGGCAAAATGCCTAACAAATGTATACAGGCTGGCGTGTGGATCAAGCCTGCCTTTTAGTTACACTAAGCCACAAGTTTTCATTGTGCACCATTACAACCTTCTCGCTGCTGGCATCCTAATGACCAATATCAGCTGATAAGGAAAGGGGTAACCTGCATAGCATACTTGTTTCAACCTCCCCTCACCCTTAGCATTGGGGTAACATTAGCTGAATGATGGCAAGAAATTAAGGGAGAAGAGAAACATTGGGCTACTAGTCGGTACCGGTTTGCAAAAGTATATTTGGTTTGGAAGAAGTTTGTAAAAGTATATTTGGTTTGGAAGAATGAATCACCTCCAATGTTCGGTGTCCTACTTGGACTTGCTAATGCAGCAACGTCCACATTTAGTAGTTTATATTTACTAAAACTATTGTATTTTAATGTTCTGTGGGTAACCAGATATAGTAAATGCAGGGTCCTGGGTTTAGTAACACTTAAGCCCCATACACACGGTCTGACTTTTGCCCAACAAACTTAGTTTTAAGCAAGTTGGACCAACAATCCGACCGTGTGTACACTCCATCGGACAAACTTTTTTTCCGTTTGGTTTTGTTTTCATCCGACAAAAGTTGGGTCTGCAAACAGACAAACTTTTGCCCAACAAAAGTCCGATGGAGCAAAGTCCTACCGTGTGTACAGAAAACCATAGGACTTTTGTCCAATGGACAAAACAACTAATGTTAAAATCAACCAACAATAGCAGAAGTTGACCAAAGGATGGCGGTAAAGAGCAGAAAAACCATGTGATGTTGCAAAAAGTTTTGGGAACGTTTGCAGAAAAGTCCTGTGGCGTGTATGCTATAGGTGTGCCCGGCCAACTCCATTCGGACAAAAATCCACGGAAAAGTCAGATGGAAGTGCGACCGTGTGTACGAGGCTTAAGATCGCTGGAGATGGACTTGTAACCTTGAGATTGTCTATGCTTTTCCACAACTTTTGTTCTCAAATCCTTAGACAAGTCTTTGCTGCTTTCTCTTCTCCAATGTCAGTGTGGCACACCAACACAACAGAAAGGTTGCATACAATTTTAAAAGTATAAGTTTACCTTTCATAACATTCTGCACCCATATTCAGGGTGTAACATGTTATGAAAACACCTGGCCCCACTAGCTGTCAAAAGGTTTAAAAACGCAGCTCCGCCACTCATTCAGGGTGCTCTGTGAATTGAAAAAACTGCTAGTCCCAACAGCCTTAGTGGCTGTCGGATTGTAGTTCTCAAAGAACTACCATGGTGATGTGGAGAACCGTGGTAGTTCAGTCATGCTTCCTGTCAAAATGTATCAGTTTCCTCGTACGAGTTGCAAGGAAGTAGATACTGATGCAATGCAGGTCGCCTGCAGCCCTGTCAGTGTGATTTGCTGGTGCAATGCATTATAGGCTCTTGCAACAAAAAATATATATTTTTTTTTTTTTGCAGGAAAAAAAATGTGCAAAGAAAAAAAAGCATTTATTATTTTTGGGCAAAAGGTGAAATTATCCTTTCACTGGTTGCCAGTGTGAATTCTATATTGTCAGCACCTGTTAATTGATACAGATACGTTTAAATTACAATTTACAGGAGCATCACAAGCTTGGAATGCAATTGTCTTACAATTTTGAGAAGATGCCAATAATTTTGTCTGGTCCATTTTTGGAGTTTAGTGTGCAATGTGCCAGATTTGGCATTTTGTTTCTTCACTCTTTTGCGTCATACCAATACAAACAAAATAAATAAATATGAGAATGCCTAAACATTTGTATTTGCAACAATTTTCTGGGCGAAGTGTGCATTATCCAACAGAAATGCAGGGGTGCCAATATTTTTGCCCATGACTGTATATTATACCATTATACTGTACCTGATATATTAAAAATACACCAAAATAATTTTCCTATCTTAACCAGTTCCGACCAGCCACCGCAGTTGTACTGCGGAAGGTTGGCTCCCTTGCACGAATCGCCATACGGGTCCAGCAGTCCATGCACTCTTTTGCGGAAGCAAGCTCGCCCGCGGGTCAGACGTACTCTGTCCGTCGGCCACCCGCGATCATGGGAAGAAGGCAGGGGGGGGGGGGGGGTGTCTGCTTTTGTCAACAAAGACGATCCCCCCCCTTTAAGAAGATATCAGCTGTTCCTAGTGATAAGGAACAGCGATCTCTCTTCTCCCAGTCAGTCCATCCCCCATACAGTTAGAAACACCTCCCAAGAGAACACTTAACCCCTTCCCTGTCAGTGCCATTTATACAGTGATCAGTGCATTTTATAGCACTGATCACTGTATTGGTGTCACTAGTTCCCAAAAAGTGTCACTTGAGGTCAGATTTGTCCACTGCAATGTCACAGTTCTGCTAATTGCGGATCACCGCCATTACTAATATATAAAAAAAAAAAGTCCCTTAATCCCTTTCCCCGATTTTGTAAACACTATAACTTTTGCACAAACCAATCAATACACTTATTGTGTTTTGTTTTTTTTTACCAAAAATATGTAGCATAATATATGTTGGCCTAAACTGATGAATAAATTAGTGAACAAATAAACAAGTTTAATTTTTTTTGGGATATGTATTGTAGCAGAATGTAAAAAAAAATAATTTTTTTTTCAAAATTTTGTTTGGATACGTCATCGCATGACCACGCAGTTGTCAGTCAGTGTTGTATCGCAAAAAATGGCCTGGTCATTAAGGGGGAAAATCTTCCGGTCCTTAAGTGGTTAATCATCAACCACGTTAGTTGCTAAATGTAACCATATTGCTACACTGAGAGGCACCTCTGCTCATTTATACTTTGTAGCTCCTGCTGGATTTTGCTTCTAAAGCCCCGTACACGTGGTCTGACTTTTTGCTAACAAACTTAATTTTGAGCAAGTTTGCCAAAAAATCCGACCGTGTGTACGCTCCATCGGACAATCTTTTTTGGTTTTCATCGGACAAAAGTTCGGTCTGCAAAATGGACAAACTTTTGGCCAACAAAAGTCCGATGGAGCAAAGTCCGACCGTGTGTACAGAAAACCATCGGACTTTTGTCCGATGGACAAAACAAAATCATCTTAAAATCAACCAATAGCAGAAGTTGACCAAAGGGTGGCGGTAAAGAGCAGAAAAACCCGGTGATGTTGGAAAAAGTTTTGGGAAAGTTTGCAGAAAAGTCCTGTGGTGTGTATGCTATGGGTGTGCCCGGCCAACTCCGTTCGGACAAAAATCCACAGAAGAGTCAGACCATGTGTACGAGGCTTAAGCCCCTTGTGGAGGCTGCCATTTGTGGATGGGCATTTTATGGTTACAGAACCTATCACATTACTATTGAATAAAATGGTTGTGGAACGAAGCATCAGAGTTTCCATTATGTCTTTTTTTTTTATTCTTTATTTTCCATTATTTCTTATGGGGAAATTCGCTTTGGATTAGAGATAATTTTTTTGGACTGTTTGCACATAATTTTATATTTTTTTGGGGGATATCAATTACATTGCACTAGCTTTTATATATGTCTGCACATTCTTTTTTTTATGTAATAGTATACCAAACTCCTGGTATTGATGATATAGTATTGATTTGTTGCACTAGAACTTATGATACATATGTTTGCACATTGTTTTTGTATTTTGATGATATGTATTTGCACTTACAGTATTTATGAATGAATAAAAAAAAAAAAAAGGTACATAGGGTTGATGTGTAGACTAGCGCTGCTCACACTACACATTGCCCAAATCCAATTGATGTTTTATCAAAAGCAAGAGCAGCAGCAGTCAGACGATTTGTATTCAGTACATTTATCTGTGGCTCTGTTACATTAACCACGTCTTCAGGGCACTTTCACCCCCTTCCTGCCCAGGCCATTTTTCAGCCTTAAGCGCTGTTGCACTTTGAATAACAATTGCACGGTCATGCAACACTGTACCCAAATTAATTTTTAATCATTTCTTTAACAACCGCCAAAAGAAAGCTCTATTTGTGTAATCACTGCTGGGTTTTTTATTAAAAAAAAATAAATAAATGTATTAGTCTGCACTTATTTTAAAAGTTGAAGCTTAGTGGGAGGGCAGTTAGGGAGTCACTAGAGCTCAGGGAGAGGAGATCGGGGTGCTGGTGCTTCGTGAGGGCAGTGGCGCTCAATACCTGGCTGCTTAATCCATCTGGAATCCTGTTGAAGAATCATCCCTCTCCCACTTTTCTTCTCTGTGGATCTTTCTCCAGATAGATGCAGTGACAGGCCCTGGCTCATCTAGAGGGATACCAATACAAAAAATATCACTGCTGCCACTTGTAAAAAAAAGAGCCGAAAGCAAAAAACTTCCTCTGCAGAGGAATCCTGTAGTGGATGTCTTCCTTTGCTGCTGCCATTTGTTTACTTGGATCAGCTATCACTGCACTGGCATCCCCCCCGGAGGTGCCAGACACAGGTCTTCTGACACCGCTGTCCCCTCTTCTGTTAGTGGCAATTGCATGCATTACTTCAGGTCAATGACTCAGTTTTTTGCAAACAAGCTCAGTAACAGCAATTCCTATTTTTCTCTGACAGGTTTACTTTAAAAATAAAAATCAAAGATCATCACAAATCTAGTAAAATGTAATGATTAATTCTTCTGAACGCAAATAAAAACGATGCATAGAAAATAGCCACGACTTCTGAAAGATTGTGACAGTATATACACTCATATGCAGCAAGCGTATAGCAATTCTTACCTCATTGGTTATCTGTGACAAAGGGGTTGGGGGTCACTTCATTATCTACAGTACATCAGATTTTTATGCTCGACCATTGGATTTAGAAATCAAAAAGTATGCAACTGTATAATTATATACTACTGCATCGCAATCAGTCATGTGTGGGCTTATTCAAGAAAAGTTCACCAAGTTATCTTTACTGAACTGAAAGTTGTATAAACCTGCAATCTCCAACACTGCATTTATTTTTTTCCTCACAAAATACCATTTAGGTGTCAGCCTAGCCATAAGTCACTACTACAGAAGGGGAAGCAAGGGCGCTCTGGTGGAGGTGGATGGCTGGTCTGGGGAGGCGATAGTTGGAGGATACTTCAGGCAGCACTTTAGGTGAGAAGCAACTCTGAAGACATAAAAAGAAAGAGGTGCCTCTAAGTGCAATATTAAAAGATTTAAGTGCACAAGGGGTTAAAAGCGCTTACAAGATTGTAGAAAGTTAAAAGCATGCAAAATGGAGTCCTCCTCTGGTTTGTTGATCCATCCTCTGTCTGCAAATGGGGAACCAAGAAAAGCAATCCAGCAGTTGTCAGTTTTCTTCTATGCGTGCGTGAGCGAGGAGGCCACCTGTGTTCCGAGTTCACGCTGGAACACACAAGGCCGATGGCATTAGTGCGGGGTGGTGGGCGGTAAAGCATTTTGGAGCATACGCAGCTCCTTCATTGGAGCCGTGCATGCTCTGAAACGTGTTGTCACCCCTCACTGACGCCATTGGCCTTGTGCGTTCCAGCGTGAACCCAGGCCTCCTCGCTCCCGCACGCATAGAAGAAAATTGACAGCTGCTGGACGGCTCTTCTTGGCTCCCCATTTGCAGACAGAGAATGGAACAAACCAGAGGAGGACTCCATGTTACATGCTTTTAAACATTCTACAATCTTGTGTTTTTTTACCCCTTGTGCCAGTATAAACTCCACCTGAATCAGCATTTGTATTGTCGCATTAAAACACGTTCATATATATTACTTGTGCTGCACATTTGGAACGAGAGAGAGAGAACGAGAGAACGAGAACGAGAGAGAGAGAACGAGAGAACGAGAACGAGAGAGAGAGAACGAGAACGAGAACGAGAGAGAGAGAACACGAGAGAGAGAGAACACGAGAGAGAACACGAGAGAGAACACGAGAGAGAACACGAGAGAGAACACGAGAGAGAACACGAGAGAGAACACGAGAGAGAACACGAGAGAGAACACGAGAGAGAACACGAGAGAGAACACGAGAGAGAACACGAGAGAGAACACGAGAGAGAACACGAGAGAGAACGAGAGAGAGAGAACGAGAGAGAGAGAACGAGAGAGAGAGAACGAGAGAGAGAGAACGAGAGAGAGAGAACGAGAGAGAGAGAACGAGAGAGAGAGAACGAGAGAGAGAGAACGAGAGAGAGAGAACGAGAGAGAGAGAACGAGAGAGAGAGAACGAGAGAGAGAGAACGAGAGAGAGAGAACGAGAGAGAGAGAGAACGAGAACGAGAGAGAGAGAGAACGAGAACGAGAGAGAGAGAACGAGAGAGAGAGAACGAGAGAGAGAACGAGAACGAGAGAGAGAGAGAACGAGAGAGAGAGAGAACGAGAGAGAGAGAGAACGAGAGAGAGAGAGAACGAGAGAGAGAGAGAACGAGAGAGAGAGAGAACGAGAGAGAGAGAGAACGAGAGAGAGAGAGAACGAGAGAAAGAGAGAACGAGAGAAAGAGAGAACGAGAGAGAGAGAGAGAGAGAGAACGAGAGAGAGAGAACGAGAGAGAGAGAGAGAACGAGAGAGAGAGAGAGAACGAGAGAGAGAGAGAGAACGAGAGAGAGAGAGAGAACGAGAGAGAGAGAGAACGAGAGAGAGAGAGAACGAGAGAGAGAGAGAACGAGAGAGAGAGAGAACGAGAGAGAGAGAGAACGAGAGAGAGAGAACGAGAGAGAGAGAGAGAGAACGAGAGAGAGAGAGAGAGAACGAGAGAGAGAGAGAGAACGAGAGAGAGAGAGAGAACGAGAGAGAGAGAGAGAGAGAGAACGAGAGAGAGAGAGAACGAGAGAGAGAACGAGAACGAGAGAGAGAACGAGAGAGAGAACGAGAGAGAGAACGAGAGAGAGAACGAGAGAGAGAACGAGAGATATAGAGAGAGAGAGAGATATAGAGAGAGAGAGAGATATAGAGAGAGAGAGATATAGAGAGAGAGAGAGATATAGAGAGAGAGAGAGATATAGAGAGAGAGAGAGATATAGAGAGAGAGAGAGAGATATAGAGAGAGAGATATAGAGAGAGAGATATAGAGAGAGAGATATAGAGAGAGAGATATAGAGAGAGAGATATAGAGAGAGAGATATAGAGAGAGAGATATAGAGAGAGAGATATAGAGAGAGAGATATAGAGAGAGAGATATAGAGAGAGAGAGATAGAGATATATATAGAGATATATATATAGAGAGAGAGATATAGATATATATATAGATTAAATATTAAAAAAAAAAAATTTGCAATCATGAAAAATAAACAGAAACACTCTTTATTATCCAAGTTAACAATTTACATACACATGCAGCAGACATATTGTCAAACTTTTGTGACTAAATTAATATAAAGCAATGATATTAAAAAATTACCTGAGCAATGTGCATAGAAATACTAAACCCCCATTTGCATTCGAGGAAAAAAAAAAAAAAGTCTTAAAACAGGTTATACAAAACTTAAAAACGTTAAATATATTACAGGGGCAGCTCTGCTGATATAATACAATATTCAACTAGATTCCATTGCAGGTTGTATACCTCCAACCAAACAAAAGTATTTAATGCTCAAATATTAGAGCATGCGGTTTTTTTTCAGAAAAGCACCAACACATTCTGCAACTTTGTGAAAAACATTTTTAGCTGCACAGCTTTAAAACTACATTTAGGTTGCTTGCCCTTGGAATGCTTATAAATAATATTCTGTACAATGTGCTGAATTAGGGTTAAAGTCACTGAAGGGCCACAGGTAAGCCATAAGCCACAGGAGCTGCACCAATTATATACTTGAGCTTTGGAGCCTGGCGTGACTCTGATAAGTACTTCAGAAGTGGGCTACCAGGCCCTGCCTTCAACCAATCCTGTAAGAACGCCACTGTGTAACGGTCAATCTCTCGGTCCGTGACATCCCATAAGTTTCCAACTACCATAGGGCTAAAATTAAATAAACAAAATTATCCATGGAATATTTACTCAAGCAGTATCTACCTTTATATTATAACCAATAATATTCTAAAAACTAAATCACAAGTCCACAAAAGAATGGATTATTGTAAAGAGTTGTGCTTACCCTTTCTATGTGCAAGATACTACAATATGTGCAAAACCAATATAATATAAAAAATATTAGTGCAAATAAGGTGAATTAGTAATTAAAGTGCAAAAACAAGTCCATAAAGTGCACCAAAGTCCAGCACACATATATAAAGTCCCAATAGTGAATGTGCAGCAGTTTCAAACCCTATGAAAACGCTTTAAAAAAAATAAAATAAAAAAGTCTTCTGTGCATCCACAAATATTCTACTCCAATTCACCATCTGTGCCCCCACCAGGGCGTGTACTCACCCAATACTGTGGAACCCCTAAGTGTATACCAAGGCAAGACAACCAGGCTTCAAATTACTGCTGCAATGCCAACACGGTACAATGGATCCACGTCTCAGCATAGCTCAGAGAAGTAGACAATGGAGAGCATCATAGTGGAACTCTATTTTGTTGTTAAAAAGTATGTCCTCTCACAAAGGAGGTGCCCTGTCCTGGCACAGGGAATTATCTGCCGATTCACAAAATGGCCCCGTAGCTCCCTGGAGCCAGCATGTTTTCCACTAGGTGGACACATTTCACCGAAGCCCCCCCCCCCCCCAATGCACTTCGTCACCAGGATGTCCTCAGGAGGCCAGGCCACGCCTCCTGACATGTGGATGCCCGTAGAACTTTTTGAAAGCAATTTCATAAGGACAGAAACCACTGCTCAGTCACAATTGGGAATGTGTATATATATATATATATATGTTTGATGGCCTTGGATGCACTTTATGGACATTTTTGCACTTTAATTACCAATTCATGCACCTTATTTGCACGGATAGGATTTTCTATATTGATTATATTTATTGGTTTTGCACATATTGTAATATCTTGCACATAGAAAGGGTAAGCACAGGTTTTACAATAATCAACATTTCATTTGGGTTATATACACACACCATTTAAAGCAGCAGCAACCCAGCCTTTTCTTTTTTTCGAAGACTTTGAGTGAGTGATTTATCACATTTAAATTGCACAATAGAAGGTCTGCTGAACTAAAGGATACTGTGGGCAAAAGTCCCTTGCAAGTTATGCAGGATAAGAGCATCTTGATATTTTGGTGTGGATGGGGTCATTACTACCATTTGAGCTGAGCCCACTTCTATACAAAGCTCCACCCAATTAGGGTATGGTTTGTAGAGGTTTGGTGCTACTTACAAGTTCTAAGTTAGTGAAGGAGCAGTAAACCCAACATACTAGCCATAATGCTTGGTTGTTAACATGACACCATTTTAGCAAGCAGACAAACAGGACTAGAATCTATCTTAATGGGGATTTGTAATCTTGGCAGTCATCAGTCACAAAAGGAGGCTCGCCATCTGGCAACAGAAGCAACCATTGCTGAACTCTCAGAAGCAATGCTAATTCTGAGGCAAAATTCTGCAGCAACATGCAGAGATGTGCAAAGCCTGCACGCTACTGGGTATTTCCATTAGCTGAATTCACTAATTGATAGAGGCTTTACCTGTGCCAAAAAGTATCCATCCCTAAAAACACATAACCTAGAACCATCACTGTACAAAAAATTGTGATTTAGTTTACCTGTAAAAATAGGATTTTTGTACTCACCGTAAAATCCATTTCTCTGACATCCATGGACTGACACAGCTGGATACTGTAAACGCGTGGGTATATGTCCCTGCTCGCAGGAGAAGATCTAGGCAGAATGTTAGGAACATTCTATAACAAACCAGAGCTGAAGAGCCCCGTCCAGGGGGCGGTCCCTCCGGACATTACCCTCCCACCTGCAGTCAGCAGACCTCAGTTTGAAATAAAGCAGTACAAACCTTAAAAAGAAAGGGTGGGTGCTGTGTCAGTCCATGGACGTCAGAGAAATGGATTTTATGGTGAGTACAAAAATCCTATTTTCTCTTACCGTCCATGGACTGACACAGCTGGATACTGTAAACGCGTGGGACGTCCCAAAGCAGTATCAGAAGGGTGGGAGCAGTAGTAAAAGGAACAACCAAAACTTCACTCCAAACAAGCAAAGCTCCTGAACGGAGGAGTTGCAACATTGAACAGCGGCCTGCAATGCTTTGCGGCCGAAGGGAGCATTCCGAAGATGCAGCAACATCAACCTTCTAAAATCTTGAAAAGGTATGAACGGACGACCAGGTCGTCGCCTTGCACACTTGTGCAACCGACGCTTGATGTCGAAAGGCCCAGGAAGCACCAATTGCCTTGGTGGAATACGCCACAACCGGAAAGGGAGGCGCCCGCCCTTTAAGGGCATAGGCCTGTATGACAGTCTGCCTGATCCACCTAGAGACGGTGGCAGACGACACCGCTCGGCCCTGTTTTGGACCAGACACAGATTTCCGAATGGAAACAGTAGCAGACAGGTACACTCCTAAGGCTTGTACCCATCTTATTGTATGAAGCGCAAACTCTCAGGGATGCGATGGGTGAGGACACAAGGACGGAAGAACAATGTCCTTCTTAAAGGTGAAGGGCCGAGACCATCCTTAGAAAAGGATGGTCGTGGGCACAACACCGCCATATCCTTATGGAAGACCAAGTAAGGCGACTTGCCGGACAAGGCCGCCAACTCATACACCCGTCTAACCGAAGCAATGGCCACTAAGAAGGCCAACTTCTGGGACAAGGTCAAGAGGAATTAGGGATGTCCCGATACCGATACTAGTATCGGTACCAATACCAGGCATTTCCCGAGTACTTGTACTCGGGGAAAATGCTCCGATGCTTCAGCCGATACTTGGGCAGTCAGTGATGATCGGTGCGGCGGGGGAGTTACAAGCACCGATCACCGCTGTATAGATTTCAATACAGCCCGACAGCTTCTCCCGACCCCCCCCCCTTCTTTTCAGCTGTTTTAGTGAAATCTATACAGCGGTGATTGGTGCTTGTAACTCCCCCCAAAGCCGCACTGATCACCGCTGACTGTCCCTGTATCCTCCTCCAGTTCCCCCATCCGTGCTGCTCTCCCCCGTGCGCTCCGTGTCCCCCCCTCCATGCTGCTGATGTCTTCCGTTATTCCGCTCCGTGTCCCCCCCTCCATGCTGCTGATGTCCTTCATCTTTCTGCTCCCCCCCCCCGCTGCTGCTGTCCTCAGCTCTGTGCCACCCTCCATATCCTCCTCTGCTTCCCTCTGTCAGGATGGAGAGCGGAGGTAGGAGCCGCTAAACCCGGCTCCTACCTTTTCCGAATGTACAGAGTCAGTGACTGACTGTCCATTCATATAACTGAAACATCGTAACCTGTGCGTTTACGATGCTTCAGTTTATGAATGGAGAGGAGCCGTTGTTTCCTCTCCATTCATTTTCAGTGCAGCTGAGAAAAGGACTGGGGAATCTGTTTCCCTAGTCCCTTTCTCTGTCTCAAAGGGGAGATGTCAGAGGTCTGTTAAGACCCCTGATATTTCACCAAAGCCCCCCAACAGGGCTAGAAATAAAAAATAAATTGTAAAAAATAAAATACACTGAGATCACCCCCCCCCCACCCCAACAAAGCATTGTAAAAAAAAAACATGGCAAAAAAAAATAGTAAAAAAAAGAAAAAAATACTGACACATAAAAAAAAAAAAGTATCGGTATTCGGCGAGTACTTGAAAAAAAGTATCGGTACTTGTACTCGGTCTTAAAAAAGTGGCATCGGGACAACCCTAAGAGGAATCTCTCTGATATTCTCAAAGAGATGTTGTTGGAGAACCAAGATGCATCAAATTCAGATCCCAAGTAGGGAGAGGAGGCTTGACAGGGGGGGGATCACATGGCGAACCCCCTGCACAAAAAGGTGCTAATCAAGGAATGGCCCGGTAGCGGTCGTTGAGACAGTCCGGGCCGAAATCAGACCCTCAAAAAAAAAAAAGTATGCAAGGCCAGCTTTTGGGTCACACCACGCTGTAAGAACAGCAAAATCCTGGGAACGGAATACATCCGAGGATGCCACTCAAGTTCCTCACACATAGCGATGTAAGCCGCCCAGGAACGGTGAGATATCTTTCTGGAGGAAGATTCCCTTGTCAAAAACATAGAAGAGATGACCGAATACGAGAGAACTCGGTCCTTCAGCACCTGGCTTTAAACAGCCATGCCATTAAAGACAAGGACTGTAAAGCAGGATGAAGTATGGGATCAAGAGACAGAAGGTCCACCCCAATAGGCAGTCGCCAGGAACGTCTGCGACTAGCCAAAGTAGATCGGCGTACCAATGTCGCCGTTCCGGAGCACTGGAATGGCCTCAGCCCCAACTCTGCGAGGCCGGAGAGCCAAAGCGCACATACCATGAGAGCGCGGGAGGACACCGGAGCCCCCGCCGACCCAGAGAGTATAATATATACATATACTGTGAATGTATCTGGAGTCGTGCATAAACATATTTTGTACATTTATATCATGCATGGCACTGGAACGTGGGGGAACACTCACGCAGACACAGAGACCAATAACACATACATACACTGTGAACGTATGCAGTGTAGAGGTATAGGATGAGTTTAAATTATGGCGCAGAGGCGCATAATCTTCTCTATCATTCCAACCTGCTTGACTGTGCTGCCGAAGCAGCATGCAGGTAACAGGTAACCTCTGACCCTCAGACCGTGTGTCTGTCAGAGCTCAAGCGTTCCCCAGGAAATGGCGGGAAATGTTGCCTCAGGATATCACACAGAAGGCTCACAGGGACTAGAGACATAAATTAAGTCCTCCCCCCCTCCACCATGTATCATCCATGCTGCTCTGAGGCAGCGTGTGTGCAAAACAGTGAGGAAGCTGTGTAAAATAAAGGCTTGTCACAGCAATTCCAGCTTGAGAGTGTTCCTCACATCATCAATGAGATCACTTACAAGCACCCTGTCATTCACTGACACAGAACTGGAGTCTTCCTCACAAGGGAATGTCCTGTTCATAAACATTAAATATTCAGAGCTAGGGTCCTGAGCCCAATAGCTAGGCCCATATCTGACTCAGAGCACTCCTTTACTAAAGATTTTTGTGGGGGGAGGGGGCTTATAGCTCCCTTTGCTCACACACCACTTCCATTCTGACAATGAATGATTCCAGGACTGCTGACAACTGGTCCATAAGGACCACAGGTGCAGGAAACATATGAACATGTTTAACTGTGCAGCACTGCCAGTTGCCCCAGGCAAGTGTGGAGAGCAGGTGTATCAGACTCCATAACGCCACCCTCTGAGAACTTATACACTATACAGTGAATATACAGTCCACCCACTGGCTACGCTGAGGCTGAGGAGGGGATACCCGGAGGACCCACCAACCCTTAAGGACCGCTCAGTCTGAGGAGTTTGTGAGGGGATTCGCGCCGCCGCTAGAATCGAAAATAAATGCGTGGCGGCCACAAGAAAATGGGCGCCGGCCGCAGCTACAACTACGCCATTGAACGCCAAGATGGCCGCCGAGCGCGAAATTCAAAGCTCCCGCTAATGCGCACGCTAACGGCGCACGCAATAATCACCTCACACACCAGAAAAAACTGCAGACATGAGCGCCCAGCCAGGCCAGAGTGAGCCCCAAGCACAGCACAGCACCAGTACAGGGTGCAGAGAGCAGCATAACAGGGGGGAGACAGGGAGAACCCCCCACACACAAACACAGCCAGTATGTACTCACCTTGCAGCAGGAGAGACTACTTACCCGTCCCTAGAGGGACCCACTGGCTTGTTTCAGACCGACCCATCACAGAGTCGTACTGCGTAGCTGTCGGCCCGGTCCACCGCGAAAGATACAGTAGGTACTGTTCAATCTTGAGAGGACCGCGGGAGCATGAAAGCAACCCGGCCATCCCTGGAGTCATGGGGTATGTCGTGAACTGAGTCTCCCGCACACAAGGCGAGGATCAGCACGCTCGATGGTCGGACAGGGAAGACGAGGATACTAGTGTACCCAACCTGTTGCCCAGCCGACAGTTGATTGAAGGTCTCAAAAATAAAATTCCCAAAGGAATAAAATTTAAAAGTAAAATCTTCCAGGAGACTGGCTCCTGAGAGAGCCACGTCTTCTCCTTCTGCTAGTCAGAAAAAAAACTGAGGTCTGCTGACTGCAGGTGGGAGGGTAATGTCCGGAGGGACCGCCCCCCTGGGCGGGTCTGTTCAGCTCTGGTTTGTTCTAGAATGTTTCTAACATTCTGCCTAGATCTTCTCCTGCGAGTAGGGACATATACCAACGCGTTTACAGTATCCAGCTGTGTCAGTCCATGGACGGTAAGAGAAATACTTTTTATAAAAAGTACTTCACAGGACAGTCTTAATTTTCATAACTACTTGGGTCATGCTGCCACCCTCGGGTGAACACACAATGGCCAAACAAAAAGGCAGGCTTCCCTGCCCAATCATAACCCCTGCCAGCTCAACTAAGCCTAAGGGACAATCTCTGCCTCTTGTGATGCACTCCAATGAAGGAATTTTACAAGCTAACCCATAATCCCAATTTCTTAATTGTAGATCACAGAATACAAGGTGTCTTCATATTCATGGGATATCCTAAAGCACTGAACATGAGGGATGGCCAATAAACCCAAAAAAAGAATAGAAAAAAAATCCCACTAGAGCCATCTAAAGACCTTTGTGTCCACAGAGGCATGAACATTTACCTAGTAGAACAGAAGACCATGTAGCAGCCTTACCACACTATTGATCTATCAGTCTGCAATGTCCAAAGTCCAGACAGCCGTGAAGCCGATAAAAATCCCCCTTCCCACAAGGAAAAGGCATGCCCCTTTACTGGGAAGACTTGTCTCTGGACTTTGGAGGGATTTGAGGTCCAGTCCCTTCTTGTGAAACAGGGATTATAGGCTTTTGCTTGAAGCCCAAGGCTGACAAAAAAACAACTCAGCTTCTGCTTATTAGATTTGCTGCCTTCTTCAGGGGGTAGTAGTGTGGTTTTACCCACTGTCACCTTCTGCATAAAGGCATCCAATGACGGCCGAAACAGACGCTCACCCTCTTACAGAGAAATCAGCAGACCAACAATTTAGCCACAGGATTCTCCTCATATGAATGGAGACAACGTCCAGCGACAGTTGCCTGATAGAATCTTCAAGCTATCCACTGAAAAACTCAGGTTCTTGGAAACTCCATTTATTGTCTAAAGACAGGATCCTTAGAATCAGATTCCCTGGACCGAAGCATAAAGGTTTTGCCCACACTTTGAGGGCCTGGCAGACTCCCATTGTAGTCACAGAGCTGCATCTATGAAAAAGAAGGAAGTCTTAAAGAGGGCTTCCAACCTTTTCTTTGTGGCAGCCTTAAAGACTATAACCTTGTCCGCTGAGCTCATCAGGGTCTTGGTTGGGTAATAAACAAATGTGTCTACAGTTGGGAGATCTCCTCCTATACGGGGAACTGCCAGGCAAACCACTTAGACGCAAGCACCTTCTTTAGGCGAGCCCAATACGCATACAATCACTTCTTACAATGAGGAAGCACAGCTAAAGATCTAGGGATTTTTGACGGCTTCCAGGATCCAAAGCCAGTGACCAAGGGAGAAATAGATTCCAGAAGTGGCAGTCTTAAAAATGTGTTGACCGCATCTGCTAAAAATAAAAGTAATAGACTGATCCTCTCCAGCTTCCTTCTCTTGCACATCCTTGACCAAAGGATGATCTTCCGATACATCATCTTCCCAAAAAAGGGAGGAGAGGGTAAGCTTCAATGTTTGTCTTCTAGACATTCCAAGCCAGTGAGAAACCCTGAGAGCTGTTCACGCAAGTCAGAAATGGGCAAAATATGCAGGGGCCCTCCCTACCCAAGGAGATTTGGGAGCCCACCACTCAGCCCGCCTCCTCCATCCTAATGTTAGTCACCCCCTCCTTCCCACCATGAGAGACGCGTGTGCCACAGCAAGTGACTCACCATACTGGCCTAAATATTGTAGGGATTGCACCCAAGGGGTGGGGGGTTGGGACCTGCTGTCTGTGACAGTTTTGTTGTGGAAACGTTGGCCTGTCACTCAATGACCTGTAAAGAGATTCCCATGATGCCGATGTCATCAAGCAGGAGTTATGTGCTATACCCACCATCACCACCACAGAGTGGCGCAGCAACACCACACCAGTAACACTCTTGAGCACTAGTTTTAGTAACGCAGCTGCCTCGCCACCAGCTGCACACCAGCAAAAAGGAGTCACTCACCAACCTAGGCTGCAGGGCCACTGTAAAACCCAATCTTTACCATTATGGCAGGCTCCAAAGGGGACACGACTTCCTATTAGGGGTTCACAGCCCTGTACCTGTAAGGTTACCCTGGTTAGCACTGTTTGCAGGACCCTGGGCCGACCAGCAGCATTAAAAGCCAACTCCCAATTTCTCTGCGGGTCAAGTTACTGTTAATCCATCAATCTACAGATGCTAGCACAAAAAAGTCTTAGCTGAGTGGGGAAGCTTTGTTTTTAGGCCAATGTTCATTTAATTGAAGGTCACAGCATAATCTAAGCAGTCACGAACATGAAGACGTCTTGTAATGTTCATATGCCTGGATGAGTAGGTTGTAGCACTTAGAGGCTGTAACAATATGATCGGTTTCTGTATAGTGATCTCATAAAAGTGTTGTAAGACTTACCAGCCAGCCATTAAGTATTTCAAGACTAAACCGGCACCTTCCAGATCTCCCCTGACAGACAAGGCGGCACTACTGCATCCAAACAGCAACACTACTGCATTACAGTCCAACCGCTGCAGAGTCTGTGCATCCAAGAAATGTGCACCTGCTCCATGTCCCACATAACTGCACAAAGGGGGAAAAAAAAAAAAAAAACACAAACACTGACATTAGCCAACAAATTCGCAGCTACCCAATGACATTTTTATCCAGACTACAGAACAAACACCAAAAAGAAATACTCACATATAGAGATCTTGTGTCGTTAGTGCTGTCTGGAGCGTTTCAGACTTTGGAGAAGACCTAACAACACCTGTCCATCCAGGTTCACTGCAAAAAAGATCAAAGCATCTCAAGTAAATATCTCAAAGTATGAATGTAGAGTAACAATCTGAAGTGTATACACAGACCTGTTGAATCATTTAGACACAATAAGGTTGATTTGCTAAAACTTGTGTGCAAAAAAGGGATTTTTATAACAGCTTACCTGTAAAATCCTTTTCTTGGAGTACATCACGGGACACAGAGCGACTTAGTCATTACTAATGGGTTATATAGTTTACCTTCAGGTGTTGGCACTGGCCAATTCCAAACCGGAAGTACCCTCCCCTATATAAGCCCCTCCCACCCGGGAGCACCTCAGTTTTGTAGCCAAGCAATAAGTGTCCCAAAAAGAGGGGTGGGAGCTCTGTGTCCCGTGATGTACTCCAAGAAAAGGATTTTACAGGTAAGCTGTTATAAAAATCCCTTTTTCTTTTTCGTACATCACGGGACACAGAGCGACTTAGTCATTACTAATGGGACGTCCCAAAGCAATGCCAAATGAGGGGGGGGGTACATAAGCTGGGCGCCATCAGGCATGAGGATCTTTTGCGGCCTGCAACACACTGCGCCCAAAGGCGACATCCTCCTGACTTCTAACGTCTACCTGATAGAATCTAGTAAACGTGTGTACCGAAGACCATGTTGCGGCCTTACATACTTGAGCCAGGGAGGCCTGGTGATGCACTGCCCATGAAGTTCCAACCGCTCTTGTGGAGTGCGCCCTAACTTTGAACGGAGGCGGTCTCTTTCTCAAGCCATAGGCTTGTATTATGACCTGTCGAATCCACTTGGCTAAAGTAGATTTTGATGCTGCCTGACCCCTTCTGGGGCCTTCCGGCAGAACAAACAAAGAATCCGTTCTGCGAATCTGAGCAGTGGCTTTTAGATAAGCTTTAACTGCTCTTACCACATCCAAAGAATGTAATAACTTTTCCTCTACTGAGCTAGGTTTGGGGAAAAAAGAAGGAAGAACCACATCTTGGTTCAAATGAAACCTCGATACCACCTTAGGAAGAAAGGCTGGATGAGGACGTAACACTACTCTGTCCTTATGGACAACCAGATATGGCTCCTTACAGGACATAGCTGCTAATTCCGACACTCTTTTAGCCGAACAAATGGCTACTAAGAAAACCAATTTCCTGGTGAGAAGAACCAAGGAAATGTGTTGTAATGGTTCAAACGGTTGTTCCTGTAGAACCGACAGAACCAGGTTTAAGTCCCAAGGACATATGGGAATACTAACCGGAGGGCTAATACGCATCACTCCTTGTATAAAGGCTTTGACTAGTGAATGCGAAGCCAAGGGCCTTTGAAAAAATATTGACAAGGCCGAAATCTGACCCTTGATAGGAAGCTGGCCTTGAGTACTATCTACAGCCCACTGTAGGAAGTCCAGAATCCTCCCTATCATGTACTTACGTGGATGCCATTTCTTGGTCTCACACCACGTAATGTACGCTTTCCAGATCCTATAATAGATCTGCCTGGATACCGGTTTCCTGGCATTGATCATGGTAGATACCACAGAATTAGAGAGCCCTCTCTTTTTCAGAATGTGGGCTTCAATAGCCAGGCCGTCAAACCTAGGGCTGGTAAGGAAGGGTGGTATATCGGTCCTTGCGACAGCAGGTCCGGACGAAGTGGGAGGGTCCAAGGACTCCTCACTGACATTTTTACAATCTCCGCGTACCATGCCCTTCGGGGCCACGCTGGAGCCACCAGAATCACTGGTTTCTTTTCTACCCTGATTCTGCGGAGTAATCGCGGTAACAATTGTGGCGGTGGGAATGCATATATCAGCTTGAACCGATCCCAAGGGAACACTAGGGCATCCGAGCCGCAAGCTAGGGGATCCCTTGTGCGAGACACAAACCTGTCCACCTTTGCGTTGAATCTGGATGCTAGCAGATCTACATCCGGTGTTCCCCACCGCTGGCATATTGCCTGGAAAACCTCGGGGTGAAGAGACCATTCCCCCGGGCATAATTGTTGGCGACTTAGAAAGTCCGCTCTCCAATTTTCCACTCCTGGGATGAAAACCGCAGATATGGCTGGGACATATCTTTCTGCCCACTCCAGGATGCAATTTGCTTCCTTCTGGGCTGCACGACTTTTGGTGCCACCCTGATGATTGATATATGCCACTGCCGTGGCATTGTCTGATTGAATTCTGACAGGGGACCCCTGGAGTTTGGATGTCCATGCTACTAGGGCATACCGGGCTGCTCGTATCTCTAAGAGATTGATGGGCAGGGCCTTTTCTGCTTCTGACCACCTGCCCTGGAGAGACCATTGCTCCAGCACTGCCCCCCAGCCGATGAGGCTGGCATCTGTAGTGACCACCTTCCAAGAAACCGGACTGAAGGGTTTCCCTCTTTCCAGATTCTGGGGCACCAACCACCAATGGAGGCTCTTGCGAACGGAAGGGGACAGGGACATTGGTAAGTCTAAAGCCTGAACTTTTTTGTTCCAGGCTGACAGTATGGCCCTTTGCAAATTCCTTGAATGGAATTGACCGTAGGGTACCGCTTCGAATGAAGCCACCATCTTTCCCAGCAGCCTCATGCAGAGACGTATGGATGGTTTTCTTTTTGTACCCACTAAGTGGGTCAAATTTCTTAAAGACGACACCTTCTCTGGAGGTAAGAAAATCTTTCTCTGATTTGAATCCAGCCTTAGCCCTAAGTATTCCAGACTTTTGACTGGTCTTAGAGCTGACTTGTCCCGGTTGATAATCCAACCGTGATATTCCAGATACTCGATTGTCTTGTGAATAGCTACTTCCAGCTTTTCCACTGAGTGGTCTATTAGTAGCAGGTCGTCTAGATATGCCATTATCGTTACACCCTGTGTTCTTAGATTGGCCAATAATGGGGCCAGAATTTTTGTGAACACTCGTGGTGCTGTGGCCAGACCGAAAGGTAAGGCTCTGAACTGAAAATGGCGCCCTTCTACTGCAAAGCGTAGAAATTTCTGATGGGCCGGAAAGATGGGAATATGCAGATAAGCATCCCTTATGTCGATCGAGGCTAGCCATTCCTGCCCTTGTAGGGCGGTGGCCACTGATCGGATCGACTCCATCCGAAAAGTCCTGATATTTAGGAACTTGTTTAGCCCTTTTAGATTTAATATGGGCCTCACGTCCCCATTTGGTTTGGGGACTGTGAAAAGGTTCGAGTAAAACCCGAATCCGCTTTCTTCCAGGGGAACCTTCATGATTACCCCTTGGAGCAATAGTTGTTCTAGTGCCAGAAGGAGGGATCCTCTCTTTTGGGGATCTCTTGGCACATTTGACCTCATAAATTGGGCAGGAGGAGTGCCTTTTAACTCCAGCTTGTATCCCAGACTTACTGCGGAGAGCACCCATCTGTCTCTGATGGTGTCCCGCCAGGTCTCTGTGAACAACTGAAGTCTTCCCCCCACCCGATTGAGCGGGGGCAATACTTCATGCCTTAGGGGGAGGTTTTGTACCTCTCTTGATCCAGGGCTTCTTGTTACCCTGTGATTGTCCCTGATTTCTGCCCCCTGAATTTGACCGCGGAGGCCGTCGGAACTGCTTCACAGCCGATGTGCCCGGGACTGGAGAGGTAGGCCTCTTAAAAGAAGGACTTCTACCCTTGTTCTTAACCGGTAAGAGTGAACTTTTACCGGCAGAAATTTTCTGGATATATTTGTCCAGATCTTCTCCAAATAAGCGTTCTCCATGAAATGGGAAGCTAACCAGCAGTTTTTTACAGGGAGCTTCAGCAGACCAGTTTTTGAGCCACAGAAGCCTACGCATATGTACTATAGACAGCGTAAAGCGGGAGGCCTGTTGGATTGTATCCTTTATGGCGTCCACCGCAAAACACAAGGCTCTAGGCAGGTCAGCTAGGGCATGAGCCTGCTGATCTGGTAAGTCCCTTAAGACTTGTTTCAACTGATCTTTCACTGCTTGGCAGACTCCAATCGCTGCTACCGCAGGTTGTGTCACCATACTTGCTGTAGAGAAAGCAGATTTTAGTAAAGACTCCAATTTTTTATCTATTGGGTCTTTGAACATTGGAACATTATCTACTGGACATGTCAGTGATTTGTTAACAGAAGAGATGGCTGCGTCCACTATAGGGACCCTCCATTTTCTTATGAACTTATCCTCCATGGGATAGATCACCGGAAATCTCTTGGGGGGAGCAAATATTTTATCAGGATGCTCCCAATCCTGGTAAATAAGCCCTTCTAATAAAGGGTGGATTGGGAAGGAACAGACCGCCTGGGGAGCTTTTAGCGACCCCAGCGAGGAAACCGTAGTGGATGGTGGTTCCGCCAGAGGCATTTTAAATGCTGATCGGACCATGTTAGTCAGAGACTGAACCCATAATCTTTCAGCCTGAGAAGCTGAGAAAGGTTCTTCCACTGTTGATTCCTCTATAAGTGAATCAACCTCATCCTGATCCCCTTCAGGTAGGTCGATCTCTGTGTGGGGCTGTTCCTCCACTAACAGGCACTCTGAAGGAGGAGACGGAGATCGGACGCGCTTTTCCTGTGACAGGGAAGCAGCGATCAATGCTGTTAATCTCTCTTCCAATCCTCCCAGAGTTGAGGATAAAACCTCCTCTGTTATATATACAGGAGCAGGTGGACTGGGGACAGCCGCAGCACCAGGCATTCCTGCGGGGTTTCTACGGCTACTGACCTCTGCATTCTCAGGGGAGATTGGTGCAGTGCAAGCATGCCCAATATCCTCAGAGCCCGATGGAGACCCCTTTGGCTTCCTGGAAGATCTATTTCCGGAGCGTCTGGACGACATATCCTTTAAGCACAAAGCTGAGGTATTCCCGTCGTCATACACCAATTTTTGCTGGTAATAGTCTAACACAGGTGCTGCTATATACCAGCTGGTGTCCACTAAAGTGCCTTTCTATGGGGATGCCTGCATCAACCGCCTCTGTGTGCCACTGTTTGTTGCTAGCTCTGTTTGCATGCAGCTGACACTTGTACTGTGTCTTTTAACCATGCTGGGACGCCCGCACATGCGCAGAAGCGCCGCGGCGCGCATCGAGCGTCATCCACCCGCCCCGCCCCTTTTTTTTTCATAGGAGGCGCGTGCACGCGCCCGTGCGCCAATGGCGCCCTTTTCGAAAACCAACAGAGGACTAGGAGCCAGGGCCCTTTTTGCCGGAGGGCCTGTGCGGTGGATGAACGCAGCAACAGGGCAGAGGAAGTGGATTCCCTCAGAGAAACTTACCAGCTGCCTGGATCTTTTGAGTTGAGAAAACCAAAGATCCACATTTACAAGAAAAATGGACTACAGCGGCCTCTAGTGGTTTAACACAGGTACCGCGGTCCCTGTTTTTTTTTTTTTTTTCTTGACTACTATTAAAATTTTACATTTTCAGTAGTTATAGGCAAACACAGATATTTAGCGGGAATACCGTTAGGTAACAGACAGAAAGACAAATTAGGCTTGGGGGTCCCCCAATAGAACCAAGTTCCTGAGGGCCCCCACTTACCTGATCCCCGCCGCAGGACTTTGTTTGGTCCACAAAAGTCCAAACTTCACCTATCACGGCAGGCATTGTAATTAAACCTTCAGGGACCGGGTTCCCAAGGATTCCACTCCCCTGGACCTGTATAGCACCCTGCACAGACAGCGTCTTGGTCGTGGGTATGACCAGAGCTCTGGATCCCAGGGTCCAGCCCTCCTAAGAGAAGCATTACAGGCAAAACCTTGCTCTTCTGCTGCAAGGCCCGGGTACCGACCGTTTAGCTATGAAGCTTTTTTGGTGGGATCCGGAACAGCTTACTAAGGCCCAAAAGAACCTGTACGCAAGCCCAGTGAAAACACATGTTACTCTTTGGCCAACACCTTAGACACTGGCAAAAAACTGAGGTGCTCCCGGGTGGGAGGGGCTTATATAGGGGAGGGTACTTCCGGTTTGGAATTGGCCAGTGCCAACACCTGAAGGTAAACTATATAACCCATTAGTAATGACTAAGTCGCTCTGTGTCCCGTGATGTACGAAAAAGAAATCTGGTGTAGCTGTGCACTGTAGCCAAACACAGGCTTAAATTGTTGAGAGCATACAGCAGAGTAATAGAAGTCCCTCCAAGGATCTTTCCCTGCAGATTCCAAACTGGGAAAGATCATGAGACCACACAACAGCACTGCAGTAATACGGTACTTTGGTGATAAAATAAAAAACACACGTCTCTCTACTCTGTCCCTTTAGTATTCACTGGCATGCTGGACTATGGAGGGGGCAGGAGCGGCTGGCTGCTAGATTAAAGTTGGGATCTCTCCAGAGTCTGGACTGGCTGAGTAACGTCAGATGGCTGCATATGGGTCACAGGAGTGCAGAATGAAGTGCACTCTGATCTCCAGGAGAAGTAGGACCAAAAAGAGCTTTGGACCTACTACTCCTTTAAGGTTTGGGTTTTGACTAGGCTACTACAAATAGCGCATTTTCTTTTTATAAAGCCAGTCTGTGCTAGATTTACTTCAATGCCTAGGGTCAGTGTTTCGCTACGACACCGAACTTCTACTAAGCTTTAGTGCAGTGGTTCTCAACCTAGGGGGTCGAATGATTTTTTGCCAGGGGTCACTGAATCCGGGGCTCCTGAAGCCTGCACAGCTCTCCAAGCCTTTTTTGCGGCCCGCCCAGCAGGGCTGTCCCTGGAGCCCGCCCAGCAGGGCTGTCCCTGGAGCCCGCCCAGCAGGGCTGTCCCTGGAGCCCGCCCAGCAGGGCTGTCCCTGGAGCCCGCCCAGCAGGGCTGTCCCTGGAGCCCGCCCAGCAGGGCTGTCCCTGGAGCCCGCCCAGCAGGGCTGTCCACTCAGCTGACCTCTAGTCTCTTCTGTGAATTGAAGAGGCTGACTGGTGAGGAATGTTAAGTGGGAGGGGCTGGAGGAGACCCGATCTCCTGATTTCGGCATAGATGTTACTGCTACGAGAGTTAGAGGGGGTTTTTAAACTAGGCGACGGGGGGGGAGGGTCCAGAGATAGTGAGAGTCAGCGTGGAACATATTCTAGAGGGTAGTATTAGGGGCATTAGTGGTAGGGTAACCAAAGCACATAAACCCAAAGTAAGTATAGTAGCAAGTCCTAGTTGCAATCTGGGAACACCCAAGAGGATAGTATGTGACCGGTCAAAATATATTAATGCATTAAAAGGTCTGTTCACCAATGCCAGAAGTCTGCCAAGCAAAATAGGTGAGTTGGAAGCTCTGGTGCATGAGGAGAGCTATGATGTAATCGGTATTGCTGAAACTTGGCTTCATTCCTCACATGACTGGGCTATTAATATTCCTGGCTATGCACTCTTTCGGAAAGACAGGGTAAAAAGGAAAGGTGGAGGGGTCTGTCTATGTGAGAAGTGGTCTCAAAGAGAGTGTGAAAGAGGACCTGGTGGATGGAGAGTGTGATGAGTCTGAAGCATTATGGGTGGAACTGCATACAGATGTGCGTAGTTCAAAGCTAATCATTGGAGTTTGTTATAGACCACCCAATGTTAATGAGGAGGTGGAGACTCAGCTCCTTGCACAGATGGAAAGGGCTGGGACGGTGATAATGGGGGATTTTAACTACCCAGAAATTGACTGGAGTAATGGAACTGCTGGGACAGTTAAAGGGCAAAAATTTATAAACCTATTGCAGGACAATTTTATGGTCCAGTTTGAGGCCCCAACTAGGAATGATGCTCTGTTGGACCTGGTAATCTCAAACCATGCAGAGCGTATTACTAATGTTCAGATAAAGGAACACCTGGGTAGCAGTGACCATAACATGATTTCATTTGATGTTAGTTGTAAGCAGAAATCGCATACGGGAAAGATAAAAACACTTAATTTTAAGAGAGCAAATTTTCCAAGGATGAGCGCTGCTCTCCAGGACTTAGACTGGGAGGGAATATTGGCATCAATGGGCACAGAACAGAAATGGGAATTCTTGAAAAAGACTGTTTGTGAACTCGCTGCAAAGTATATTCCCATGGGCAATAAGTTTAAAAGGCTAAAAATAAAACCTATGTGGCTCACTGCCAAAGTTAAAAAAAGCTATAAACTATAAGAAAAGAGCTTTTAAAAAATATAAAAAATTAGGGAACACTAGTGTCATTTAAATGTTACAAAGAATATAACAGGATATGTAAAAAGGAAATCAAGGATGCAAAAATTCAAAATGAACGACAGATCGCAAAAGATAGGACAAACCCCCAAAAATTCTTCAAATATATTAATAGTAAAAAGGTCAAGTCTGAGCATGTAGGCCCTTTACAAAATAATCTAGAGTGGGTGACTGGAGACAAAGAGAAGGCTAATTTATTAAATACTTTCTTCAGTTCTGTGTATACAAAGGAGCATGGGGCAGCTTATGTCCAAAATGGGGGTGGTAGTGACACAGCCCCAAATTTCACAATGGCTCAAAAGTGATATGGTCCAGAAATATTTAGATGGAATAAAGGTGGATAAAGCACCTGGACCAGATGGCATACACCCACGGATCCTAAAATAATTGAGCTCTGTAATTTCAAAGCCATTGTATTTAATTTTTAGGGACTCATTAATGACAGGAATAGTACCACTGGATTGGCGTAGGGCCAATGTGGTGCCTATATTTAAAAAGGGAATCAAGTCTTTACCAAGTAACTATAGACCTGTTTAACTTCCATAGTTGGGAAGATACTGGAGAGAGTAATAAAAGACCACATAGATGAGTTCTTGCTGGAAAAAAACTATTTAAGCAACAGACAGCATGGATTCATGAAAGACAGAAGTTGTCAGACAAACCTGATCTTTTTATGAAGAGGTAAGTAAGACCTTGGACAGAGGGGTGGCTGTGGACGTGGTATACTTGGATTTTGCAAAAGAGTTCGATACAGTTCCCCACACACTGCTCATGTGCAAGGTAAAGTCTACAGGATTGGAAATAGTTTGTAAATGGATAGAAAACTGGCTAAAAGACAGAATTCAGAGAGTAGTGGTTAATGATTCTTACTCTGAATGGTCCAAGGTTATCAGTGGTGTACCCCAAGGTTCAGTGCTGGGACCCTTACTTTTTAATATGTTTATAAATGATATTGGGTCTGAGATCAAAAGTAACATTTCTGTCTGACACCAAGCTATGCAGTGGAATAACATCCTTACAGGATGTCACCAATTTACAAGCCGACCTCGATGCTCTGTCTAATTGGGCGACTATGTGGCAGATGAGATTTAATGTTGATAAATGTAAAGTTATGCACTTGGGGGCTAAGAATATGAATGCATCATACATACTAGGGGGGAGTAAACCCCCCCCCCCAAGGAGTAAGAGAAGGAATACAAATAGAGAATACATGGAGGGGAGAGGAAAAGAGGGGTAGAAAGAATAAGAGAAACAAGAAAGACGGCTAGAGAGAGGGACGGGGAAAAAACAATAAATTGGGATAGAGAGATAAAAAGGGAAAGAAAGAAGTGAAAGAGTGGTACATCCTAAAATGTACCATAAGGGGTTTTAATACTGTACGAGTGGAAGGGACTCAGGTGCTAAATGTCTGTGGGTTAGGGGCACAAATTACTTGTCTTGCCTTGGGTGCCGACAACCCATGCTACAAAAATAATTTTACTGTTAGGGGTCACAACTTTTATCAAGGGGTCACGGCACTATAAAGTTTGAGAACCACTGCTTTAGCGGGTGGACAGCCACCCTCACATTATCCTGTAGAATATTTTGGGAATTCATTACTTCAACAAAAGCACCTTTTGGAGTGGCCCAGTCAGAGCACAGACCTCGTCCCCCATATAGATGCTGTGGAATGACCTCAAGAGAGCCATTCACACCACTATAAAATCAAATAGGAACATTTCTTTTAAAACAAATGGTTTAGTGACGGGGCTCCTTTGGAACTCCCTTCAAAGAAATAAAATAAATGATTTAAGGCTCCTTTAGACATGAGCCAATGCCCTGCAGCATTTAAGATACATTTTAAAGTCTCAACCAGCCTTCAATGCCTGCCAAGAATATTACAATGTACACCACACAGTTAAATACACACAGGAGCAGTAGCATTGTGTTAAAAGGTAGGCAGCATGTTACTTTCATGAGTAATCACTGCTCATCAGCCGCCTTTATTAATTTCAATGGCAATGCATCATAACTGCACCTATAGCATTGATGTGTTAATAAAGCACTTATAATGGGTTAGCTGGGCACTATGGGAGAGGCAATGGCAGGTTTCTGAGAATGCACTGGGAAATTGAGAACTAGGACAGAGCAGCTCCACACACTTCCTATTTCTACAGAGCAGCTGTATGGTAACACCATTTTGTTTCTATGTGCAGGCACAACAGCAAGCAAGCCAACAATAATGACAGTGCCAGGCAGTAGCCACAGCATTGAGCATTATTGCCATTGGCTAAACATTGCGTGTCAGCATTACCAGTACACAAGCAACACCCCCTTTTTCCGCTGGGCCATTCTTTCCATGATCATCCTAAAATGGACTAAGCCAAGTGTCAACGAGATCAAAATATACAAATTCATCTTGCAGAGAATTCACAAAAATTTGTGGCATAACACTACAACCTAACCATACCTCACACAGATCATTTACTTTACGATCACTTCCTCTTTAGTCAGGTCTCACTAGAAAAAACACTTTCATGGGCATTCAACCACTTCGTGACCACCCGAGCTGCGGCTGAGTGGCCGCTGTAGGCAAAGTGGTGTACCCATGGGTCGCTGCCTACTTCCAGATTTAGGGCGGAGCCTGTCAGCAAGTCCCGGCCAATGATTTACGGCCAGGACCTGCTGTGTGCAGTCACAGTCCACAGCTGTGTTGGTAAACACAGAGCTCTGTACAGAGAGAGTGATCTGTCAGGGATGAGAAACAGCTCTTAGTAAAAGCAGCACACTTTACATATAGTTAGGCACATTTAACCCCTTGATTACCCTAGAAGTTAACCCCTTCCCAGCCAGTATTAGTACAGTGAGAGTATATAGCATCACTAATGTCACCGGTGATGTCAGTCATAGACTTGTGCTCTCGGGTCGGATCGCTTGTCGCACCAGTGTAAACTGGGCCTTAATCTATTAGTACATCTAATACTCCTCTCCTCAGATCAACAATGCTGCTGTCCAAAGGTGTCCCTGTGCTCTTTCAAAGTGGGTGCAGTCTAAATAACCAAACAGCTCGAAGACATTTAGCCTACTCTCAGCTGCTATAAAATAGCAGTCACCTGCAATTATTAGCCACAGCACACCCCGGTATAAGGATTTTAACTGCTACAAAAAGTAAAAAAATTTCCATGGAGATCACTCAGCAAATAGCCGATATGAGACAGAAAAACAAAATACTTACTTATTAAACCAGTCCCTGAATCGCTCCTCTGTGCCTGGTAGATTTGAATGGGGATTAAGGACATAAAATGTTTTCTTAGGATCCACACCACGAATAAGGCTGCTCTGAGGCTGGTTCTGCAGGAAGAAAAGAGAGTTAAAAAAGCCAAGGCTCTCTGTACCACAAAAATATTTTCTTGGAGTTGGACACAAGTCATGTTTTACCGACGCCTACAGGAAGATCTGGACCATGGCAAATTAACATCTACAGGCCAGTCCAGATAAACCCTCTTTCCAGAATGCCTCATGCTGTAGCAACAGTACCAATAGAGTCCTCAATTGCCACCAAGGTATTTTACGGTGAGCACAAAAATTATATTTTTTCTCATCCATTGAGGGTCACAGGACATTTTTACTGTTGGGACATCCAACTGAGGGGTGAGCAAACAGCAGCAAGGCCAACAAGCCAAATATCAAAACAGAAGACTTAACGTAGCCACCAAAAGCCACCTGAAGGACCAGTGCCCAAATCTGACAATGGAAGAAGCAGAATCTCCTGCCCGATGGGGGATTCTGCCAACAGGACTAGAGGGAGGACAAGGAGAATCAACTTGCATGGTCAAAATGGACACCAGCCAGATAGGAATGACACATGGAAGGGAGAGCACTGCACCATGGACCAAGCAAGAAGATGGTCAACCTAAACCCACCAACAAATTTGTGCTGGGGGAGAATAACCCAAAACGGACGTGGTCAACAAAGGGTTTCAAGCCCCCAGTAAGCACAAATACCAGACAAGGAACGGGGGGGGGGGGGGGAGCCTTATAAAAAAGATGACCAACCGATCTAAGTAGAAGAGCCTCTGTTCAAGAAAACTGGGGACTTAAGTCCAATAGTCCCTTATTGACAATGTCTGTGATGACGAAACGCGTCTAAGGGGGTACGTGCTGACGTCACCACGCTCATAGGATGGGAGTTTGCTTTCTAGCCGGCCGGCTTTTTTTATGTCCTGTATATCGCTTATTGAGTAAGTGTATTTTTTATAATAAATGTTGTGACGATATCACACTAGCCAGTCCCCATTTGCTTTTTTGGTCCTACGAAGTTACATCTTCAACAGCGAGGAACACACATCCATCCACTATAGCAGCCATATCCACAAGCGAGACGCTTACATCTATCCAGCCATCCACCTCATTGCGTATAACCTCTGTTATCTGGTAAACAGACTCTTTGTGAGGTGGCAGTTCACACTTTGGTGGTTTTGTTTGCGACTTTCTACTACTGTTTAAGGCCGGTTTTTATGTTTTTATCTGGTAAGGAGACTATGTGCGGTGATGGTTCACTATAAAAATAGTAGTCATACACGGTGCCGTTCTGTCTCCCATACCCCATATTATTGATCCCACAAAGAGACATCTTATGTGTCAGGATAACGCTATTTTTTTTCTTTTTTTGTCTCTTCAACGTTTTTTGGGCACATAGATCTACACATACTGTGGAGTCATCTTCCCACTGTTGCAACCCATCAACATTGAAGAAATTGGCACTGGTGTGCCATTTAAAGGCCTGGTTATAGCCATTTGTCCGTTTTGGCTTATCGTCTGGTAAGCACATATCCTGACAAGTTTACTTAGGACCCAGGACAAGTGTTGTGTTTTTTGGCATCTGTGTTCCAATATCCCTTAATTGGACTTTTATTGGACTTTATCACTACTTTGAACCCATAAGCGCAATTTTTCTCTTTTTTTTTGTTTGTTTATCCCATTATTATTGCTGCTTAGGAGGGTTTAATTTTTAATTTATTAATTTCCTTGTTTTATAATTTTTCATTTATACAGCAAGAGCGGTTTTTCCATTTCCAAGTCCAATAGATTGTTTGAAAGATACCTACCTTGCCAAGATGACTTACCAGGGAGAACCCTGAAAGGCTAGAAAAACTTTGAAGGGTGTAAAAGTGACTTCTGCAGCCAGCATGACTGAAGGGGTAAGGTACATGGAAGCTCCCAAACAAGGACAAGGAAGCAGGTAATATTAGTTAAAACTTGGCCATACATTGCAGAGATGGACAATGCCACTGATGGATCAGAGAATCAAGCTAGCCCAACTTTCACCAGTGCACAAGAAAGACCTCTAGATGAGCCATAAGATAGATCCTGCAGAAAAAGCATCTTGAATATCCTGACCCCAAAAAGATACAGGGCCAGGAATACTCCCGACTACCTCAATCCAGTGAAGCAGCAGCAGCATCCAGAGGACCAGGGAAAGAAGTCATATCAGAACAGCAAAAAATATTCCATTAGGAGAATCCAGAATAGGGGAAAAAAAAATGTTTGTTCTGGCCACAGACATCCCTTCTCAGGACATCCTTTACCTGCAATGTAGGGTCAGAGATACACCTTGGTAATTGAACCTCTACAAAATTGAGAATCTATCAGTTAAGAACAGACCTCCAGATGCAGGAAGAACTACTAATCTTCTTAAATAAGGAACACACCAGTACTCTTGATGTTGTCCAGCAGTGTCTGAACCAGGAGAAATGACTAAAATGGAAATCCCAGGAAGAGGAACCACCTGTGCTGAAAAAACCACAAGAATTTTTAAAATGAAAAGGAGAGACCTTAAGAGGTGAGGAGAAGTCCTTACCAGCGATCTGTTTGGGAATCTGAGTAATCAGGCAAAGAACTATCTGATCCTTAGTAGGCAGACAAATCTGCTTGGGTATGAAATCCTCAACCTCAGAATTATCCCTCAAGACCCTACAAAGGTTGGCAAAAGGGTACATCCCTTAGTAACGGAAGGAAGCATGAGGGCCAAAGATGCTGTAGCCCTTTAAATAAACTATGCCTGTTAACATTGTCCACAGGTAAGACACTGTTTCCAGTGCCAATAGCAGGCCAGGACAGACAATTGGATTTTGCAGACAATTATCCCATTGGGGAAATGTCCTCTACTAGGACCTATGGCAACTGCTCTCTTCACAGGACAACTTTGGAGTGTACCGCAAAGGGAATGCCATTAGAAGGTACCAGAGTATTTACCAGAGCCAACACCTTGAGGAAAAACTAGGTGTACCAGAGCAACACTGAGAATTCATTATCCTATTAGGTTGGAGATAAACCAATGCTGAACCTGGTTGACCAAGTGGCCCAGAGGGTTAGTCTTGAGGAGAGGGAGTATGGAACGGATGTTACCAGGTACTGGTAGTAGTCTGATATGCCCCAGGGGAGAACTGCTCTCAGGAAAAGGACATTGGTCAAGGAGGAACACAGCTTCTAAGGCCAAGCAGACACTGGAATTAGATCATAATTCTTGGGTTGAGGGATCCCCAAATTTTTTTTTTTGGGGGGTAGGGATTGGGGGTCTTTTAATCCGCACAGTGGCATTAGGGGAGTTGAGAGTACACAGCTGAAGAGAGTGCTAAAAGGCAAGAGCTCAACTTGAAACCCAAAATGGGATGCGCTCTACACCTGAATATCTTAAAGGGGTTGTAAAGCTTTAAATTTTATTTTTATTTTTAAATAACAAACAGGTCATACTTAGCTCCACTGTGCAGCTCGTTTTGCATAGAGTGGCCCCGATCCTCGTCTTCTGGGGTCCATTGGCGGCTGTCTCGGCTCCTGGTAACTCCCCTGGGAAATGCTCTCCCAAGGGGGTTACCTTGCGGGCGCGATCCAGAGTCCTGTAGTTGTCGGCTATGGACGCCGAATACAGGACTCGGCCCCGCCCAACGGCCCTCGCATCATTGGAGTTAATTTACAGCAGCGCGAGCCAATGGCTCTGCTGCTATCAATCTATCCAATGAAGAGCTGAGAAGAGCCGAGAAGAGCGGGCCGAGATAAAGCGCGTTCAGGTCGGGACTTTCGAGGGGTCAGGTAAGTAAACCGGGGGGCTGGTGGGCCGTAAAACAGATGTTTTTTCAGCTTAATGCATAGGATGCATTAAGCTGAAAAAACATGAACGTTTACAACCCCTTTAAGTGCGGACTTCCTAAAGGACTTGTAATAATTGGCATCCATTCATCCCACTAAGAAAAAAGTTGACTTAGCTTTACTTGCTTTTTTCTGGCCCTTGGGGCATTATTTTCCCCACTGTCAACAGTGGGGCATAGTTCATGCCAGTGACACAGATGGGGCACTATTCCTCCCACTGACACCAATAATAAGGCACTATTCCTCCCCCTAATACCAAAAAGGGGACATTGTTTACTTTCAGTGACTCCAGGACATTTTCTACTCCCGCTGGCCACAGTCCATACCCCTTAAAAGGCTGAACAGTAAACTAGCCCTTTGTTTAAAAAGTTTGGAGACCCCGTCCTAGGATATTAGCAAAAACTTGAAGCATGAGAGTAAGAGAAGGGGTTATCTGGGCTCCCGCACAGATTTGTTTGTATACCAGAGTCCTAATCCTCCTGTAGGTGGCCAACAGTAATGTCCTGTGTCCCTCAATAGACTAGAAAAAAGTTAGTTCAATAGAGAAAAGAAGAAGTGGTTAGTGTTTTTATAACAAAAAGGCCAGGTTTTAGACAAGATTTAAGACACACAATGAAATCAGCAGCACACCTGTTTAAGGAGGTTGTAGTTGAGCAGGAAGTGCAGAGATGGAAGACGAGTGACTGATCTGGTCAGCAAGCAGGGCATACACTCCCAGGGCAGCTTCTGAAGGTGCTATTGTTGAATGAAAAAAAATAAAAAAATTCAGGTTAAGATACATTCTAAAAGGCTCAATTCCCAACATTTTACAATCAAGTCTTTAAAAGTAGAATTGTCATCATAGCCAAAAGGAGTCTAAGATGCACAAATGCAAGCAGAAATGTGATCAAACCTGAAAATGCCAGAATTTCAAGTTAGGGATGTGTAATGTAGAGGTGCCAGATACAGCGAGTATTAAATCCCACTTTGTAATGTGGAAAGTATAAGGTAGAATGGGTTGATGCTTGATAGGCTGTTTGCACAGGTGAAGAAGTTTCCAAAGACATCGCAACTAGATTCAAAGTGGGTAGCACTCTCGCCTAGCAGCAAAAGGATCGCTGGTTCGAATCCCGACCACGACACCATCTGCCTGGAGTTTGCATGTTCTCCCTGTGTCTGCGTGGGTTTCCTCCGGGTACTCCGGTTTTCTCCCACACTCCAAAGATATGCTGGTAGGTTAATTGGATCTTGTCCAAAATTGGCCCAGTATATGTGTATACGACTGTGTCCCAAGCGTGTCGAGATCCTACGGGGTAAAAGTAGGATTTTTATAACAGCTTACCTGTAAAATCCTTTTCTTGGAGTACACCACGGGACACAGAGACAGTCATTACATAATGGGTTAAGGGTCACCAGCGGTGATTGGACACTGGCACAACCAATGGAAGACAGTTCCCCTCCATATAACCCCTCCCATCAGGGGAGTACCTCAGTTTTGTAGCAAAGCAGTAAGGTTCCCATAAGAAGGGGGGGACCTCTGTGTCCCGTGGTGTACTCCAAGAAAAGGATTTTACAGGTAAGCTGTTATAAAAATCCTACTTTCTTTATCGTACACCACGGGACACAGAGACAGTCATTACATAATGGGACGTCCCAGAGCAATGCTCATATGAAGGGGGGGAGACATAGATCAAACAGGCCGCTTGCGGACCAGAAGCCCTATACTGCTGCCTGCAGCACACTTCGCCCGAAGGCGGAATCCTCATGTCCTTTCACATCTATTTGATAGAATTTGGAAAATGTATGGACTGAAGACCAAGTTGCAGCTTTACAGATCTGAGCCATCGAAGCCTGGTGGTGCACTGCCCATGAAGCACTTATCGCCCTGGTAGAGTGCGCCTTAAAAGGAAAAGGAGGAGTCCTGTTCTTTAAACCATAAGCTTGAACAATTGTGTGTCTAATCCACCTGGAAATGGTGGATTTTGATACCGCTTGGCCCTTCTTGGGACCATCTGGTAAAATAAACAAAACATCTGTTTTACGTATCTGAGCGGTTGCTTGCAGATACACCTTTACCGCTCTCACTAGATCTAGAGAGTGTAATAATTTTTCCCCCGCCGTCTGTGGGTTTGGAAAAAAGGAAGGCAGAACAATGTCTTGATTCAAGTGAAAAGCCGACACCACCTTAGGTAGAAAGGCCGGATGGGGTCGTAGTACGATTTTGTCCTTGTGACAAATTAGATAAGGCTCTTTACAAGAAAGAGCTGCTAGCTCTGATACTCTCCTAGCAGAAGCTATAGCAATCAAAAAGGCCAATTTCCTACTTAATATAATTAACGGAATATGGCGAATAGGTTCAAAAGGTTGCTTTTGCAACACTGACAATACCAAATTCAAATCCCATGGACACAAGGGAGACCTAACTGGAGGATTTATCCTCAGTACCCCCTGAATGAATGTCCGAACTAGGGAATGAGATGCCAATGGTCTCTGAAAGAAGACTGATAGAGCCGATATTTGCCCCTTGATGGTGCTAAGGGCTAATTTCATATCCACTCCTAACTGGCAAAAAGCAAGAATCCTGCTTATTTCATATCTCTGAGGATTCCAACTTCTGGATTCACACCCGGAAACGTATGCTTTCCAGACTCTATGATAGATGAGTCTGGAGGCTGGCTTTCTAGCATTAATGAGCGTAGAAAGAGCCGGACCAGAGACCCCTCTCTTTTTCAAAATGTGGGTCTTAGCAGCCAGGCCGTCAAATTTAGCCTTTGTAAGGAAGGGTGGAAAACTGGACCCTGTGACAGCAGGTCGTGTCGAAGTGGAAGCTTCCAGGGCCTTCCTATCGCCATTTTTACGATCTCGGCGTACCAAGGCCTCCTGGGCCAGTTTGGGGCCACTAGGATTACTGGTATTCCCTCCTCCTTGATCCTGCGAAGCAGTCTTTGTAGAAGAGGGATCGGAGGGAATGCATAGATCAGTGAGAACTGATTCCATGGAGTTATTAGAGCATCTGTCCCGTAGGCTAGAGGATCTCTCGTTCTGGACACAAAGTTGTCCAATTTCTTGTTGAACCTGGAAGCTAGCAGGTCTACATCTGGGTTTCCCCATCTCAGACATATGGCCTGAAAGATCTCGGGGTGAAGAGACCATTCTCCTGGTAGCAGCTGCTGACGACTCAGGTAGTCTGCTTGCCAGTTTCCTATCCCTGGAATGAAGATTGCAGAAAGGCAAGGTACATGCTCCTCTGCCCATGCCAAGATCCGGTTCACCTCTTTGGGCTGCCCGACTGCGGGTGCCTCCTTGGTGATTGATGTAAGCTACTGCAGTAGCATTGTCGGATTGAACCCGAACTGGGTAGCCCTGTAACCTGTATGTCCAGGTTTTGAGGGCTAGATATACTGCCCGGATCTCTAGCACATTGATGGGCAGTATCCCCTGAGTCTTGGCCCAGGTTCCCTGGGTAGAAGCCTCCTCGAATACTGCACCCCAGCCCGATAGGCTGGCATCTGTAGACACCACCTTCCAGGCTACTGGGAGGAAGCACTTTCCCTTCCGTAAATTCTTGGCTTCTAGCCACCAATTGAAGCTGTAGCGTACTTGTGAGGACAGGCGCATGGGTATATCCAGAGCTTGGCTCTTCCTGTTCCAGGAGGCTAAAATATTGCCTTGAAGTAGTCTCGAATGAAACTGGGCGTAAGGGACCGCCTCGAAGGAGGCTACCATCTTTCCCAATAGTCTCATGCAAAGGCGAATAGACGGCCTTTTGTTTGCTTTGACCTTGTGGATCAGGTCTTTCAGAGACTGTATCTTTGGCTCTGGCAGGTATACCCTGTTTTGGGCTGTATCTATGATCATGCCCAGGTACACTATCCTTCTTTGGGCCTGGAAAGAGGATTTCTGTAAGTTTATAATCCATCCTAAATGCTCCAGGTATCCTACTGTAGTGTGTACAGCGTGATCCAATCCCTCCTTTGACTGATCTATTACTAGTAGATAGTCTAGATAGGCTGTTACCGCAATGCCCCGTGTTCTCAGGTTTGCTAACAGAGGAGCTAGCACCTTTGTGAATACTCTGGGCGCGGTGGCTACACCAAACGGCAGGGCCACAAATTGAAAGTGGCGATCTTCTACCGCAAACCTTAGGAATCTTTGGTGAGCGGGGAGGATGGGTATGTGTAAATATGCGTCCTTGATATCTATGGACGCCATGAATTCTCCGCCCCTTTAAAGTGGCGACCACGGATCGGATCGTTTCCATTCGAAAATGGCGAACGTTCAGAAACCGATTTAGGGATTTTAGATCCAGGATGGGTCTGACATCTCCATTTGGCTTTGGAATCACAAAGAGGTTTGAGTAAAAACCTGAACCTTGCTCTTTTTGGGGTACCTCTGTAACTACCCCTTGAGCCATTAAGTGATTCAAACCTTTGAAGAAGGATTCTCTTTTTTGTGGATCCTTGGAGAGTCTTGAACCTCGGAATTGAGAAGATGGGATTTCTCGAAATTCCAGTTTGTACCCTGAGGATATTGTGGATACCACCCATTTGTCCTGGGTTTCTGACCGCCAAGTCGCTGAGAACTGACGCAGCCTTCCCCCCACTCGGCCGAGCGGGGGCGCCCCTTCACTGAGGTTTTGGGGGCTTGCTTATTAGCTCTTGCACCCCACGGCTTCTTGTTCTTCTGAGCCTGCCCCATGGCTTTTGTGGGCGGCTGAAAAGGCCGTCGCCACTGGCTGGAGTCAGATTTCCCGGGAGCTGGGGAGAGAGAGCGCGTTTAAAACAAGGCCTCTTGTTTTTCTTTCTCTCAGGTAAAAGTGTCGTTTTACCACTTGATATCTTCTGTATATATTTTTCTAAATCTTCCCCAAATAGGCGTTCGCCATGGAACGGGAAACTTGCCAACAGCTTTTTGCATGGGGCTTCCGCTGACCAATGCTTAAGCCAAAGTACCCTGCGCATCTGTACCAGCTGGAGTGTAAGGCGTGATGCCTGTATGATAGAATCTCTCATGGCATCCACTGTGAAGCATAAGGCTTTAGGCAAATTCTCCCAATTTTTAGCCTGCTCTGAAGGCAGCTCCTTCAGCCCCTGCTTTACCTGTTGGCTGATGACCTGACACATACCGACTGCTGCTACTGCAGGTTGGGTAATTGAGCCGGCCAAAAGGAAGGAGGACTTCAGTAGGGACTCCAACTTCTTCTCAGAAGGATCTTTTAAACACTTGTACATTGTCCACCGGACATGTCAGGTTTTTATTTACACAAGAAATAGCCGCATCTACCGCAGGCAGGCTCCATTTCTTTAAAAAAATTTCCTCCATAGGATAAAGAATGTTAAACTTTTTTGGAGGAGAGAAACGCTTATCTGGATATTGCCAGTCTGCGTACATTAGATCCTCTAGTAATGGATGAACCGGGAAGGAGCATGCACCTTGCAGGGATCTTAATGATCCTAGGGAGGAGACAGGTGATTCCGTTACCTCCGAAGAGGGTAACTTAAATGCAGATCGCACTGTTCCTGCATAGCATTGTACCTGTGACTTTAAAATCTGGGATACCGAAAAAGGCTCATCCGATATCCCTGATCCGTCTGACTCCTCATCCTCTGCTGATGTAGCCTCCTCCTCAGGTACTTCTGAAGGGAGGTCCAATACTGGAGGAGATCTGCTTCGCTTATTGTCCTTTTTAGAGGACTTAGCGATTAAGGTAGCAATTTTCTCCTCCAGATTATTTAGGGCTGCTGATAAAGTGTCCTCAGTGACATATGCAGGCCCAGGCTTCACTGGGGAAGCCGCCATATCTGACAGAGGTAATGGCTCCTCCTGTACAGGTGCATTTGGCAACACAGGAGAGGAAGGTACCGAGTCAGCACAGCTAGAGCCTCCTGTCTCAGGCGGCGGTGCTTTCTTATCTCTTTTTATCCGCATTACTTCCCCTGGAAGGCTTACTGTTTAGACAAAATACAAGGTACCTAAATGCATATACTACCGTGCTTAGTTTAGCAATTTACATTAAGTATGCAACTTTTAACACATAGCTATGCATAACATGGATGTCTTCCAGGAAGTACCCAGTCCAACCACATGGAGTCTTACGTCCCTGTATAGCTGCTGTGTTTCTCTTCCAGGAACAAGAGAACAAACGAGCTTGCTTGCTGCTGCAGTGCTCTCACACGGACAGATCTTTAAATTTGGCGCCGTTTCTGTGCCTGCGCGCGCCCACGTGCCCGCGCACGCCTTCGGCCCCCCCTCCGATAAAGCGCGCTCCCACGTGCGCGCGGCTCTTAGCGCTATGGCGGTGGCCATAGTGAGGGAGGACTCTCACCAGCCCCTGTTCCCACTTACCTGCATCTGCAGGTGTCTGGTCGGCCACCGAAAGGAGGAGCGGGGTGCCCAAGCAAGCTCAGCAGCGGAGGGACGAGCAGTGTACTTCGCCGAAGCCGACACTGAACAGAGTGAGGTGAGATACATTCAGCTCTTTACTCCCCCCAGTGGCGGAAAAAGAGAAGACATCCACTTTTTTCTTTGAAAAGGTCCTAAACCTAGTTTTGGACCCTCTAATCTTACCTTATCCACGCCGCAGGTTTTTTCTGCTGAAAATTTTCAGACAGATACCAAACTTCACCCCTCACGGCGGGCTGTGTGTGCCAACCTTCAGGGATATGGGTTCCTATTTAAAGGATACCTCTCCCCTGGGCCTTGTACAAGACTCTTACCAGGACTTTTAGCGAAATAGCGAAAGTGCTGGATCTTAGAGCCCAGTCCTCCGAAGAGACATTACAGGCGCTGCCTCATGGATGAGGCCCGGATCCCATCCAGTTTTGGCTTAACTTGTAGGCGTCTTGGATGGGTCCGAAAGCATAGCTCTTTTACCCCCAGAGGGTCTCTTTGGTAGAGCTTTCCTTTAGCACCTCCTAACGCGTCCAACACCTTTCGACACTGGCGAAAAAACTGAGGTACTCCCCTGATGGGAGGGGTTATATGGAGGGGAACTGTCTTCCATTGGTTGTGCCAGTGTCCAATCACCGCTGGTGACCCTTAACCCATTATGTAATGACTGTCTCTGTGTCCCGTGGTGTACGATAAAGAAATGACCGCACCAGCCAAGCAGTTACTGGCTGCAAAAAGCACCTAGAGGCGATTCAGTTTGCATGTGTCACTCATTCATTCAAAGTAGTTTTAGACCAGCAGAGCACCACACCCAAAATAGAGGGCAAAAAGATTTCTTGCGTTTGACAAAACGCATTTCGCCGATAAAAGCCAATGCATTTCAGAATGCCCTTAATTCAGGCCTCTGTACATTGAAGAGGGTCGATAAGAGCGAAAACAGACTACAGAGAAGTACAGATCCCAACCCAAAAAGGGGCAGTTCCACTTTAAGCACTCCTTCCCCACAAAATATGCCACATTGACAGGTAACTGCTCCCTCTCTTCTGGGACATGTCACAGGTTCCAGAAGATTGCCCGACCAATGGGGAGGCCCTGCGCGATTTGCTTATACTCAGTGCGCACCCGGGTGTGAAGCCACAAGCTGCTACAGCCAGGTGCCCGCAATGCCGGCGGTGAGGGAGAGAAGCGAGGGCTCGGGTGGCCTCATAGCTGGATTGTGGGACAGGCGAGTGTGCATTTATTAAAAGACAGCAGCTACACTTTTTGTAGCCGCTGACTTTTAAACACAAAAATTAGTGAAACGTCACTTTAAAAAGTGAAGTACACCTTCTGGAGCATGTTACACCTACATTCAGGGTGTATGTCAAGCTCCATCACCTCTACCAGAACGCCGCTGCCGCCCCCCCCCCCCTTCTCTCTCGATGCTCCTTCCCAGTGACAGCAGGCAGGGGTTTCTCTCCCCCACTGCCACATTTGAACACCACACAGCTGCGTCACTCATTCACAGGAATCTGTGAATGAGAAAACTACAAGTACCATCTTCCACCGTAGCAATTGACTTGTATATCTCATTAGACCGCGAGGAATGCCATCGTAGTCCACCAACTCAGGGGGCAAGAAAGCAGGGTACAGAGGCATGGGCAAGAAAGCAGGATGATATGTCTGCAGGAGCCCGACATTGCACCTGCGAGCCACTGATTGTGGGAGCAATGCTCTGCAGGCTCCAGTGAAAAAAAAAAAAAACACACCTTAGACTTTCAGGACAGCACCTGGGAGAGAGCGTAGTTCCACCTACTTTCCCAGGAAACACTTGCAGTCTTTAAAATCCCTCCTCTTCCACCATGGCCTCAGTTATTGAGTGGCCTCCGACATGCTGGGGGAAAAAAAAAAAAAAAGCACAGAAACCACAAAACAGCCATAACCGTTGCTTAAGTCATTTTTAAGAACAAAACCGGGAGGGTAGTAGCTGCCGTCCTGAAAGGCTCTTAGAAATACCATCACCGGTAATTTTAAGGTTTTCCCAAATCGCTGGAGAGGATAACCGAGAAACTTACCCTGAAGTGGAACTACTGCCTGCAGTACCTTCCTACCGAAGGCCTGAACTGCAGCTGACTATAGATCCAGCCTATAGTGCCAGAGGAATGTAGAGAAGCTGGACCAGGTAGCAGCCTTGCATATTTGTACAGGCGAAGCACCAACCCTTTTAGCCCAGGAAACTGACATCAATCTTGCAGAGTGGGCAGCAATACCTGAAGGGGAATCTCTTCTCCCCCTAACCCTGTAAGCCTCTTTGATTACCCATTACACCTTCCTAAAGTGGTCCAGAAAAATAAAAAGTGCATTTGACTTCCTAAAGGTTTTAGTCACGTTAGGTATCGTAACAGGCATCTTCTTACATCCAGTGTATGGAAAGCTTCCTCTTGGATTGGCTGGGGTTGAAAAAGGTGGGCAGTACCATGTCCCACGTACGATGAAAAGATGTAGCAATCTTGGGAAGGAAAGCCGGATCCGTTCTAAGAATCACCCGATCTAGGAAAATCAGTAAAGAGGGTTCCGTGACCGCCAAAGCCTGAAGCTTGCCAATTCTTCGGGCTGACATGCTAGCCACAAAAAACATCGTTATTGGAAATAAATTCCTTAGGGACGACTCTTCTAGGTGTTCGAAAGGGGCCTCATGAACCCTTGCATCACAATAGATAAATCCCATTTGTGAAATTTTTTAAGGGCCTGTTTTTCGTGCCCGGAGAAAATCGAGTAATCACTTGCGATAACGTCTTTAGAAAAAAAAAAAAACTGAATGAGCAGCCACCTGGGTTTTTAGGGTGCTTGCCAGCCCCTTCTCAATTCCATCATGGAGGAATTCCAACATTGAAATTGTATTCTTGACCTGGAGACACCAAATGGAGCAGCAGGGATTACATTTCTTACATACATTCATGTAGATAGCGCACGTCACCTCTTTCCTACTAGAGAGAAGGGTCACCACAAGCTTCTCCGACAGACCTTTGGCCCTTAGAAGATCCTCCTCAGAAACCAGGCTTAGTGCCCCGTGTTAACAAGTCCTTCCTGGGCGGTAGTTTCCATGGGGGCTTCACGGCTAGATTTAGCAGTGTCACAAACAGCGGTCTTTTCGGCCAGAAGGGGGTGACCACGAACAAATTCATGCTCTCTTCACTGAATTTCCTGAGAACCAGCAGAATCAGTTGGAATGGGGGGGGGGGGAGGAGGCGTAGCACAGACGGTAGTCCCAAGGACGAGCGAAAGCATCTAGTCTTATGGCCCGATCTTCCTTGTGAAGTGAAAACAGGGCACTTTTGCGTTCTGCAGGTTTGCAAATAGGTCTACCTGAGGCTAAATCCAGGCCTTTATGACCATCGGGAAGACTTCCTGGTTCAGAGTCCATTCTGCTTCCAAAATATTCTGCTTAGGAGTTCTGTTACGAGGTTCTGGGACTTTAGTTGGATTGCCGTTAGCAAATCTACATTCCGTTCTGCCCAGGTAAGCAACTGCCTGGCCAATTCTAAGAAGCCCTTGCTCCTTGTTCCCCAGTTTCAACACATAGGCCACTGCTGTTGTATTGTCCTAAAGGACCTGTACGTGTTGTCTGACTATTCGCTGAAAGTACAAGGAGGCTTAGAAAAATGGCCTTCAGTTCCCGCCAGTATGACGATTTCTGGGCCTCTATTTTGGAACATGACCCTTGCGGTCTGGCTGTCTAGGCGAGCTCCCCAAGCGCTTGCATCCATCAGATATTTGCCCAGAGGTAAAGCCCAAGAGAGGCCCTCTGTCAGATTGGCCGGATCTCACCACCACCAGAGCGCCCTCCCCACGTTCGAGGCAATCTTGATCGGTTTCATTAGAGAGGTTCTTGGGGTGACCATGTCTTAAGGATGTCCCATCTGGAGAGGATGAGAATTTAGCCTGGCCCATTGTATGGCAGGTATAGATGCGGTGAGCAGTTTTAAGACTGCCATTGCCGTCTGTACTGTCACCTTGAGGTTGGATTGGATCGGTTTTACAGCAGGACTGAACTTTTTCTACCTTCTCCTATGGGAGGAAAATCTTCTGAAGCACTGATTTTATGGTGTACCCCAAAAAAAAACAAAAAAATAAAACAAAAAAACAAACAAACACTTGCTGGGGACAGATTGGATTTCTCAAAATTTAGGAGCCATCCTAAGCTTCTGAGGCAAATCTGAGTCTCCAATGGTCAGGTGTTAAACCTACAGGAGAATGCAAAGAGCAACAGATAAGGTACAGTAGATATCCACTTTAATTTCATTGGCCCCAGCGTGTCTGCCATTTCTGTGAAAACTCTGGGGGAGGACAGCCCGAAGGGTAGAGCTCCGAATTGGAGATGCCATACCAAACTCCCCAGGATGACAGCAAGTATGAGAAATTTGAGAAGTTCGGGCTATCGGCAAGTGTAGATAAGCGTCCCTCAGATCCAAAGATGCCATAAAACACCTAGGGGACAATAACTTGAGGAATAAATTGTGTCCATCCGGAAGTGCTTGTACCGTATTGACTTGTTCAAAAGCTTTAGAGTTAGGATCAGTCGATACTTCCCAGAAGGTTTCTTCATCAGGAAGATGTACGAGTAGAAACCTCATCCTTCCTGATCTCTGGGGACTTGGATAATGACTTCTTGCTATAATCAGATCCTGAAGGAGGTTCGCCATTGCGGAAGCTTTCCCTTGGTCTTTTGGAAGATTGGTGACTTAATATCTGCTTGAGAGGTCGCTGAGAATTCCAAGCTGTAACTGAGTGATGTTGCTGAAAGGACTTGGAGGTTGTTCTCTCCCATTGTGGGAGGAAAGAGGATAACCTTCCTCCCACTGGGATGAGATTGTCACTTACTCTTGGCAGGCTGATCCAGGGCCTGAAGAGTACCCCGCCCCTTCCCCCTCTGAGAGGACCACCTGTTCTTCTGGTCCTGGTCTCCCTCTCTGGCACTGTGGAACAGCACGAAAAATCTTCTTAGGACACCGTTTCTTCTTAGAGGGGGAAGGCTGTCGGCAGTTCTATCCAGAATGGTCTCCAGGTCCAGGCCAAAAAAGAAAAAAGAAAAAAAAGTCACCTGCACAACTTAATCTTGAATGCTGTATCCCCTGTCCAAGTTTAGACAGATAGCCCGCCTAGCTGAGTTGACTAGTGCCGAGGACCTTGCAGACATTTTGACTGATTCGGCAGATTTGTCAGCCATATACTTTCAAAATAAGTGGAAAACTACTCTAGTAAGTCTTTTCTCAACATACCAGCCTACACATGCCCTTTAAGTTTTTCTAACCAGCATTCAAAGTTTCTGACCACCACCTTGGAAGTCATAGCGGGCTTGACGAGGTGGAATCCCACGCTTTTTCAGGATAGAATCCACCCATTTGTCCATTGCATCTTAATATATCCATATCCTCCAACGCCAAATCCGTGGCGTGAGAAACTTGTGAAAAAGCTGCGTCCACTGAGCTTGTTGTGCCATACCTAGATCTGCTTTTCTTGGAAAGGAAACCTTTTGAAGGTTTTAGAAAAAAATAAAAATAAACTCTCTCCAGGTCTTTCCACTCTTTGATTGCATCAGAAAGAACCCTGTGGGCTGGAAATACCCTGCGTTTGGATGCATCCAGGCCCTGGTACAGATAGTTGTACCTTCCCCTCCTGGATTTCAAGAGTGATGTAGATTGCTTTAAAGTGGAGCTCCACCCTAAATAGCAACTTTTGCTATTTGGAACCCTCCCCCCCTCCGGTGTCACAATTGACACCTTTCAGGGGGAGGGGGGTGAAGATACCTGTCTAAGACAGGTATTTTCACCCACATCCGGAAGTCCTGTCTCCGGGAATCTGCGGGAGTTACGTCACTTCCCGCAGACTTCCCTTGGTGTTCTGGGAGACACTCGGCTCCCAGAACACAGGAGCACCAATCAGAACGGCGCAGCGCGACTCGCGCATGCGCCGTAGGGAACCGGCATGAAGCCGCAGGGCTTCATTTCCTGGTTCCCTCAGCGAGGATGGCGGAGGGAGCAGCAGAGCGACGAGCGGTCGCTCGTCCTCTGCTGCGGACGTCGCTGGACTCCAGGACAGGTAAGTGTCCAAATAGTAAAAGCCAGCAGCTGCTGTAGCTGCTGGCTTTTAATATTTTTTTTCCGGCGGAGCAACCCCTTTAAGGAGATCATCTACCTCAACTAATGATAGTAAAACATCTAGATACAAACTATCATCTTCTTCCTCATCCGAATCCTTGAGGGAAAGAGTAGTTGCTCTCTCTTCCTCTGAGTCACCAACCTCCACTGCCTTAGAGGTTGACGCCAGAGGACTGGACAGTGCGTTTTGCTGGGAGTCTGTCTGGGTTTTTGACTAACAAAGACCTGACTGAACTCAAAGTGTCCGTAAGTTCTTTCACAGAGAACAGATCTTTACATTGTTGTGGCGTTTCTTCCTCTACGAGATATTCTATGTAGGTTCTGCACACAGGCTTTGGCCAAGAATCTGAGGGGATTTTTGCACGAAGGGCACTTCCTCTTAACTGGTGGGGGGGACGGGACGACGACAAAAAACACACACACAAACACCTTCAAGTGAGACAAACCCCCCACCTAGCACAACCGGGGAGAAACGAGAGACCCCTGAAAGTGCACTAGACAAGCCGCTCCCAACAGACTCCCTGTCTGGACTGCAAGGCCCGAGCGCCATCACCATTGGCCCTGCAGTCACAGGCTCCCCCCCAGGGAAGGATAGCCAACAACCATACATACAGCCCATTTGTGGAAGGAGGCGGCACCACTGTACCCCTCTTACCTGGGTGATTGTGGCACCTGCTTCCGCTGGTGCTGCCAATCTCTCCTCCATCTTGTATAGAGAGCAGCGGAATAATGGAAAAAGCACCTGTTTTTTAAAGTTCCTGGTTCCAGCGTCCTTGCGCTCCCTGGAACCACCGGCCAACAGACCCGCCCCCTGCGTTCCAGGCGGCCGGAACCACTACCGCCACACCCTCACAGGAAGTCCTGCATACCAGGACGTCAACCGCTGGCCAGGTCCAACATGGAGGTGACAGCCACGAGCCTGGCCACCAGCGAGCCAAAACCCACGGCCCCACGGCCCCACCGAGCACACAGACCTGGCCCTTCCTGCAGGCCGTTGCTCCCCTGAGCTGGAAAGGCCGGAGGCTCTGTAACACCACCTACCCTTACTGGGGGGGGGGTTGGCTACCTGAAAAAAGCCTAGTGGTCATCTGAAGATAGCGCAGCCACCCTCGTTTCCCTGCAGCGCTTCCACCATGGCGGAGGAAACACAATAACAGAGGCCATGGTGGAAGAGGAGAGATATTTTAAAGACTGCAAGTGTTTCCTGGGAAAGTAGGCAGAGCTACGATCTCACCAGATGCTGTCCTGAAAAGGCAATTTGTGGAAAATAAATGCACAACAAAATTATTTGTATTTATTTTTCACAAAGAGGAACTTCCCCTATAAGAATACTTTGCATTAGAATTTGAGCAAGCTTCAGCAGCCGAAAGGGAGATCCGCGTGGCCCCGAAACACATTGGCTTACATCTTTTTTAAAGTGGTTATAAACCCAACCACACAACTTGCACCTACAGGTAAGCCTAGATTAAGGCTTACCTGTAGGTGCAAGAAATATCTCCTTAACCTACACGGTTAAGGAGATATTTGCAGAAAACCCTGCACCGATGTCTACGGCGCATGCGCGCCGTAGACAATGGCGCAGGCGCACTGAGTGGTGCCGGTTTTCTGAATGAGAGAATGCCGGCCCCGCACGCATGCGTGTGACGTTATCGTTGCTCTGGCCAATCACAGCGCCAGAGCGGCGATACACGGAAGGGACATCGAGGCAAGATGGCGGCGAACGAGGAGCAGTTCGGGGGCTTCGATCTCAGGCAAGTCATTCATAATGAGCTAGTATTGCTATGCATACTAGCTCATTATGCCTTTCTTTTGCAGGGTTTAAAAAAAAAAAAAAAAAAAAAAAAGGACTTCCTCTTTAAGTACTTGGTCAAAGACACAATAAAAAAATGGTATTTTGAATTTCCTTTAAATTCAGTATCTTTGAATACAGTACAGGGCACAGGCTGAGAATTCACAGACCCTGGGTTATAGGCTGGTACCTTCGGGTGATTGGACACTAGAAAAGCTTGGATGATTTACCCACTGGGCATCCCTTCTATAATTCTACTCCATTCTGAGAGTCCTCAGTTTTGTAGCAAGCAATACAGAGTAACCCAGGAATAGAAGGCAAGGTGTCCTGTAAGGTACACCAAGATACAGAATCTAGAGGCAAGTCAGTTTCCTTTTATCCAAATCATACATTACAGGACACAGTTTCCATAGACCCTGGGACATACCCATGTAATTAAAAATGAGCAGCAATTAGCCAAAACAAAAAACTGTGCCAACGGGCCCCACAAGGGTCAACCAACCAATCTAATTTCAGAGTGCCACTTGAAGAACCTTGCAGCAGAAAACTGAAGGAATGAACAGAGGACCAAGTAACAGCCTTACAAAGCTGGGCAACCGAGGGCAGTTGCCAGAATGCCCACCCATCCTGGTGGAGTAAGCACATAACCTGAGAGGACTTGAAGGCAAGGACAAACAGGGGGTCAGTATTCATGATAGAAGCAGTTTCCTTGGAGGTAGACTGATGGCCTCCAACTGCATCCAGGCAGTAAACAGTAATTTCCTTTGGGTGTTTTGGAGCAGGGAACAAAGATGTCTTCACTGAGGTGGAAGACTGTTACCACCTTAAGAAAAGATGGTCTTGGGTGTAAGACTACCTTGTCTTTGCGAAGAATGAGGATTGGCTAACTAATGGAAGAGACACTAATTCTGAGACATGTTTGACAGACATGAAAACAACCAAGGGAGAGATCATCTAAGGGGATTTCCTGGATGGGTTCAAGGGGTAGAGAGAACCAGACAGAAGTCCAAAAGGAAAAAAACGGTGCTGTAATGGGGGTGGGGAGGTTTTTGAAAAAAATGGATCAAGCCAAAACCTGTCCTTTTAGTGTCCTTGAGAAAAAATTATCTTGAAATCATACATCGGGCCGATGCTGCCTCTGTCCCCTGCTGGCTCCAACACGGAGAACCGAGCGAACACCACCGGTCGCCCGGTTCTCACAGCTCCGTGAGCAGAGAACTGGTTACCACCATTTACTGGCTCTCTGCTCTGCCCCCCCCACTCACTCACTGGAGCGTTGGGCTGTAGAGGGGGCTGGAGCAGCTGGCTCAGGCTCACAGTGGTTTGCTGAGAGGCTGAGTCGGGGTGACAGTCCAGGCATATCGGCGGATCCAGACTATATGGTCACGATCTTTCCCAAGCCTGGGAACAAACTGCAGGCCTGGACCGGCCAAAACTGCACCTTTAGCCAAATGAGCTTTGGCTGTACTTTAAAGTTAGATCTGGTGAAATCCTGATTGTAAGAAGGCCAGAATGTGAGGTACAGAGTAAACTTTGGGATTCACCTGTTTTTGCACCAGACAAAGAAGAAGGATTTTCAGGTACAACAGAATATCTCTTTCTGGAAGTGACCTTTCCTGCTTTTAGCAAAGTAAGAATGACAGACTAAGGCTGGCCCATAGATGAATCATTCGGTTTTCATTCAGCATGCAGTCTGGAAAACACCAAATACTGGAATTCTGATTGCTGGGAGATTTTGATTATGCACAGCCGCTAAGCGAGAAACATTTTTCAATAAACCCATTCAACAGAAGTCAAACATCAGATAAACTTCCAAAAAGCAGGAGCAGGCTCACATGGATCAAAATTAGTCTGGTCCCTATAGTACTGGTCAAATTTAGGTCCATCTATGGCCAGCCTAAGAGAGACCTCTGTCCCTTAAGAGCTAAACTTCAAAAAGCCATACTCAAAAGGAAGGAAGCCACGAGACCCAGAATTCTCATGGAGAAACTCGCATAGGGGTGTCTTTGATCTTAAGTCCTGAGAGAGAATGCAGTTTCTTCTCTGGAAGACTTTTGCGTGGGGAGGTGTAGCATGAGACCCAAGCATTCCAGGAAAAGCAGGTGGACGAGCAGAGGTTTGAAAGTTTATCACCCAACTGAAAGCTTGAAGCATCTAAATTGTCCGGTGAGCGCTTGCAGATAGTTGGAGAGGAGTCAGGAGACATTCAGAAGCTCTCCATGACCTGGATTCCCCAATTTCTTAAAAAGGGCAAGAAGAAGAGGTGCAAATATTCTGGGGCAGAGGATAGGCCAAATGGCAGTGTGACAAACTGAATTGTCTTCTACTGCAAAGCATAGAAAGAGGTGAATAAATGTGCAGATTGGTATCTTGTATGTCTACAGATGCCAAGTATTCCCCATCAAGTGAGACAATGCCAAGGCTTTTGCACACTGCAAAAGTCAGCATATCAACACTGGCAGGCATATTGGGTGAAGCTGTAACATCAGGTGCATAGGAGCCTGAGGGCGACAAGTCAAACAAGGACACTTGCATGGAAATAAAACTTAGCCACAATAGACCACTTGCTCTCTTCTAGGTCTGCCTCAATTAGGATTGGCATTTTGGAAACGGACTCAGGAAGAAACTGGAGCTGGGGAAGGAGCCTAGCATTTGCAGTCTAGACAGTGATGGCTGTATTAACGCCATTGTGTTGTACAAGAAATTGTGACATTAGGTACAGAAAAGTCTGCCTTAGTTAGGCAGGCCATTTGATGTGTGCGCGAGATAGAGCAAGAATTGTATGCAGACAGGTGTTAAAATGGATTCCTGCTCTGGCGCAAGGCAAGCCTCATCACTCTGAGATTGAGTGTTGTGCGGGGCCTTGGCAGAGTAAATGTGTGCCTGAGCTTTTGTCGTTGATCTCCTTCGCCTGGTTTCCAACACTACAGGTCAGGATAGTCACCTGCGGGGCACTCAGGAAGTTGGGTGTGGAAATTAGGAAGATATGTTGGGATGGAGTAACAGCAACCTAGGTGTAGATTGTACTGTCCTCATGGCGAAAGGATAGGAGGAAGCACCTGAGATATTAAGGGGCTAGGTGGATAAAGTGTGCGACCTGTGGTGTGATACAACACCTGGCCATCCACCTGAAACTAAAGCTCTGAGTGGCTGAATTTTAGCACAAAGTTTGGAATGTATTCACTTTACAATGTAAACTTTTCAAACACAGGCTCGGGTTTGTAGAGTAATGTTCAGAGATGCAAGATTACTTGGTCTTGCCTGTCCACATCACTGGTTCCTGTATAGGGTCTAGGCTTTGCCAATCACTGTAGACATACCCACAAATAGGTCTCCAAGGTCTGGATTCCATAGGGTGACACCCAAGGGGCATGTCCTCAAAACATTGCCAAGTGTCCAATCACCTGAAGGTACCAGCCTATAACCCAGGATCTATAAATACTCAGTACACATTTTCTATGTTGTAGAAGATAAATAATTTTGGACTTCTTATGCATTTGTACCTCAGCCATCATTAGGCTATGACCTCTTCATTGTAACTTCAGTCCTTCCATTTCCTTATGAATGCACAACATAAAAAACAGTTATTCAGATTTATACAGAAGATAACAAGCACTTACCTTGTCCAATATGAGAATCAGATGCCCCTCAGTCTGTCCAATTTTAGATTTAAGTCTATCAATCGATTCATTAAGCAGCTCCTGGACTTGTTCTGGCCTAGAGGCACCAAACCCCTGGGCAAAAAACTGGATTTGTTGGGTGGTAAGGAGGTGGCAGCTTTGCAGAATTGCCTATAAGTTTCAAAAGAATATCAAAAAGGTAAAAAAAAAAAAAATCTGAAAACATTTTTCATAAAAACACAGCTTAAGTTTTTTTTTGTGGCAAGATTTATTAAATAAAATGTAGTACTGCTGCCCTTCCTGCAACTTTTTCACCCAAAATGTGAAAGAAAGAAAATACTCAAAAATGGGATAAATGCAATGCATTACAAAGAAAATTTTTATGAACTATAGTCAGAAAACACACACACACACACACACACACACACACACACACACACACACACACACACGTTTTATCAATGCCACACCAGTGTCCAGCTTAGGGATGCACAATGACTTCAATAAATATTTAAGGTTCAGTAACTAGACTGTTAATCTGGGAGGACTCGTACGCCCTTTCCACAGTAAACACCATAAGGGTGCATGCACAAAAATCCCTCAAAAAAAATTTCTGCTTTTACAGGAGTTATACATTTTGCCTGTAGAAGCAGCTCAGTGTTCTACTATGTGCCCAACATTAAGGCATATTTTGAGCTCAGCGTTTAGGCAGGAGAAAAAAAAAAACCCCTTCTGGTTTGAGTTTCTGATTGGAGCTCTCTGCCAGGGGAACAGTGTTTTTTTTTTTTTAAGCCTAGTGTGCATGGAGCCTAACAATGCTTAAGGATGAGTTCACACCATTGCAAATTGGATGTGGTTCCCCGCATCTAAATCGCAATAGCAGAAGATTTTGAACGGTTCACATATCTCCACAGCGGGTATGGTGCGTTTTGCACAAAAACAGTGTTTTTTGGTCCATTTCAGGCCCGAATTCAGCCCAAAATTCGGGCTGAAATTGGACCTGAAACTGAGAATCAGCACTCACCGGACCCCTGCTGTGACCCCGCATGCGCCTCACATGTGATCCCAGCCTAATATTCACATATGATGGAATTAGACTGACCCTTGCTACTCCCTTTGGATATCCCATTTAACTGCATCAGTGTATAGTGGATTCTTCAAGGTCCTTATTCCATCCCACCTCCTGTTACAACTCACCAGCTATTCCTAGATCGCAGATGTGAAAAACTATATATAAAAAATAAATAAAAAATTAAACCTACAAAAGTCCCAGTGTAGATCCATCGTCAATCATGACGTCTGCTGCCACTGCTGGCCAAAAAACAAGGCTCCCACCATCTGCCTGCTCCACTGTGAGACAGTAGTTAAGGGCGGGGCCACCTCATCCCTGCGATGTCACCAATGCAGAGTACACGTTCAGTGACATCACAGAGGGCGGTGCCCCCAGGTGGTATAGCCAGGTTGCCCCTCCCCTTAGCCATTAAAAACTGTCACGGCGGAGCAGGTAGACGGTGGGAGAATTCAGGGCAAGCTTTTTTCTTCTTTCCCCCCATGCAGTTTTTTTTCCGGATCGAATAAGTGTTCAAAACGGATCTGATGTGCGATTCAGTTGCATTCCCATAGAAGGCAATGAGCCTGGAATTCGCATCTGAACCGCACTGCGACTTTAAATTTGCAGTGAATTCGCACTGCCACTGCACATGTGAACCGACTCCATAGAAAGCCGGATCAAAATGCAGCCAATTCGCATATATATGTACGGAGCCTAAGGGCCCTTTCACATGGGGCGGATCCGTGAAGATCCGCCCCGTGAAGCTCCGCTTGCTCAGCGGGGATCGCTCCGTTGATCCCCGCTGAGCCGACGGATGACTGGGCGGTCCCCGCACACTGTGCAGGGACCGCCCTGTCAGAGCGCCGCTCTCCCCTATGGGGAATCGGATGACGACGGACCGTAGAGTCCGTTGTCATCCGATCCGCTCCGCCGACGGAAGGAAAAATAGGGTTTTCCTCCGTCACACTTTGGCGGAGCGGATGTCAGCGGACATGTCTCCGCTGACATCCGTGCCTCCATAGGGGTACATGGAGGATCAGTTTCAGGTCCGCCTAAAAAACTGACAGGCGGACCTGAACGGACCTCCGTGTGAAAGGGGCCTTAAGGTTTTTTTTTGGTTGTTGGATCATGGTAATAGCAAGAAATCAAGAGCTGAAGTTTTTTCTTTTTTGAGATTTTGGGCCACTTCTTTAAATATTTTTTTATTTTATTAAAAAAGAAGGTTTCCATCAATAATAAGTTGGGCTTTCATTTGTTGGTAAAATGATAATCTATATCTTGTGCTTTTTTGGTGTTAAACAAAAAGTCTGAAGATATAATTTACCTGGATAAACCAAGTAGTAGTGATGAGAGAAAAAATTTAAATCGCACACACACACTTTATATATTAACATGGTAAAGTTTAAAAACTGTTTAGGAGGCGGGCTCCATGCACACTAGTGTTTTTCAAAAGCGCCAAAAAAGGCTAGAAAAACACTGGATGAAAAATGCCGATAATAGCATTTTGTCCCAGCTTCTAGAAACATTTAGAAGCTGTTCACAGCATTAGCATTTTATTGGCATTTTTGCAGTACATGAAGAAAAAAATAAATAAAAAAAACCCGAATAAAAAGCTGTTCGTAGCATTTTAGTAGCTTTTAGAAGCAGTGTTTTTTTCTGCCGGAAAAAACACTCCAAGAAACCATTATTTTTTTCTGCTCCTAGACGCTGAAGCGCAAAAAATGCCTATAGCCTTAAGTAGTGTGCATGGACACATAGGATAACACTAGCTTCAAGGAGCAGAAAAAAAGAAAAAGTGAAGCTAAGTTTCTAGGAGCTTAAAAAACGCTAGTGTGCATGGAGCCTTAAAGTGTTAAAGGAGCACTTTTTTTTAATGCAGAGACTCTCCCCTTCCATCCCTGCCTCCAAATTGTTAGTGTATAAAAAAAAACAAATGCCCATTTTACTATCTTGAACTTCACTACGGGGACATTGCCTATGGTTTGTTCAGTGGAGGGGTCCTCAGGACCCAGATCATCAAGAGAACCCTCTTCTCAGGCAAATTTGCAGTAGTGAATCAGCGGTCTCTTGAACCAAAAACCGGTGGCGAGTGACCTGGCTAGGGGACGTAGGCGAGTATCTTGCATCAAACAATAGTGATCAACAAAAAACCACCCTAATGATCACCACCACTGCGCTGTCAGAGGAAGTGATTAACCAAAAATAAAGAAATTTACCTAAATCGCAGCCACCCTAAATGATGAAATATGTAAATATAGTGGTCACAACAAAATGGTGAAGTGAAAACTAAAAGTGGCGCATATATATATATATATATATATATATATATATATATATATATATATATATAAATAAATGTGATATAACAGTCCTATAAATTGATATATGAAAAAAATCAAGTGATTAAATCCTGAGAAAAAACATATATATGATTAAAACAAAAATAGAAAAGAATCCCGTGTGTAAAGGTGATTTTAAGTGATCCAAAAAGTTCATAAATATAACAGAGTGTCCAAAAGAAATCTTCTTCTCTTCCACCGCACCAAAAGTGTTCAAGTGAAACCTCCCCCTTCAGATGCAACACTCACCGCAACAATATGCCTCACACTCTCGTGTTCGGCGTGTAAACAAAACTGCACCTCTCAGGCAGGTGAATCAATTCAGCTCAGTGATCTTCAAATCAGCTCCATATAAATATAGAAACAGAAAGTGCACAATAGTGTAATATTGCAAAATTCAGTTTATTAAAATTCTCACTCCCTCAAACATTACACTCACATGGAAGCCAATAAAAACAAGCCAATTGCACATCAAACGAAGATCCAACAACGAAAACTCAAATTGCTTCAGCCAGTGAACAATGGTCACGGCGGACCCGAGATCAGCAGGGAAAACAGTAAGTATACACTCGCTACTTGCCCTCCCTGTTCGGACTCGCCCCTTCCAGATGCGGCTTGATAAGATACACGTCACATGGCACACTTCACACTCGTTTGTAGATTCAGTAATTTGCCGTGTAGCCACGCCCTGACATGTTTCGTCACATGGGACTTATTCATTGGATTGGCTACACAGCGATAAGCACCCTCCCTTTATACGATCTCCTCTAATTGGTCGAATCCCACCAATCTTTACTACGCAGGCGTACCACGATCGAAAAACTCGCCAGCAGGAACGAAAGTCTCATGGGCGGAACTCACCCTTTCCATCAGCGGAACGACCTCATTTATTATGTGCATATACCGCATAAAGTGCGGGCGGAAGTAACCTTGCTAGGAAGAAACTCTAAGGGCGGAAATTACGCATTCAGCTAGTAAGCTGATCTGGTGTCCCCGCAACCACAATTCACTGGCTCTCATTAGTCCAAGACACAGCAGTGTCACCTAAATCGTAAATAAACTAGATAAAGGATCCTACATGAGTCATGTTTAATAAAATTATCATTCTAAATCAAACACGATATTATTTCTAAAAAACTTTTTCCCATTAGCCAATTTTTATAAAAATATCCAGAAAAAAAATTCCTCCAAATAAGCTAAAACATTGAGCTTTGTTTAATTATATAAAGTATAAATCCTCCAAATAGTAAACCTAATTCAGGGGAAAAAAAATCAAATTCCACTTTACTGAATGAATGGCACAAATGAAAAAAAAATATATATATATATATATATATAGCAAGAAATTACCGCATATACTAATAAACCCGTGCAAGAACGACCACCCCTTTATATCCACACTGTTAGATATATATGTCAACACATTAATAGGGAATCTTGTTGCACATCTAAAACCCTTTTAAAATGATGTGTAAATAAATTTATATTTATTATATAAAATATATAGAATACAAATGCATATTAAGTATACTGCGTTGGTCAAGGTATGACTGAATTTGGCCTACTCCACCTATTGATGGATCGTGAAAATGCACTCCAGTCAATCCCCAGACCAGCCCCTATAGGACAGTTCTATTTAATCCCCAAAATTTGAATAATCATTTCAACGAAGTCTTCAAACAGTTGGTTCTTAAGGATATTGAAGAACTTCCTCAGAAGAAAAATGTGAATCCAGGCTACATAAAAGGAAGGAATAAAATCTCTAGAAAAGAATAAAAACATCATTATACGTCCGGCGGATAAAGGTGGAGGAGTAGTATTAATGGATAGAGTAGTAGTATTAATGGATAGAGAATTTTATCAAGATCAACTGACTGAGTTATTGAGTGATCGTATAACTTATAAGAGGTTGAGTTCTGATCCATCTGAGGCGTATAAAATGCAACTTGAAGCCTTGGTGGAATGGGGATACCAAATATATGCCCTAAACTCCAAAGAGAAGAGATACTTGGCCCCGTCTATGTGTAGAATCCCAGTGATCTACACATTACCAAAGGTGCACAAAAATGCAGTTGTCCCGCCCGCCCGACCCATTGTTAATGGGATAGGGTCGGTTACTGCGAGGTTAGGGGAATACCTTGACAAGTTTCTTCAACCTAGTGTAAGAGCTACTAAAGCATATCTTAGGGACACGACTGATTTGTTACAATCTTTGGAAGAGGTCAAGTTTAAACCTGGCTCAAAAGTTTTTTTTAGTGACAGCGGATATAGCGTCACTCTATACTATTATTCAGCACGAGGACGCGGCACTAGCACTAAACTGGGCCTTAAGCAAAAGAGAGGACATCCCATATATACAAAATAAATTTTTGGGGTACGTTCTAGAATTTTGCATGTCACATAATTATTTTTGGTTTAATGGCTTTTTCTTTTCTCAATTAGTTGGCGTGGCGATGGGAGCAAAGTTTGCTCCCAGCATAGCCAATTTATTTATGTCGGAGTGGGAGGATAGACATATTTTTAGGAACCAAAAACCACAGTTGATTTTCTACCGAAGATTCATAGATGACCTCTTGATGATCTGGGAAGGACCAGAGGACGCTCTGAATGAATATCTATATACTCTAAATGTTAATACTAATAATATCAAATTAGAGTATCAAATCAGTAATGTTTCAGTGAATTTTTTGGATGTAACTATTGAATATTCTGAAGGAAGAATAAAAACAAAAGTATTTTTTAAACCCACAGATCGCAATAGTTATCTGTCAATTAGGAGTGGGCACCATCCTGCCTGGATTAAGAATATACCGAAAGGTCAATTCTTAAGAGTACGACGCAATTGTACAGATCATGCGGACTATTTCACTCAGGTTGCTATTAGTGATGAGCCGAACACCCCCGGGTTCGGTTCGCACCAGAACCCGCGAACGGACCGAAAGTTCGCACGAACATTAGAACCCTATTAAATACAATGGATGCGAACGTTCGGATTCTAAAGTGCTAATTATAATGACTATTATCCATGTTATTGTCCGAAACAGAGTTTGGGAACCCGGGTTCTGCACCAGGGGACATGTATCAATGCAAAAATAAGTTTTAAAAACGGACGTTTTCCGGGAGCAGTCATTTTAATGATGCATAAAGTGAAAAAAAAAAAAGTCAAATATTCCTTTAAATATTGTACCTGGGGGGTGTCTAAAGTATGCCTGTGAAGTGCCACGTGTTTCCCGTGTTTAGAACTGTCCCTGCACAAAATAACATTTCTAAAGGAAAAAAAGCCATTTAAAACTGCTTGCGGCTTTAATGCAATGTCTGGTCCCGGTAATATGGATGAAAATCTTTAGGAAAAATGGCATAGCTACCCCATCAACCCCCCCCCCCTACCCCAGCCCATTACCAGCCCCTTTGGGTCTTGTATGGATATTAAGGGGAACCCCGCACACAAAATAAAAAAGGCCCTATATACTCTGAACAGCCGTATACAGGCGGTGCATACAAGACAGGGACTGCAGGTTTGTTCTCATGTAGAATCTGTTTGTAATTTTGAACAGCTGCATTGTTTAAGTGTAGCTCCATGCCAAATTCCTTTTTTTTAGCTTTTTGGAAAACATAGGGAACGGTTATCACCCCTGTCACATTTTTTTGCTGTCTGTGCCCCTGTTCAGAACATTTCACCTCACTTTGCGTCCCAATGACAACTGTTTTTGAAATGTGGTGTTTTTATTGAAACAAGGATTGGTGATAAAGCATCAGTAGAGAGGAGACACCTTTTTCCCATATTAATTCTTACAGGAGAGAATTTTCCTTCCAAGGGGTAGATTTCCTCTCACTTCCTGTTGTCTTCTTCCGTTTGCAAGTAGTAGTCGTTTGTAAGTTGGATGTTTGAAAGTAGGGACCTGCCGTATATACTCTGCAGAAATTGGCCCCTTAGTTGTTGGTGTTGGCACAACACTGTAAGCACTCACAGTTACTCTTGGTTGGTGCTGGAACGCCCTGCTGTCAACTATTATATCAGGAATTGTAATAACATATAATTGTTGATCAGTGGTAGTAAAAATTGGGCCTTTGATGGTGGTGCTGGTGCCACAACACCGTAAGGCCTGACAGTTACGCTTGGTGGGCGCAGCAATGGGCCCTGCTAAGAATTATTAGATCAATAATTATAATTGCATGCCCCTGTTGAATAGGGGCTGAAAAATTGGGCCTTTGGTGGTGGTGGTGGTGATGGTGGTGCTGGTGCCACAACACTGTAAGGCCTGACAGTTACTCTTGGTGGGCGCAGCAATGGGCCCTGCTGTGAATTATTAGATCAATAATTATAATTGCATGCCCCTGTTGAACAGGGGCTGAAAAATTGGGCCTTAGGCACTGGTGGCACAACACTGCAACCCCTCACAGATACTGTACTTGGAGCACAGCAATGAGGCCTGTTGCAAAGTATTGCATCAAAAATTGTAATTACACGCCCCTGTTAAACGGGCTGAAAAATTGGGCCTTAGCCACTGGTGGCGGCACCCATAAACCAAAATGATCTTCCAAGCTATCATCATTAATCGGATCATTGAGGAGGATAGCTAGTCAACATAACAGCACAGGAACTCAGCATCAGTCTTGAAGGGATGTGACATTTTAAAATCAATTAGTCTGTTATATCAGCATCAGGTGTGTGGTAGCTGGTGGTGATCCAAGACTGGTTCATCTTGATGAAAGTCAGTCGATCAACCGAGTTGGTGGACAGGCGCACCCTGAGATCCGTGACAAATCCTCCAGCAGCACTGAATGTGCGTTCTGAAAGAACGCTGGATGCAGGACAGGCCAGTAGCTCAATTGCATACTGTGCAAGCTCTGGCCAGTGATCCATCCTCAAGACCCAGTAAGCCAGAGGATTTTCGGTGGGGAAGGTGTCCAAGTCTGACCTTGCCCCCCTAGGTATTCCTGCACCATGTATATCAGACGCTGGCGATGGTTGCTGGAACCGATCATACTTTGGGGCTGCGGACTAAAGAATTGTCTGAACGCATCGGTCAGACGGCCACCTTCCCCACCGCTCCTTCTTTGACTGCCCGAAGCCTCAGCAACTCGTTGTCCAGGACCAGGAGTTTGTAACCTCCCAGTCTCTGGGAACGCGTTGCACAGACCTTTCTGCAAGGCCTCCCGGAGTTGTCTCATCCTCTGTGACGGTAACATAAGGTCCGCAACCTTACCCTTGTACCGTGGATCAAGGAGAGTGGCCAGCCAGTAATGGTCCCTCTCCTTGATCCGAAGAATACGAGGATCCTGCCGCAGACTTTGCAGGATCAGGGAGGCCATGCAGCGTAGGTTAGCTGAGGCATTCAGTCCGGAGTCCTCTGGGTCACTAAGGACGACATGATCCGCAGCCACCTCCTCCCAGCCACGTACAAGTCCACTGGTTTCTTGGGACTGTAAATCATCCCTAAAAGACTGCTGCTGATGATGCTGAGTGCCAGCCTCCACCTCCATGCTGACACAATCCTCCTCCTCCTCTTCCTGTGCGATGGGTGGGACAGAAGAAACACTGTCTGGGTAAAGGGGGCCTTGAGAGGCAAGGAAGTCCTCCTCTTCCTGCCTCTGTTCTGCCTCAAGTGCCCTGTCCATTATTCCACGCAGCGTGTGCTCCAACAGGTGGACAAGAGGTACAGTGTCACTGATGCATGCACTGTCACTGCTCACCATCCTCGTGGCCTCCTCAAATGGTGCCAGGACAGTGCATGCATCCCTGATCATGCCCCACTGGCGTGGTGAAAAAAACCCGAGCTCCCCTGACCCTGTCCTGGTGCCGTAGTCGCACAGGTACTCATTGATGACCCTCTGCTGCGTGTGCAGCCGCTGCAGCATGGCCAACGTTGAGTTCCACCTGGTGGGCATGTCACATATAAGGCGGTTCTTGGGCAGGTTCAACTCCTTTTGCAGCTCAGCCAGGCGAGCACTGGCATTATAAGATCTGCGGAAATGCACACAGACTTTCCTGGCCTGCCTCAGGACATCCTGTAAGCCCGGGTACCTGCCCAAGAACCGCTGCACCACCAGGTTAAGGACGTGAGCCACACAGGGCACATGGGTCAGTTGTCCCTGTCGGAGGGCGGAGAGGAGGTTGGTGCCATTGTCGCAAACCACCATTCCTGGCTTAAGCTGGCGTGGCGTCAACCACCTCTCGGCCTGCCCCTGCAGAGCAGACAGGACCTCTGCCCCAGTGTGGCTCCTGTCCCCCAAACACACCAGCGCAAGCACGGCATGGCATCTTTTTGCCTGCGTACTTGCGTAGCCCCTTGAACGCCTACGGAGCACCGCTGGTTCCGAGGACAAACCACAGGAAGAGGCCATGGAGGAAGAAGAAGAGGAGGGGGTGGAGGAGAGAGGTGTGTCACAACCAGTAGTAGCATTTTGGAGGCGTGGCGGTGGAACAACCTCCAACACTACTGCACCTTGTCCTGCATCCTTCCCAGCTGCCAAAAGAGTGACCCAATGGGCCGTGAAAGAAAGGCAACGTCCCTGTCCATGCCTGCTGGACCATGAGTCAGCGGTAATATGCACCTTACCGCTGACCGCCCTGTCCAGCGAGGCCAAGACATTGCCTTCCACATGCCTGTAGAGAGCCGGAATCGCCTTCCGTGCGAAAAAGTGGCGTTTGGGAACCTGCCACTGAGGAACCGCACATTGCACAAACTCACGGAAGGGGGCCGAGTCTACCAACTGAAAAGGCAGCAGTTGAAGCGCTAGCAATTTAGCCAAGCTAGCATTCAACCGCTGGGCATGTGGATGGCTGGGAGTGAACTTCTTTCGACGGTCCAGCAGCTGGGGCAGGGAAATTTGCCTGCTAGAATCGGACGTTGGTGTACTGCTAGCAGAGTGCCCACAAGTACTTGGCTGTGACACACCTAATTCTACACCTTCATTCCTCTCAGAGCAGGTTTCAGAGAGGACTGAAGGTATAGTGGGGTTGGAGATCCCAGCTGATGCGGTGCAAGAAGAGGTCAGCTTTGTTCTTTGGTGTGGGTCTTTAAGGTAGGCTTGCCAACGAGCTGCATGGCAGGTCAACATATGTCTGATCAAGCATGTGGTGCCCAAGCGGCTGATGTTTTTGGCCACGCGATATACGCTTGAGACATATGTTGCAAACAGCAGCTGTGCGATCTGATGCACTTGCCTCAAAAAAGGCCCACACCAAAGAACTTTTTGAATGACGGGCAGAGGCAGCGCCCTGCACAAGCGGAGCTCTGCGGTGTGATTCCGTCGGTGTGCTGCCCATACGCTGGCCACTCAAGGGCATCCTGCCTCGTTGGAGATGTGCCTCCTCCTCATCCTCCTCTCTCCTATTAGGCACCCACGTGGAGTCAGTGACCTCATCATCCCCTCCCTCCTCATCACTGGAGCCAATCTGGCAGTATACTGCAGCTGCTGGAGCATGACTGCCAGATTGGTGTCCTTCTTGAGCATCCCCTCTCTCTGCTCTCACGCTACTGCCTTCCTCTAGCTGGGTATCATCATCAGATCCTTCGAAACGCTGGGCATCCTCCTGGAGCATGTACCCAACACTGTGCTCAAACAGTTCGGGGGACTCCTCAGGAGGAGGACATGGTGGGTCTAGGGAAGGATTGACTAATGAAGATAATGATACCAGAGAAGAGGACGCTTTGGCAGCTGCTTTGCCAGTACCCTGAGCCTGGGTGAGAGAGGATGAGGAGGATGAGGTGGGCTTGGTCATCCACTCTACCAAGTCTTCGGCATGATGTGGCTCAACATGTCCAGCTGCCGAAAAGGACAAGCGTGTCCCATGGCCATGTGCTGATGACAATGCACCGCGTCCACGACCAGCACTGTTGCCCCCAGACACAGAGCCTGCTTGCCCTCTTTTTTTGCCTCCTGACTGTCTGCCTCTCCTTGTTTGCCTTCCAGACATTTTAAATGGATGGCCTGCAGGGAGATGGGAAATACAGCAATAAGGGCTACCTTCAGGTGTATACTGTGCAGGAGGCTTAGCAACAATGACACTGACACTGTCCCCTGCCTATCCTTCTCTGTCCCTAAACACAAGGATTTGCAATATGCTTCAGCAAGATTGGTTTAGCACAGAACAGCACACTGACACTTTCCCTCACTGTCCTTCTCTGTCCCTACAAACAAGATTTAGCACAGAATAGCACACTGATAGTTTCCACAAGTGTCCTTCTCTGTCCCTAAACTCAAGGATTTCAAATATGGTTCAGCAAGATTGGTTCAGCACAGAATAGCACACTGACACTTTCCCTCACTGTCCTACTCTGTCCCTACAAACAAGATTTAGCACAGAATAACACACTGACACTCTCCCTACCTATCCTTATTTGTCCCTAAACACAAGTAATCCAGGATTAGTAAAAGGAAAAAAAAAATGACACTGTCCCTGCCTATGCTTCTCTTTCCCTGCTCCGGAACACACTACACAAGGCCGCCGCGCTGGCGGCCTTTTATAGTGTGGGGCGTGTACTAAACCCCCTCAGCAATAATTGGCCACAGGCATCCTGCCTGTGGCCAATCATTGCTCTCCTCGCTGCCGGCGCTGTGATTGGCCAAGCATGCGGGGTCACAGTGCATGCTTGGCCAATCACAGCGCCTGGATGACACTGCGATGGCGTAGTGCATTGTGGGCCGTTCGCGTCACTCGAATTTGGCGCGAACGGCCCAAATCGTTTGATCTGCGACGAACGATCGAACAGCCGATGTTCGAGTCGAACATACAACACGAAGCTCATCCCTAGTTGCTATATTAAAAGAAATTCATACAACGGGGATATTCAGAAGATAATTTAAATAATGTGATACAAGTGGCAGAACGTCCAAGAGATCAGTGTTTTATAAAGAATAAGAATCAGGGTGACAATGAACATCAATGGTCTTTAACAGGGTTTCATGTTCAATATAAAGAAATTGAAATGATCTACAATAAGCATTGGCACATCTTAAGTAGAGACAGGCATTTGGGGCAAGTTCTTCCTATAAAACCTAAATTTATTTATAGAAGAGCTTCGAATTTTGGGGACCGGATTGTACGGAAAATTGTAGATCCACCAGAACAAACATTAAAAATTGATCTGAAGGGTTTCTTTCCCTGTATGAAGTGCATATGCTGCAGAACAGTAAAGAGGCATAACAGAGGAAAGAGACAAATTATGAGCACTGACAATAAGCCTTTTGAAATTAATGAATTTATTACATGTAACTCCTCACATGTGGTTTATCTGCTATGGTGCCCATGCGGGTTGCTTTATGTGGGGAGAACCAAAAGGCTTCTGCGAGTTCGTATTTCCGAACATTTAACGAATATAAAAAATGGTTTTAAACACCATAGTGTGTCAGTACACTTTAAGGAGAAACATAACCAGGACCCCACTGTGGCCCAATTTTGTGGCATAGATTGTGTATATCCAACATGGAGGGGCTCCAATAGGGTTAGAGACCTTTCACAACGTGAAACCCAGTGGATTTTTCTTAAATGTCTTTTTCCAAGAGGTTTAAATGTGGAGGTGGAGTTAAATTGTTTTATAAATAATTTTTAATAAGTTGTTGTAGGCTATTTAACACATTTAAATCCGAGGGAAGGATATGTTAATTTTGTATTGAAGGTCCTATAGGGGCTGGTCTGGGGATTGACTGGAGTGCATTTTCACGATCCACCAATAGATGGAGTAGGCCAAATTCAGTCATACCTTGACCAACGCAGTATACTTAATATGCATTTGTATGCTATATATTTTATATAATAATTTTTATATTTATTTATATACACATAATTTTAAAAGGGTTTTAGATGTGCAACATGATTCCCTATTAATGTGTTGACATATATATCTAACAGTGTGGATATAAAGGGGTGGTCATTCTTGCACGGGTGTATTATATGCGGTAATTTCTTGACACACACACACACACACACACACACACATTTCATTTGTGCCATTCATTCAGTAAAGTGGAATTTGATTTTTTTTCCCCTAAATTAGGTTTACTATTTGGAGGATTTATACTTCAAATAAGCTAAAACATTGAGCTTTGTTTAATTATATAGAGGAATTTATTTTTTTTGTGGATTTTTTTATATTTTTATAAAAATTGGCTAATGGGAAAAAGTTTTTTAGAAATATCGTGTTTGATTTAGAATGATAATTTTATTAAACATGACTCATGTAGGATCCTTTATCTAGTTTATTTACGATGTAGGTGACACTGCTGTGTCTTGGACTAATGAGAGCCAGTGAATTGTGGTTGCGGGGACACCAGATCAGCTCACTAGCTGAATGTGTAATTTCCGCCCTTAGAGTTTCTTCCTAGCAAGGTTACTTCCGCCCGCACTTTATGCGGTATATGCACATAATAAATGAGGTCATTCCGCTGATGGAAAGGGTGAGTTCCGCCCATGAGACTTTCGTTCCTGCTGGTGAGTTTTTCGATCGTGGTGCGCCTGCGTAGTAAAGATTGGTGGGATTCGACCAATTAGAGGAGATCGTATAAAAGGGAGGGTGCTTATCGCTGTGTAGCCAATCCCATGAATAAGTCCCATGTGACGAAACATGTCGGGGCGTGGCTACACGGCGAATTACTGAATCTACAAACGAGTGTGAAGTGTGCCGTTTGACGTGTCAAGCCGCATCTGGAAGGAGCGAGTCCGAACAGGGAGGGCAAGTAGCGAGTGTATACTTACTGTTTTCCCTGCTGATCTCGGGTCCGCCGCGACCATTGTTCACTGGCTGAAGCAATTTGAGTTTTCGTTGTTGGATCTTTGTTTGATGTGCAATTGGCTTGTTTTTATTGGCTTCCATGTGAGTGTAATGTTTGAGGGAGTGAGAATTTTAATAAACTGAATTTTGCAATATTACACTATTGTGCACTTTCTGTTTATATATTTATATGGAGCCGATTTGAAGATCACTGAGCTGAATTGATTCACCTGCCTGAGAGGTGCAGTTTTGTTTACACGCCGAACACGAGAGTGTGAGGCATATTGTTGCGGTGAGTGTTGCATCTGAAGGGGGAGGTTACACTTGAACACTTTTGGTGCGGTGGAAGAGAAGAAGATTTTTTGGACACTTTGTTATATTTATGAACTTTTTGGATCACTTAAAAATCACCTTTACACACGGGATTTTCTATTTTTGTTTTAATCATATATACACACATATATTTTTTTTCTCAGGATTTAATCACTTGATTTTTTTCATATATCAATTTATAGGACTGTGTTATAATATCACATTTATATATATGCGCCACTTTTAGTTTTCACTTCACCATTTTGTTGTGACCACTATATTATTTACGAGTATCTTGCATCACCAGGTAAGCCTGGCAGGACCAACGGTTGGTGGGAGGGAATGGAGGAGGGCATCTTTAGCGTGGAGTGGGGGCATTAAACTCACAATTTCCATGCGCATTTTGGCACCCTCAGTAGGTTTCCCAGTTGCTAAGTTTGGGGGCACATGTTTGAGGGAACCCTTACACAATACGTTTCAAGGGTTCAATCACATTTCTAAACAAAGCACTGCATTTGATTTTTTTTTATACTGCTTCATACAGACATTAAAATACAAGACTTTACTTGGTATTCTAATTACAAATAAGTTCTACCCAAATTTACCTTTACAAGTCCTGGATCGCCACTTCTCCAACCACAGGCAGCAAGAGCCTTTAAAAGTGCCTGGGCTTCTTCATCCAGAGCAGAAGCTGTACAGGGAGGTAACAAAAGGACTTTCCAACAATCCAAGACCTGTTCTTCAAGTGACTGAATTAAAGCCTATGTATAACAAATGATTCCCAAATTACCATCTAAACAGAACAGGCAATGTAGTTCACTATCTGCATAAAATAAATAAATGTGTAGCACTTGATGCATACTGAATTGGTTGGCTAATGCTTCTAGTAAAATGTATCTAACAGAAGGAAGAACAAGGTTTACGGCTTGATAGCATATGAGATGTTAAAAGAGCACAGATCACATACAATGGTCCATCGAAGTCTAAAAGTCTTACAGACTTGGAGTTTAGAAAACAAATGCAGCTTTAGAGAAATTATCACCATGGTGGTCAAACCATTGCACTGTAGCATGTTAGATCAAAAATTATCTTCATATAGTATTGTACCTAGAAACAAAGTTTTTACTGTTTTGTTCCCTCCATTATTGCAAGTATCTATTTATTATGCCTGTCCTAACCAAACCACATCAAGCCATTGTGTCACTCTAGGGCAGGGATATTCAACAGCGAACCCCCATCATGCCTCTGGTTGTCATGCTTGTGGCTGCCAGAGTCTTGCTATGCCTCATGGGACTTTTAGTGCTGCAACAGCTGGAGGTCTGCTAATTGCATATCCCTGCTCTAGGTCAATCCATGCTTGCCTGCAACAGTCAAGTGGTTGTAAACGTTTGAATTTTAATTTTAAACAAACATGCCTATACTTACCTGCGCTTTGTAATGGTTTTGCACAGAACAGCCCCGATCCTCTTCTGGGATCTCCTGCCAGCACCCAGTCCCATCATCGAGTGCCCTCACGGAAAGTCGCTTTCTGTGGGGGCAACCTTGCAGCCCCGCCCCCCGTCACAGCCTTTCATTGACAGCAGCACAATTTGTTCAATGGGAAAGACAACCTTAACCACTTAACGACCGCCCACCGCCGATTTACGTCGGCAGAATGGCACGGACAGGCAGAATCACGTAGATCTACGTGATCGCCTTTGTGCAGTTGGGGGGTCCATCCGGACCCCCCTTCACTGCAGTGAGCGGCCGTTAAGTGTTCGGGAGCGATCAGGCATGAGGGGGGGGGGGGGGCGCTCGATTCCGCCCCCCCCTCGCGATCGCTCCCGGCCAATGAAAATGCTTCCTCCGCCATGTGATGTAAACAAGGCTGGAGGAAGTGATGTCATCTCCCTCGCCGCGGTCTTTCCGATCCCGGCGCCGAGCAGAGAGGAAGCAGGTTAGTGCACTAACAGTCCACTGACACGTAGGTACACATAGGCACACAAATCACCCCCCAGTCACCCCCAGATCACCCCCCAGGTCACCCCAAAGCCCCCAATCACAGTGTCACTGATTGCAGTGATCATTTATTTTACTGATCACTGCATTTAGTGTCATCTGTGATTGTAAAAAGTTGCAGGGCAGTTAGGATTAGGCCCCTTTAGGTCCAGGGTAGCCCCCTAACCCCCCTAATAAAGGTTTAACCCCTTGATCACCCCCCAGGTAACCCTTTCACCCCCTAACTTCAGCGTCACTAAGCGATTGTTTTTCCGATCGCTGTATTCGTGTCGCTGGTGTTTTAGATAGGCAGTTATTTTTTTTTAGGTTCGCCGCAGGTTTTTATTAGTGTCAGGTACCCCCATATATTATTTTAACCCCCTGATTGCCCCTAGAGTTAACCCTTTCACCAGTGATCGCCGTATAAGCGTCACTGGTGTCACTGGTTAGCCAGTAAGTTATTTAGTTATTTAGGTTACCCGTCAGGTTTTTATATAGTGTCAGGTACCCCCATATTTAACCTAATAAAGATTTTAACCCCCTGATTGCCCCTAGTTAACCCTTTCACCAGTGATCACCATATAAAGGTTACGGGTGACGCTGGTTGATTAGTTTGCTTTTTATAGCATCAGGGCACCCGCCGTATATAACCCAATAAAGGTTTAACCCCCCCTGATCGCCCGGCGGGTGAGATCAATTAGGTTTTAGCGCCAGAGAGGGTCTGCGTCGCCCCAGGCAGTGTTAGGTTAGTGACAGTAACGCTAACACCCACGCGCAAAGCATACACCCCCCTTAGTGGTATAGTATCTGATCAGATCTATACTAGCATCCCCAGCGGTTTAGGGTTCCCAAAAACGCAGTGTTAGCGGGATCAGCCCAGATACCTGCTAGCGCCTGCGTTTAGCCCCTCCGCCCAGCCCAGCCCAGCCCACCCAAGTGCAGTATCGATCGATCACTGTCACTTACCAAACACAACACACATAACTGCAGCGTTCGCAGTGCTTGGTTTTTGGGGCCCTGTACGCGGCTAGGCTCCCAAAAAGTCCCACACATGTGGTATCCCCGTACTCAGGAAAAGCAGCAAAATGTATTTTGGGGTGCAATTCCACATATAACCATGGCATGTGTGAGCAATATATCATTTAGTGACAACTTTTTGTACATTTTATTTTTTTCTTTTTGTCATTATTCAATCATTTGGGACAAAAAAAAAAAAATATTCAATGGGGTCAACATGCCTCTCAGCAAATAGCTTGGGGTGTCTACTTTCCAAAATGGGGTCATTTGGGGGGGTTTTGTGCCATCTTGGCATTTTATGGCCTTCAAAACTGTGATAGGTAGTGAGGAGTGAAATCAAAAATTTATGCCCTTAGAAACCTTGAAGGCGGTGCTTGGTTTTTGGGGTCCCGTACGCGGCTAGGCTCCCAATAAGTCCCACACATGTGGTATCCCCGTACTCAGGAGAAGCAGCAGAATGTATTTTGGGGTGCAATTCCACATATAACCATGGCATGTGTGAGCAATATATCATTTAGTGACAACTTTTTGTAATTTTTTTTTTTTTTTTTTCGTCATTATTCAATCACTTAGGACAAAAAAAAAAAAATATTCAATGGGCTCAACATGCCTCTCAGCAATTTCCTTGGGGTGTCTACTTTCCAAAATGGGGTCATTTGGGGGGGTTTTGTACTGCCCTGCCATTTTAGCACCTCAAGAAATGAGATAGGCAGTCATAAATTTAAAGCTGTGTAAATTTCAGAAAATGTACCCTAGTTTGTAAACGGTATAACTTTTGCGCAAACCAATAAATATACGCTTATTGACATTTTTTTTACTAAAGACATGTGGCTGAATACATTTTGGCCTAAATGTATGACTAAAATTGAGTTTATTCGATTTTTCTTATAACAAAAAGTAGAAAATAGGATTTTTGTACTCACCGTAAAATCCGTTTCTCTGGCATCCATGGACTGACACAGCGTGTCTTATACACCTTTACACGTGGGTTATGTCCCTGCTTGCAAGAGAAGACCTAGGCAGAATGTGAGATGTTATACATACATTCTAAACAGCCAGAGCTGAACAGCCCCGCCCAGGGGGGCGGTCCCTCCGGGCATAACCCTCCCACTGCAGTCAGCAGACCTCAGTTCGTAACAAAGCAGTACAAACTTAAAAAGAAGGGTGGGTGCTGTGTCAGTCCATGGATGCCAGAGAAACGGATTTTACGGTGAGTACAAAAATCCTATTTTCTCTTGTCATCCATGGACTGACACAGCGTGTCTTATACACCTTTACACGTGGGATGTCCCAAAGCAGTGTCAAGAGGGATGGGAGCAGTATAAATGGAAAACCAAAAACTTCACTCCAAACAAGGCAGAGCTCCTCAACGGAGGAGTTGCAACATCAAACAGCGGCCTGCAACACCTTGCGGCCGAAGGAAGCATCCGAAGATGCAGCCACATCAACCTTATAAAACTTAGAAAAGGTATGAACAGACGACCAGGTCGCCGCCTTGCACACTTGTGCAACTGACGCTTGATGTCGGAAAGCCCAGGAAGCACCAATTGCCCTGGTGGAATGTGCCGTAACCGGAAAGGGAGGCGCCCGCCCCTTGAGAGCATAAGCTTGAATGACGGTTTGTCTGATCCACCTAGAAATGGTGGCAGACGAAACCGCTTGGCCCTGTTTTGGCCCAGAGACAGCCACAAATAGTGAGTCAGACTTCCGAATAGAAGCAGTAGCAGACAGGTACACCCGCAAGGCTCGTACCACATCCAAAGTGTGTAGCGCAAACTCTCTGGGATGCGATGGGTGAGGACACAAGGACGGGAGGACAATGTCCTCGTTTAAGTGGAAGGCCGAGACCACCTTTGGCAGAAAGGAAGGTCGCGGACGTAACACCGCCTTATCCTTATGGATGATCAAAAAGGGCGACTTGCAGGACAAGGCCGCCAACTCAGACACTCGTCTAATGGAAGTAATGGCCACCAAGAAGGCCACCTTCTGAGACAAAGTCAAGAGGGGAATATCTCTAATATTTTCAAAGGGAGGTTCCTGGAGGACCGAGAGCACCAAATTCAGATCCCACGGGGGGAGAGGAGGCTTGACAGGGGGGAGCACATGGCGAACCCCCTGCACAAAGGTGCTAACCAAGGGATGACCCGCCAGCGGTCGCTGAAAGAAGATGGCCAAGGCCGAAATCTGACCCTTAATGGTACTCAAAGCGAGCTTTTGGGTCACGCCACGCTGCAGAAAATGCAGGATTCTGGGAACGGAATACGTTCGTGGGCGCCAGTCCAGCTCTTCGCACATGGCGATGTAAGCTCTCCAAGTACGGTGATAGATCCTTCTGGAGGAAGACTTCCGTGCCCTTAACATGGTCGAAATGACCGAATCCGAGAGACCTCGGTCTCTCAGCACCTGGCTTTCAATAACCATGCCGTTAAAACCAGAGACTGTAAAGCAGGATGAAATATAGGACCTTGAGACAGAAGGTCCCCCCGTATCGGTAACCGCCAGGGAACGTCTGCGACGAGACGTACCAGATCGGCGTACCAGTGACGCCGAGGCCAATCCGGAGCAATGAGGATCACCGGAATTCCCTCGGTCGCTACCCTGCGGAGCAGGCGAGGGAGCAACTGCAGCGGAGGATAAACGTATATCAGGCGATACTGACCCCATGGGGCCACCAACGCATCCGAGGTATCCGCCCAGGGATCCCTGGATCTGGCCACAAACCTCGACACCTTGCGATTGAGTCGAGAAGCCATCAGGTCCACATCCGGCGTGCCCCACCGTCTGCAAAGGAGTTGAAAGACCTCCGGGTGCAAGGACCACTCCCCCTGGTCCAGCGTCTGGCGACTTAGATAGTCCGCCTGCCAATTGTCTACGCCCGGAATGTAGACGGCCGACAGAGCCGGCACGCTTCTTTCGGCCCACCTCAGGATGCGGGCGACCTCGGAAGCCGCAGCTGAGCTCCGAGTCCCCCCTTGATGGTTGACATACGCCACTGCTGTGGCGTTGTCCGATTGTATCCTGATGGAGTGACCCTGTAGTTTCTCCGACCATGAGGAGAGGCACAGTCTGATTGCCCGTATCTCCAGCACATTGATCGGTAAGAGGACTTCGTCCGGAGTCCAAAGCCCTTGGGCCGACAGGACTCCCCAGACTCCCCCCCAGCCCGTCAGGCTGGCGTCCATCGTGATCACCGTCCATTGGATGGGGAGGAACGACTTCCCGGACCGAAGAGCCGGGGACCTCAACCACCACGTCAGGGACGCCCTGACCAGGTGACTCACCTGGATCTGAAGATCCAAGGACAACTGGGATTTGTCCCAAGTGGACAAGATCTCTTTCTGTAAGGCCCTGGTGTGCGCTTGGGCATAAGGAACGGCCTCGAAGGAGGCCACCATGAGTCCCAGGACTCTCATGCAAAAGCGGATTGACGACCATTTTCGGGACGTCAGCACCCGTACTGCAGACTGAAGAGTCAGTAGTTTGTCTGGAGGTAGGAAGACTCTTGCTTCCAAGGAGTCCAGAATCAGACCTAGATACTCCAGACGCTGAGTAGGGACTAGAACCGACTTCTGAACGTTCAGGAGCCACCCAAACTCCCTGAGGGTCTGACTGACGATAGTCACACTTTCTTCCAATTCTGAGCCACTGTCTGCTCTTAGAAGGAAATCGTCCAGATAGCCCACGATAGCAATGCCTCGCTGTCTCAGCAAAGCCAGGACCGGAGCAAGCACCTTGGTGAACACCCTCGGTGCCGAGGCCAGGCCGAAGGGAAGAGCCACAAATTGATAGTGGACTTCGCCGACCGCAAAGCGCAGAAACTTCTGGTGGCTTGCGCAGATCGGAACATGCAAGTAGGCGTCCTTGATGTCCAAGGATGCCAGAAAATCCCCTTGACGGAGTGTAGCGACCACCGTGCCAATGGATTCCATGCGGAATTTTTGCACCTTCACGAAGGCATTCAGGGCCTTGAGGTCCAGGATCGGCCGAACCCTGTCCTTTTTTGGAACAACAAACAGATTCGAGTAGAACCCCTGAAATCTCTCCTGGGACGGAACCGGCACAATTACTCCGGACCCGAACAAATCCTGTACAGCCCCCAAGAGGGCTGCCCGACGGGCAGGAAGGAGAGGGAGATTTGAGGGGAAGAATCTGTCTGGGGGCCAGGAGCGGAACTCTATTCTGTATCCTGAGGTGACCACCTCGCACACCCACCGGTCGGAGATCCGGGAGGTCCACCGATCCGTGAACCTGCGAAGTCGTCCCCCCACCCCAGAGACGGGCGGGGGCAAGACTTCACGCGGAGGCGGGCTTGGGGGCCGGCTTGTTCGGCTTACGCACCCAGGGGCGCTTGTGCCCGCCAGCCGCACTGTTGTCAGTCTGGGATGGCTTACCCGTGGACTCTGACGGACGAAAAAAACCCTTTTTTGCTGGAAAGGAAGGACCCGGTTTACGTCGGGCCTCCTTACCCTTGATAGTTTGAGGAAGGAGAGTGCTTTTACCTCCCGTGACATCCTTGATGATGTCATCCAGAGCAGCACCAAAAAGTCTACCACCCTTAAAAGGTAGATCCGTCAGGAGCTTCTTAGAGGCTAGGTCAGCAGACCAGCATTTCAACCAGATGAGACGACGCAATACCACCGCCGAGACAGAGGCCCTGGATATTAAAGGGGCCGCGTCCAACGTGGCGTCGCACACATATCAGACCCTGCACCATCTGGTGGGCCAGAGCAATAGTGTCTGGAGGAAGGTTATACTCCTGCACAGTTTGGTGCAAAATTTTTGCCCATTCCGTGAGTGTCTGAGACACAAGGGTCGCCGCTACTACGGGCCATAGGGCGGATCCCAACAAGGCGAACATGGCTCTACTCACCACTTCTGACCTCCTGTCAGTGGGGTCCTTAAATGCAGGAGTCCCCTCCATCGGGAGAGTGGTGGCCTTGTTCAAACGGGCGACTGGAGGGTCGACCACCGGGGGAGAAGCCCACTTTTTAAGCAGGGCGTCTTCAAAGGGGTATCTAATAGACAAACGCCGCGGGACCATAAAAGTCTTCTGCGGCTTTTCCCAGACCTGGTCAATGAGCTGGTCAAAGAAAGGTACACATGGAAAAACCTTTTTAGAAGGCTTGGTCTTAAAAGAACCAAAGGAGACTGTATCCGCCTGAGGTTCTGCGGTCGCAGCATTTAGCTTGAGAGCGTCCCTCACAGCATCAATGAGTTCACTAACAAGCGCCCTGTCATTTACAAACTCAGAACTGGAGTCTTCCTCACAAGGAATGTCCTGTTCAAAACCATCCAAATATTCAGAGCTAGGGTCCTGAGCAGCAAAAACTAGGCCCATATCTGAAGCAGAGCACTCCCCTTGTGGAGATAAAGTGGGGAGAGGGCGCTTTTTTGCTCCCTTGTGCTCACACACAGCTTCCATCCTGGTCAGAAATGATTCCAGGACTGCCGACAACTGGTCCATAGGGACCGCAGGTGCTGGAGCACTGGCTGCTGCCTCTGGCATGTTAGGGGAAGCTGGTGACTCTGACTCCATAATGTCCCTCTCAGACCACCCACAGGCCGTGCAGACTGAAGTAGGGGAATGCCCAGGGAACCCACCAACCTGACCAGGACCGCTCGGTTCCGCCGCTCTGTGTCACTGCGCCGCGCTGCTCAGCGTGAGTGAGCTGAGGGGAGAGAGTGTGAGGAGATTCGCGCCGTTTCCAGCGGCGCTAGAGGCCAAACTAGTGCCAGAAAAGACGTGCGGCTACAAGAAAATGGCCGCCGCAATGTGCTCCGGCGGGCCCCGGCAAGATGACCGCCGATGTAAAAATCAGCACACACACAAAACATGGCGCCGAACGGCGCCCAGGCCCCTCACCTCCAAAAACAAAACAGCCCCAGCGAGTGCAGAGCAGCATGAGCCCCCCCCAGGACAGTATGGCCCCCAGGCACCCCCCATAGTACAGCGCCAGCACTAGTGAACAGAGAGTGACATTAAAAACACAGGGGGAGACAGGGAAATCCCCCCACACAAGAAACACACAGCATGTACTCACCTGCAGCCAGGAGAGACTACTTACCCGTCCCCTGAGGGACCCGCTGGTGTGTTTCTGACAGAACTATCACAGTGCGGTACTGAGTAGCTGTCGGCCCGGTCCACCGCGAAAGATACAGCCGGACTGTTCTATCTTGAGAGGACCGCGGAGCTGGAAGCCCACCGGCCACCCCTGGAGTCGTGGGGCATGTCGTGAACTGAGTCTCACGCACACAAGGCGAGGATCAGCACGCTCGATGGTCGGACAGGGAAGACTACGAGGATATCTTGTACCCAACCTGTTGCCCAGCCGACAGTTGATAGAAGATCTCAAAAAAAAAAAAAAATAGGAAAAAAATTCCCAAAAGAATAAAAATAGGTCAGGAGACTGGCTCCTGAGAGAGCCACGTCTTCTCCTTCTGCTAGGCAGAAAAAAACTGAGGTCTGCTGACTGCAGTGGGAGGGTTATGCCCGGAGGGACCGCCCCCCTGGGCGGGGCTGTTCAGCTCTGGCTGTTTAGAATGTATGTATAACATCTCACATTCTGCCTAGGTCTTCTCCTGCAAGCAGGGACATAACCCACGTGTAAAGGTGTATAAGACACGCTGTGTCAGTCCATGGATGACAAGAGAAAATATCTTTTTTTTTCAAAATTTTCGTTCTTTTTCCATTTATATCGCAAAAAATAAAAATCGCAGAGGCAATCAAATACCATTAAAAGAAAGCTCTATTTGTGGGAAGAAAAGGACGCAAATTTCATTTGGGTACAACATTGCATGTCCGCACAATTTACAGTTAAAGCAGCGCAGTGCCGAATCCCAAAAACAGGCTTGGTCCTAATGGCCCGAAATGGTCCGGGGCTTAAGTGGTTAAAGTCCAAGTTAACCTTTTTTTTTCTCAATTCCAGCTCCCCTATGTACCAATATAGCATTCATGTACTTTTTTGCAAAACTTTCAAAGCTTTCCATAAAATCTACAGACACGTACCTTGCTGTCCTCCATCCACGATTCCAAATGCATCTATTGCTTCTGTCTTGGGTCCTTACAGACTGTAGGTTATGACACAGGAAGGAGCTGACCAGCTGACCTCATTAGCACACACCCTGAATCATCCACCCTCCCACTCCCAGCTGCAAGTTTTTTTTTTATAAAATTCAATCAAAATCAGTGATCACCCTCCTCACTAAATACACAATCAGATTGAATAGTGTATGGTCTTCTTTATGCAAGTACATAGAAGGGAGTGGACAGAAACACTCAGCTATCAAGCCCCGTTCACATCTCTGCATAGCGGGAACTCGCATTACCAAGTTGTTTTTAGCAAGGGGGAGAAGCGTTTGAGTATTTTTTACTTATCATACATAGGGCAGCCCATCCACCTGAATGTGCTGCCCTATACACAGCAATCACCCCAAAGAAGCTTCGGAACATTTCTTTAGAACAGAGCTTGGTGCGTTTTTTACAGCGATTTTTGGTGTAGCGCATTTCTGAAATGCACAGATGTGAATGAAGCCTCAATGTTCTTCGGTTTCCGGGCATCGCCGAGGTTGTACGGCGTCCAGCCAAGCTATTAGGCTGGTTACAGAGGCTGCTCTGCAACTTCATCCTCCTAGTGTCTGTCAGAACACCGCTGGGACGTCGCTCCTCATGTTACCCTGGACCGCACAGTGACTATGGACCCCATACTATTTACTACTTATACTTGCCTTATTACTACTACAATCATTTGGCTTATTTACTTTTAAATAAATGGTTTAACATAGTCTGGCACACATTGTTTCTTTTACTTGAACAGGGCTTGACAGCTGAGTTTGTCTACTCCCTACTATGTACTTGTATAAAGATGGTCACACACTATTCAATATTATGTGAGAAGGGTGATCACTGATTGATTACATTTCATTTAAAAAATGTGCAGCTGGGAGTGGGAGGGTGGATGATGCAGGGTGTGTGTGCTAACGAAGTCAGCTGGTCAACTTCTTCCTGTGTCATAACCTACAGTCTGTAAGGAAGCAAGACAGAAATAGATACCTTACTGTCCTCCATCCATGATTCCAAACGCAAGTGTCTGTAGTTTTTTTTGGAAAGCTTTGATATTTTTGCAAAAAAGTACATGAATGCTATATTGGTACACAGTGGAGCTGAAATTTAGAGAAAAAAAAAAAGGGGGGGGGGTGAACTTAGCCTTTAAGGGTTTACAACCACTTCAAATGCTCACATAGCTGGTCACTGGCCATCGTTATAGGAAAATAGATAGCAGCACATTGAACCTATTCCAAAACCTGCTTCCTTATCAAGTCATAAAATCAACAACGTTTCATGCACACAGGTGCTTGGTTATGTTTAGTCCTTCATGCTTCACTACACCATTTAAAGGGGTTGTAAATGTTCGTTTTTTATTTTCTAAATAGGTTCCTTTAAGCTAGTGCATTGTTGGTTCACTTACCTTTTCCTTTGATTTCCCTTCTAAATATTTTTTTTCTTTGTTTTCTTTGTCTGAATTTCTCACTTCCTGTTCCTCCTAAGTAAGCTGTTCAGTAAACTTCACACCATCATCCGAGTGGTGTTGAGTCAGCCAGAACAGCTTACTGAGGAGAAACAGGAAGTGAGAAATTCAGACAAAGAAAACAAACATTTAGAAGGTAAATCAAAGGAAAAGGTAAGTGAATCAACAATGCACTAGCTTAAAGGAACCCATTTAGAAAATAAAAAACGAACCTTTACAACCCCTTTAACAAGCCTACACTCCACATTTATCTAATGAAAGTAGGGTGCGGACCTCTCAATCATTCACCTGCTCTCCATTCATGGGTCACGTTTCATTCATAGAAGCTGTAGTACTGGCTTTTATGAATGGAGGTGGATGAAACCTTAGCGATGAACCTTTCCCAGGGCCATACATGTTCATGCATTATCCACCTGCTATCACTTTGACCAAGATGCTGGCTCAGAGATAACCACATGCATGTAGATCTTGATGCCTACAACATAGCCTCTCCGTTTGTATGTGCACAATGTTGTCCAACACAGATTACTGGTAAATGATTTATATAAAAAGTGATAAACAAAAAGGTTTTGATTGTATAGCCAAAAATTAAGCAATTTTAAGTAATACAGAAACCAGTCATCTTGCCTTCATGCGACCATCCAGAGCTCTGCGTCCTTCCCACCATTCTTTTTTATCTGTTAAATTGTTGATGATTTTCTGCTGCTTCTGAATGTCATCAAACTCCTGCAGGGCCAAACTGAGGGACAACTATATGCATACAATAAAAACAAAAAATTAAAAAATTTGGTAAACCCAGCTAATAAACTGGCTGTTAACGCAAGTCAAACATGCTCAGGAGACTGTATTCCTCCACTCTTGAGCAACTAATCATAAATTAACGGTGTGTCTCATTGACATTCCTAAATGGATATAGTTACACTGAATTTGAATTTTCTTAATATGTAAGAAAAACGTGAACTCTAGAAATCATACAAAAAAGGTAGTCTTGCCTGTAACTGGGCTGTTGGTATATGAACAGTAACAGGCGCATTTCCTTGTTCAAGTCGGCAGAGTAGTAGAGTATCACCAGGGCTTCTTTGATGGGAGTCAGCCAGGGTCAATAAACACACTACAGTGTCTGTAAAAACAGATATTAAAATTAGTGTATATGCCACAATTTTACTATAAAGGAAAAAAATAAGTGTAAGAAACATACTTGTGGGAATTTCCTGCAGCCGATTCTTGAATTCATGTATTTCTATAGATTGCTTTGGAAATTGAAAAAGAGCCTCTAGCTGTGAAAGGTATTTAATCCGGGGGTCCTTGTGATCACTGAGACTCAAACATTGTAGCTTATCAGATACATCTCCTAAGCCTTCCTTCTTCAGTTTCCTAAGGGAGGGAAATGCCCAAGAACTCAAACAATGGGGTTTTTGTACTTGCCTAAAAACAAAAATATTTCTTGGAGTCCATTGAGAAACACAGGAATTCAGATCCAGTTGGGGTTATACAGGGCTGGACACCGTTTTTATCATCTATTGAGGTACACCGGAATTCAGATACAATCTGAATGTCCAAAAGCAGTCCTAACTTCGTAGGAAACAGCATATAACTCAACAAGCAAGACTGGGGACCATTTGTAGCCCATTGTTCTGGACGTCAAGGGGGAAAAGACATGAAGGAGGATGTCCTATCTGATCTTGGTGGCATATCTGTGAATGGGGAAATATCCCAGAAGTTTTTGGACTCTTCCTATCTGTCTGAACCCATGATCCTGCCAGTAACCAATACACAGATCTTGGCTGGATCTTCAGAATAATATTTAGAAGTATACCAGTTTATCAACTTTATTCCTTGTCATCAGAATTTAAAAGATCATCTTCCCCTCATGGTGGAAAACAAGCGTCTTTGACCTCTTGTTCATTCAAAAGGTCCATCTGTTCCGGTAAGCAGGTTTTCCTTATATTGGATGCACCAGTCACATACTGCATGAAGAAGATTATTATCACATTTCTTCAGTTCAGCTTTTCCACCATTGTTCATCAATATATGGACATTTATTGCGCTGCACTGTTATTTTTTACACATAGCCCAGGAGCCGCCTAGACCAGTGTTTCTCAACTCCAGTCCTCAAGGCGCCCCAACAGGTCATGTTTTCAGGCTTTCCATTATTTTGCACAGGTGATTTGATCAGTTTCGCTGCCTTAGTCATTACCACAGCCGTTTCATCTGAGGGAAATCCTGAAATCATGACCTGTTGGGGCGCCTTGAGGACTGGAGTTGAGAAACACTGGCCTAGACAACCATGCCGGAATCTCAATTGTTCATGCTGGCAGGCTATCCTAGTTAGTAGGCAGCCTAACCCAGAGTTGAGCATGGAGGAGCAACCTGATGTTCCAAACCAAGATGTAGAAGGCCACAGCGAAAGGGAAAGGACTCCACAGGAGGGGAGGGAAAAGCCAAAATTTGAGTTTGCAAAAAGGCGAGCAACCAAAATGCACTAACAGGTAGAACAATAAAAAAAAGGTCCAACAGGGAAGACTGACCAACGTAATGTGGCCAACTGAACAAAACACTGAGGAGAACATCCACAAGAAGCAGATCCCAATGGGAATCTAGAAGAAAAAAAAAAAAATCAGGTTTGTCTACCTGAAAAAGGACTGAGGCCTACCATCCCAAATTGGCCAAAAAATGAAGATTTCAAAGTGATCGTATAATCTGATTGTTCGTACAAAGCTTTCGGGAGCCGATCACGACAGTTCATCCTAAATTATCTGAAGGGACAAAACACGAAAAATTCTCTCATACGATGCCAGACTGTAGGATTTTAAAAATCGGAAGAGCAAGACCACGCATGCTCGGAAACACACATTGCAAAACGCCAGATTACATTGCTTCTGAAGTTACATTCTGTTGTATGAGAATTTTTGTAAGTTGAGTAGCCTCTTCATTTTCGATATGAAGACTAGCATTCGCAAACAAAGCAAAAAAAAAAAACCAAAAACAAAAAACAGACGAACATTCTTCCAATATTCTTATGTGTACGAGGCTTAAAAGGGAGGTTGCCCAACCAGACAACCAACCTTGCAAATAAGGTACACCAGAAAATGCACTATATTTTTAAACAACCCAATAACCCTCAAGTGACCCCTGACCTCACAGGAGCACTGGCTCTTAACCTTAGAGAGCCCAGACCCCAGTAAATTCTTCCAAATTTTCCATGCACCAAGATAATGGTTATTGATGGATAGATTGCCATTGATCTGTTGTAGACTCCCATTCTGATTCCACCCTACTCCATCCATAACAAACAAATTTGGACTATGGATACTTCAAACAGATAACTTGTAAGATGTTAGAGGGCTGACCCATATAAGAAAAATAGCAGACAATTGCAGCTGTATCCCAGAACCACCAATCTTTTTTTTTTTGGAGCAATATTTAACATGAAGACTTATTGGTGCCCAATAGTTACTGCTCCATTTATAATGTAATGTTAATTTCCTGGAGCAGACAATTTTGCAGTAACTCACAGGAATGCACACACCAATCAGCATGTATACAAACATGCAACAAGCAATTTTAAACTGGGTATCAAAGAAAGAAGAGTGATCACTGGGACAGTACAGAGCATGGCAGAAAGCAAAGAAAGGTTTTCAGTATGAGGGCAGAGTGCATATCCAAGTGTATATCCCAAGCTGGCCGCTGGCAGCTGGCAGCTTAAGCTTGACCACCAGCAATGGTACCTGGTAAGGCCCACACTTTCTGGATCTTACAGGCTATTAGACCCATGGGGAAGCTGCCGACCACCAGGCTTAATAAAACCAACTCTTTAAAAAGGACGTTGCCTGAGCATTTCACTGTGCTCATCTGTATGCAAACTAGACCCATATGGGATATAAAATATTGATGCAGCAAGCCATCACAACTGAAGCACAAGACATTTTCTCTAGCCGCCCTCTGAAACAGAAGTCCACCCTGACTAAGGAGGGGATTCACCCACTGTGACAGATTAAAGTCATTGTCAACACAAAACAGAGAACAGAACCAACCAGTTCAGACTGGGATTTGAGAAGGAACTCTAACTGCATGTCAGATTCTTTACAGGAAAGCACAACTTCGAGCCAATTAGTGGTGCTCCAATTCAGGTACACAGGTGTTGGTTTACCAAAAAACTGGGAGAATGCAAAATATAGTGCAGCTCTGCATAGAGACCAATCAGCTTCCATGTTTTATTTTTTGTTTTCAAAGCTAAATTGAACAAACTGAAAATTAGAAGCCGATTGGCTACCATGCACAGCTGCACCAGATTTTGCACTCTCCAGTTTCAGTAAATAAACCCCACTGAGTGAACCATCCACTGTTCTCTGACAAATTCCCACTCAAAAGGGAACATTTTCACTCTCAGGTAGGGCCCAGGATACCTCAGGTTGCTTCCACTACACATCAGGTAATGCATCGAATAGCAGGTGCAAGTGGGAATTTCAGTGCTACAGGAAGAGCTCTGAAAGAGCAAAGACTAGAAAAAGCAGGTTGAATCTCCATTTCAGGATAGTATGTATTGCATCAATATGGTCCGATATGACCCTCTGTGTAACTGAGACCGCAGGAGACAGTGCCGGTTTATTTCAGAAATAGACTATTGGGATTTTGAATCTGAGTCATATACGGTCACTTGGACCAATGGTCTAACCAGATAAAAGGACCTCTGGCAGGTCAGAGATAGGCTCTGCAGGGGAATGAGCTCAAGCGTTTGGAGCCTTTGAGGTCAAATGTGCATGAGTTGAGTGCATCTTTAAAAATCCAGAGTGGTTGTAGAAGTCCCTGAGAACAGGGCAGGGACCCAAGCCCCACTCAATGTAGCCAAGTCTCCAAAAGACGACAACCTTATAATAGGGGTACCAGGCACTAGATTACAGCTGATGTTTTCCTCAGGGGATACCAGAACTGCTAGGGGAGTAGGGGCTGGAGTTACATGCAGAACTGCCCTTGTGCATCCCTTTGCATACATGTTTCGGCCACACAGTGGCAATACAAAATCATTCCAAACTGCAGGGTAAAGCCTCATCTAAACCCAAAATCCTAATTTGCTGTAATAAGGGTTGGGCAGCTGGAAGCATCCTGGTCACTCAGACAGTTGTAATGGACTAGAGATCATAGATTTGCAAGGAGATTCCTCCATACTGAACGGTGGGAGAAAGTACACAGAGCACGAGCAACGCTTAATCCAGCTGGTGACATCAGCTTTGAGTTAGCGTTAAACCTTTACTCTGGTAAAACCTGGAGGTGGCAGGAATTCTAAAAGGGTGCACAACAATGTGGCTCAACCAGGTAGCTGCCATTTGTACCAGAAGCCAGAACACAAACAAATGCAAAATATTTGTTTATTAAAATGGCTGCAAGAGCAAGTACTATTCTGACATATTATAGGTTAGGTATAGTGCTTTCGCAAAAGGATAAATAATGAAGAATCATATTTCGCATCTCACTGATCAAGTATTCCTGTTTCTAGTGTACAATTGATTGCTTACTTCGGCGAAGACGAACCAAGCCAGCACCTAATTTGTGATCCTAGAGCCTGATCTTGCCATTAGCAGCATGTGAAATATTTGACAACTGATATACAGAGAAGCTCAAGCAGCTATGCACAATGAATCTAGTTTGAAGTAGCTGGTAGAGGAATCCAGAAGTGGGAAGGCGGACCACAGTTCAGCCTGAATTTGTAGCAGTCGTCGGGGTGCATAAAGCCTGCCCTCCGATTCCTCAGCTCCTGTCGACGTTTCTCATGTGTCCCACCCACCCATTGCCTTTTTAATTTACCGTATTTATCGGCATATAACACGCACAGGCGTATAACACGCACCCTAACTTTAAGAGTGAAGTTTCAGGAAAAAAACTTTCCACAGCCTCCTGCGTATAACACGCAGGCACAGTTTACCCTCTATTTTCAGGGTAAAAAAGTGAGTGTTATACGCCAATAAATACAGTACTTCTTACTTGGGTATGCCCCCTTTAGGCATACTGACCACATGACTACGGCACACCCCAGGTCACTTTCCCGTTTCACCCCTTTCTCTTACGGTCTATAAGAGACTGAGTACTAATTAAATTAATGCTTGGACTTTTTTCCAAACTGAAGAGAAAACATCCATCCTAGGACACCACAAAGCGGCATGCTGGGAATAGGTGGGGTATACTATTGGCTGGCGTACAACTTGTCCAATTCTCCTGTAAGCAGCATAAATCCAACTGTATCTGAATTCCTGCATCTCTCAGCGGATGAGAAAGAAAATAAAAAAAATAATTATATATATATATATATATATATATATATATATATATATATATATATATATATATATATATATATATACATACACATATATATATATATATATCTCCCCTGCAAAGCGATTCTGCATTTCATTTAGTCCATGGAACTGCATTCTGAATAAACCTCAACTAAGCAAGAATCACATACAGATCATTTACTGAAAACAAGCAATACACTACTGTATTAAAATTGAAAATAAGAACTAGCTTTTACAGGACTATAAAAAAAAAAAAAAAAAAGTTAAGGCAACTTCTAAATGAATATCTGTTACAATAGTTCATTGCCATTTCCCTCTAACAGAAAAGATCACTTCCCAAACAAAAATGAAGGCTTGAAAACAAACCCAAATCATTTTACACACAGGCCTTAAAAGCTTTATCTTTCTTGCAACAGAATTTAATAAAAAGGTATAACAAGAATGTTTACTAAAGCATCACGCACCTCAGTTTTCGATGAATGTCACTGAGCAACTGGTGTCTCAATGTTATGGAAACAGATTCACTAATCAGAAAGGCTGTCATATAGGGGTCTTGTCTACCACAACAGAGAGCAAGAAGTCGACAAAGTTTTGCATACAAGACGCAAGGAGGAAAATGGGCTACAGACTCCAATGCATCTTTGAGAAGGCATGATACGGGTTCCAGATCAGCGGCACCTGAATAGGGAAAAGCAAACAAGCAACAGAAATGGTGAAAGGCCTTAGGGATAATATTTTAAAAGGAGAGGCTGGGGGAACTTAAAGTGGAACTTTACTCAAATTATAAAATTTTAAAAGTTGTGAACAGGCCGCATTCTTACCTGCTTGTTCACAATGTGCGCAGGTCAGTATACAATTTCAGAATCTGCCAAAAAGAACTCCCATGCATGCGCGGGAGTGACATAACCCCAACCCAGCCAATCAAAAAGCCTGAAGATTGGAACCAGCAACAAGACTAGCAGAAAATGTTAGCGGCTGGCGTAGGACCTCATCATTGGAGTGGAAGAGTATAGTTCCGCTTTAATATGCACAGCCTCGAAGTAGTAAGGAAAGGGGGACATGTCTGAAACATACATTAAAAGGTTGCAAAAAAGGTTCAAGAGTGCACCAATTTCAATATAAAAAACCAAGAGCAAACAAAAAGGGACATTCAAAACAAATACTAAAGTAGAACTAAAAAGGAAAATTTTATTTTCTTGTTCATACATCACGGGACACAGAGCAGCATAGTCATTACTATGTGGGTTATATAGAATTACCTTCAGGTGCTGGCACTGGCAACTTCCAAAACAGGAAGTACCCTCCCCTATATAAGCCCCTCCCATCCGGGAGTACCTCAGTTTTTTGCCAGTGTCTAAGGTGTTGGCCAAGGTTAACATGTATTCATCTGGGCTTGTGTACAGGTTCTCTGGGCCTTAGCAAGCTATTCCGGATCCGACCAAAAAAGCTTCATAGCTAAACGGTCGGTACCCGGGCCTTGCAGAGAAGAGCAGGGTTTTGCCTGTAATGCCTCTCTTAGGAGGGCTGGACCCTGGGATCCAGAGCTCTGGTCATACCCAAAACCAAGAGGCTATCTGTGCAGGGTGCTATACAGGTCCAGGGGAGTGGAATCCTTGGGAACCCGGTCCCTGAAGGTCTAGTACAATGCCTGCCGTGAGAGGTGAAGTTTGGGCTTCTGTGGACCAAACAAAGTCCTGCGTCGGGGAAAAGGTAAGTTGGGGCCCCTCAGGAACTTGGTTCTATTGAGGGGACCCCCAAGCCTAATATGTCTTTCTGCCTGTTACCTAAAGGGTATTCCCGCTAATAGCTGTATATGCCTAAGTAATCCTAGAAATGTTTTTTCATAAGGGAAGTTTTAAAAAAACTGTAAACCTGGAAATGTTTTTTCATAAAGGAGGTTTTAAAAAAAAAAAAAAAAAGACAAAGGTGCGGTACCTGTGTTTGTCCACTAGAGGCCGCTGTGGAACGTCTTTTTTCTTGGGACTATTCCTTCCATGGTGAAAGTCCAGGCAGATGAGTGAGCTCTCTATCAGGGAAGCTGCATTCCTCTGTCATGCTGCCAAGTAGTTTCCTTCCATCCCCGAGTCCTGGTGAAACAGGGACCCTGGCTCCTCTCCCTACATGGCGCCAAGAGCGCACACGTGCACGCGCGCACACATGCTTTCCTTTTATAAGGTTTAGCTTCAAAAAAGGGGGCGGAGCCTGGCGGATGACGCGCTCTGTGCGCCCAGCGCATGTGCGGGCGTCCCAGCAAGATAAAAGGACTCAGTCCACGCTGCTTGCTATGGACACAGAGCATGAAAAGGAGCTGGTAGCATGGTATAGGGGCTTACAGCGGCCGGTTGATACAGGCATCCCCAGAAAGACGCATTAGTAGACACCCACTGATGTACATAGCAGCAAATTGCATTAGACTATTTCAGTAAGGGGTGTATTGCGGCTGGAATACCTCAACTTTGAACTAAGGAATATGCCGCCTAAAAAACTCCGAGATATACCTCTCAGGAAGTGTAGGGGGTCTCCATCGGGCTCTGAGGATCTGGAGCAGTCATCTGCACCCACCTCCCCTGAGAAATCAGAGGTTAATACCCATAAGGAACCCCCGGGAGTGCCAGGTACTGCGGCTGTCCTCAGTCCACCTGCTCCTGCATATATAACAGAGGAGGTTTTTTCCTCAACTCTGGAGGGATTGGAGCAGAGATTGGCTGCATTGATCGCTTCTTCTCTACAGGAAAGAAAGCGCGCCAGATCTCCATCACCTCCATTAGAGTGCCTGTTGGCAGAGCAACAGTCCCAGGAAGGGACCGACCTACCTGAAGGGGATCAGGAGGAGGTTAGCTCTGTTTTTGAGGAATCGACAGTAGATGAACCATTTTCAGCATCACAGACTGAAAGATTGTGGGTCCAGACCCTAACTGACATGGTTCGATCTGCATTTAAAATGCCTCTTGTTGAACCATCAACTACTGCTGTCTCCTCATTGGGGTCGCTAAAAGCTCCCCAGGTTAATTGCTCCTTTCCAATACATCCATTATTGGAAGGACTTATATACCAGGACTGGGAACATCCTGATAAACTATTTGTTCCGCCTAAAAGGTTTCCGGTGATCTATCCCATGGAGGAAAAGTTCACCCAGAGATGGAATGTTCCTACGGTGGATGCAGCCATCTCTTCTGTGAACAAATCACTGACATGTCCAGTAGATAATGTTCAAATGTTCAAAGATCCAGTGGATAAAAAATTGGAATCTTTATTAAAATCTGCTTTTTCCACAGCAGGGGCTGTTACACAGCCAGCAGTGGCAGCTATTGGGGTCTGCCAAGCTTTAAAGGATCAAATGAAAATGGTCCTGAGGGATTTGCCAGACCAGCAGGCCCAGGCTCTGGCTGATCTGCCTAGAGCATTATGCTTTGCGGTTGACGCCATCAAGGATTCTATCCATCAGGCCTCCCGCCTCGCGCTGTCTTTGGTACATATGCGTAGGCTTCTGTGGCTCAAAAACTGGTCTGCTGAAGCTCCCTGTAAGAAGCTCTTAGTTAGCTTCCCATTTCATGGGGAACGCCTTTTTGGCGAAGACCTGGATAAGTATATCCAGAAGATTTCCAGTGGTAAAAGTACTCTCTTACTGAGTAAAAAGAGGTCTAGGGGTCCATCTTTTAAGAGGACTACCTCTCCTATCCCTGCGACGTCTGCTACTAAGCAGTTCCGACGGCCTCCTCGGTCAAACTCAGGAGGTAAAAATCAGGGACAGCCACAGGGTAATAAAAAGCCCTGGATCCGAAGAGGTACTAAACCAGCCTCCAAGTCAAGCCTATGAAGGGCTGCCCCCACTCAAACGGGTGGGGGGAAGACTTCAGTTGTTCGCAGAGACCTGGCGGGAGACGATCAAAGACAGATGGGTGCTCTCCGCAGTAACTCTGGGATACAAGTTGGAGTTAAAAGAGTCTCCTCCGTCCCATTTTATGTGGTCAGGCATGCCAAGAGACCCTCTGAAAAGAGGGTCTCTCCTATTGGCGTTAGAACAACTATTGCTCCAAGGAGTAATTATGGAGGTTCCTATGGAAGAGTGGGGGTTGGGTTTCTACTCAAACCTTTTCACAGTCCCGAAGCCAAACGGGGACATAAGACCCATATTGGACCTAAAGAGTCTAAACAAATTTCTAAACGTCCGGTCTTTCCGGATGGAGTCGATCCGATCGGTCACCGCTGCCCTACAAGGGGAGGAATGGTTAGCCTCGATCGACATCAAAGATGCTTACTTGCATGTTCCCATCTTTCCAGGTCATCAAAAATTCCTACGCTTTGCAGTAGAAGGGCGCCATTTTCAGTTCAGAGCCTTACCATTCGGTCTGGCCACAGCACCACGAGTGTTCACAAAAATTCTGGCCCCACTGTTGGCCGATCTAAGAACACGGGGTGTAACGATAATGGCATACCTAGACGACCTGTTGTTGATGGACCACTCAGTTGCCAAGCTAGAAGTGGTAATTGTCGATACAATCAAGTATCTAGAGTCTCACGGTTGGGTCATCAACCTGGACAAGTCAGCCCTACAGCCAGTGAAAAACCTGGTATATCTAGGGCTACGGCTGGATTCAGACCAGAGGAAGATTTTCTTACCTCTAGACAAGGTATCCTCTTTGAGGGCCTTGGTCCGTCTGCTTTGTGCAAAAAGACAACCGTCCATACGCCTGTGCATGAGGCTGCTAGGAAAGATGGTAGCATCATTCGAAGCTGTGCCATACGCCCAATTCCACTCAAGGAATTTACAAAGGGCCATATTGTCAGCCTGGAACGGAAAAGTTCAGGCTCTAGACTTCCCGATGGCTTTGTCCCCTTCCGTTCGGAAGAGTCTCTGCTGGTGGTTTATCCCCCAGAATCTCCAGAAGGGAAAACCCTTCAGCCCGATATCTTGGAAGGTGGTCACTACAGATGCCAGCCTTATAGGCTGGGGGGCAGTACTGGAGCAATGGTCTCTCCAGGGCAGATGGTCAAATGTAGTAAAAACCCTGCCCATCAATCTCTTAGAGATACGAGCAGCCCGGTACGCCCTAGTAGCCTGGACATCCAGACTCCAAGGGTCCCCTGTCAGAATTCAATCAGACAATGCCACAGCAGTGGCATATATCAATCATCAGGGAGGCACCAGGAGTCGTGCAGCCCAGAGGGAAGTAAGTCACATCCTGGAATGGGCAGAAAAGCATGTCCTATGTATATCAGCTGTCTTCATTCCAGGGGTGGAGAATTGGAAGGCGGACTTTCTGAGTCGCCAACAGTTATGCCCAGGGGAATGGTCCCTTCATCCCGAGGTCTTCCGAGCAATATGTCAGCGGTGGGGAACACCGGATGTAGATCTGCTAGCATCCAGATTCAACGCAAAGGTGGACAGATTTGTCTCCCGGACAAGGGATCCCCTCGCTTGCGGCTCGGATGCTCTGGTGTTCCCTTGGGATCAGTTCAGACTGATATATGCATTCCCTCCGCTACAATTGTTGCCTCGACTCCTTCGCAGAGTCAGGTTGGAGAAGAAGCCGGTGATCCTGGTGGCTCCAGCGTGGCCCGGAAGGGCCTGGTACGCGGAGATCATCAAAATGTCTGTGGGGAGTCCTTGGACCCTTCCACGTCGTCCGGACCTGCTTTCGCAAGGACCGATATACCACCCTTCCTTACTAACTCTAAGTTTAACGGCCTGGCTATTGAATCCCACATCCTAAAGAAGAGAGGTCTCTCTAACTCTGTGGTATCAACTATAATCAATGCCAGGAAGCCTGTATCCAGGCAGATCTACTATAGAGTTTGGAAGGCGTACATCACTTGGTGCGAGGCCAGAAAATGGCATCCACGTAAGTACGTTATAGGCAGAATTCTGGACTTCCTGCAGTGGGCTGTAGACAGGAAGTTTGCCTTAAGTACTATCAAGGGCCAGGTTTCGGCCTTGTCAATACTATTTCAAAGGCCCCTGGCTATGCATTCACTTGTCAAATCCTTTATGCAAGGTGTGACTCGTATTATTCCACCGATTAAGGCTCCCATATGCCCATGGGATCTAAATTTGGTTCTGTCGATTCTGCAGAAGCAGCCATTTGAACCTTTGCGGCACATTTCCTTGGTTCTACTCACCAGGAAATTGATATTTTTAGTAGCCATATGCTCGGCTAGAAGAGTGTCGGAATTAGCCGCCATGTCCTGTAAAGAGCCATATCTGGTTATCCATAAGGACAGAGTAGTATTACGTCCTCACCCAGCCTTTCTTCCTAAGGTGGTATCGAGGTTTCACTTGAACCAGGATGTGGTTCTTCCTTCTTTTTTCCCCAAACCAAGCTCGGTAGAGGAAAAGTTATTGCATTCTTTGGATGTAGTAAGAGCAGTTAAAGCTTATCTAAAAGCCACTGCTCAGATTCGTAGAACGGATTCTTTGTTTGTTCTGCCGGAAGGCCCCAGAAAGGGTCAGGCAGCATCAAAATCTACTTTAGCCAAGTGGATTCGACAGGTCATAATACAAGCCTATGGCTTGAGAAGTAGACCGCCTCCGTTCAAAGTTAGGGCGCACTCCACGAGAGCAGTTGGAACTTCATGGGCAGTGCATCACCAGGCCTCCCTGGCGCAAATTTGTAAGGCCGCAACATGGTCTTCAGTACACACGTTTACTAGGTTCTACCAGGTGGACGTTAGAAGTCAGGAGGATGTCGCCTTTGGGCGCAGTGTGTTGCAGGCCGCAAAAGATCCTCATGCCTGATGGCGCCCAGCTTATGTATGGTGTATCCCCCCCCTCATGTGGCATTGCTTTGGGACGTCCCACATAGTAATGACTATGCTGCTCTGTGTCCCGTGATGTATGAACAAGAAAGTAGGATTTTTAAAACAGCTTACCTGTAAAATCCTTTTCTTGGAGTACATCACGGGACACAGAGCTCCCACCCCTCTTTTGGGGACACGTATTGCTTTGCTACAAAACTGAGGTACTCCCGGATGGGAGGGGCTTATATAGGGGAGGGTACTTCCTGTTTTGGAAGTTGCCAGTGCCAGCACCTGAAGGTAATTCTATATAACCCACATAGTAATGACTATGCTGCTCTGTGTCCCGTGATCAGGGTTCATACACATTTTTACCAATAAAATTCCATGACTTTTCCATGACTTCACGTAAATATTCATGACCTAATGTTTCATGAAATGTCTATGTATACGTGTTAAATAAGAAAATCCATGTCACACCCAGCATATTTTTACTAATATAAATTAGGGCTGTTACTGATTAAATTTTTTGTGTTCGATTAAGCGGTTTTTTTTAATCGATTAATTGACTAATTTTGATTAATTATAACGCACATACAGATCCAACTACTTTTAGCTGATCTCCTTGCATTGCAACTCTGCATTAGTCAGTGGTAAATGTGGTATACACTATATACAATCACCCGACACCAGTTAGTTTCCACAATCCATGACTTAACTTCACAATTCACACAAATAAATTCAAACTGTAGCACTGACTTAAGTACAGTACAGACACCCCCAGTAGTACAGACACCCCCAGTGCAGAACTCCCAGTAGTACAGACACCCCCAGTGCAGAACTCCCAGTACAGACACCCCCAGTGCAGAACTCCCAGTACAGACACCCCCAGTAGTACAGGCACTCCCAGTACAGACACCCCCAGTGCAGACCTCCCAGTACAGATACCTCCCAGTAGTACAGACACCCCCAGTAGTACAGACACCCCCAGTAGTACAGACACCCCCAGTAGTACAGACACCCCCAGTAGTACAGACCTCCCAGTACAGACACCCCCCAGTAGTGTAGGGCAGACACCCCCCAGTAGTGTAGGGCAGACACCCCCCAGTAGTGTAGGGCAGACATCCCCCAGTAGTGCAGGCAGACACCCCCCAGTAGTGTAGGGCAGACACCCCCCAGTAGTCCCCCAGTAGTGCAGGCAGACACCCCCCCAGTACTGCAGGCAGACACCCCCCAGTAGTGCAGGCACCCCCTCTTACAGTCCTCAGAACAGCAATACACGGCGCGGTGTGCGTCCCTCGAGTTCCTGCTGACGTCAGCGTGCCGCTAAGCTGCTAATAGGCCGCCATTGGGTGTACCAAGATGGCTGTGGCTCCGGAGCTAGGCCGAAGCCACGGCCTTTCCTAATGGCCGAGGCTCCGGAGCGCTCCGCGGATCGCGCCGTGTGCCGATCCGAACAGGATGACCCATTCGGATCACGAAGCGCTTACGATCTGTTGCACCACTAGTAGTGACTACTCATAAATTTCCATGACTTTTCCAAAACTTAGTGGGGTTCAGTCATTTTCCAAAACCTTTCAAGGCCTGGAAAGTGCCATGTCAAAATCCCATGACTTTTCCAGGAATTTAATGACCGTGCGAACCCTGCGTGATGTACTCCAAGAAAAGGATTTTACAGGTAAGCTGTTTTAAAAATCCTACTATTTTTGCAGAGGGATTAGAACTAGGGGTGCAACGGATCAAAAAACTCACGTATCGGATCGATCCTCGGATCGGATCATTTTCGGATGAGCAAAAAAAAAAAAAAAAAAAAATTATGTTACACCCCCCGGAATTTTCGATTTCACAGTTATTGTCAACACAAAACGGAGCTTATAAGCTTAAATACAGTATTTGTAAATCCAACGGACTCTTTACATTTTAAATTTTAAAAGCAGCAGCAAACCTGCTGACCTTACATGGTTGCTAATGTGACAGAACACTTCCGATTTTCACATTTAAATAAATGTTAAAATCAGGAGGTGTTCCGTCACATTAGCAATCATGTAAGGTTTGCTGCTGCTTTTAAAATTTAAAATGTAAAACAGTCCGATGGATTTCCAAATAATGTATTAAAGTTGATAAGCTCCGTTTTGTGTTGAATCGTTGGGTGTAACAAGGTTACTTTTCTGAGTTAAAGTGATTGTAAAGTCTCGTTTTTTTTCCCCATTAAAATAAGAAACATGTTTTGCTTACCTGCTTTGTGCAGTGGTTTTGCACAGAGCAACCCCCCAATCCTCTTCTCGGATCCCTGGCTGGAGCTCCTGGCCACTCCCTCCTGTTTAGTGTCCCCACAGCAAGCAGTTTGCTACCCCTTAGCACAGTACCTGAACCAAGCTACAGCTCCCCTTGTGTCCATTCAGACACGGAGCTGTGGTTCAGCCCTGCCCCAAATGGCGCCACTCCTGTGGTACCATTTGGGGCTGATGCACACACAAGGCTTTTTCTCTTAATGCATTAAGATAAAAAAACCTGGTGCCTTTACAACCCCTTTAAAAATGAAAAACCGACACTTTACAACCCCTTTAAAAGTGATTGTAAAGGCAGGTTGTAGTAAAGTGAAGGTTTTTCACCTTAAAGGGGTTGTTGGCACAAGGTGTTTTTTTTTATCTTAAAGCATTCTATTGTGCAGCAGCTGCCCCAGCACTAGGGGTGCAACGGATCGGTAGTGATCCGAACGGGTCACCCTGTTTGGATCGGATCACCACGCGATCCGCGGAGCGCTCGAGCCTCGGCCGTAGGAAAGGCCGCGGCTTCGGCCTAGCTCCGGCCATCTTGGTACACCCGGCGGCGGCCGCTGTAATGACGTTTCGCCGCCATCTTGCTCCACCCCACACTCCTGCACAGTAATGAGAGAAGGGGCCAAGCGGACATCTTGTTACATCCAACGATTCAACACAAAAACGGAGCTTATCAGCTTTAATACATTTGGAAATCCATCGGACTGTTTACATTTTAAAAGCAGCAAACCTTACACATGATTGCTAATGTGACGGAACACCTCTGATTTCACATTTAACATTTAGTTAAATGTGAAAATCAGAGGTGTTCTGTCACATTAGCAACCATGTAAGGTCAACAGGTTTGCTGCTGCTTTTAAAATTTAACATGTAAAGAGTCCGTTGGATTTACAAATACTGTATTTAAGCTTATAAGCTCCTATTTGTGTTGAAAATAACTGAAATCGAAAATTCCGGTGGGTGTAACAAGTTTTTTTTTTTTGCCGATCTGTAAATGATCCGATTCGTGGCTCTGATCCGAGGAGCGATCCGATCCGTGAGTTTTTTGATCCGTTGCACCCCTACCCAGCACCCCCCCAAAACTTACCCGAGGTCCCTTCTCTGTGCAGCGATGTCCATGAACGTCTCAGACGTCCAAGATTCTCCCTCCTGATTGGCTGAGACACAGCAGCAGCGCCTTTGGCTTCCACAGCTGTCAAATCAAGGTCAGCTAGATAATCAGGGGAGAGTGGCAGGGGCTCCATGTCTGAACGGATACACTGAGCTGTGACTCAGCTCAGGTGCCCCCATAGCAAGCTGCTTGCTGTGGGGGCACTAAACAGAAGGGAGCGCCTAGAAGCAGTGACTAGGCACCCAAGAAGGGGAGGATCCAGGCTGCTCTGTCCAAATCCACTGCAACAGAGTGGGCAAGTATATGTAGCGGGTATGTATTTTTTAAACTGGTGAGGACACCAGTGATGCATAGTTCCCTGCAGCCCAGCAGGTGGCGCTGTCACTTTGGGCTGGGGTTGAACCATCGCTGCAGTGCCGTACCCTTTGTGACCTCTCGCAGCGGTTGTACGGCCGGGCGGGGAACCCGCCGTGCATCCTGGGAGAGGGTATAAAGGGGGCGGACATCTTCGCCACGAGGTTCGAGTCTCGGGCACCTTCAGCCTGAGGGCTGTGGTTGCGGTCAGTGTCCAGGCGGCCTAGGCCGGGAGTTCGTGTTCCATCCCAGACACCTTCAGTCTGGGGTGAGGTACTCAGCCGGAGGCCTGGGGCCCAGTACCTTCCGCTGGGTCCCGCGAGGGAGGTATTGTCCTAGGGAGCCCCGGGAGTCGGGCACCCGAATCCAGAGGCGTAAGGGACCGGAGGAGGGACTCACCCGAAGACCTGGTGCAGCAGATTGCCAGTGCCGGGTGAACCTCTGGAGACCGCCCGGAGGGATATCTTTCCCGAACAGGGGCCAAGTTCAAAGAGGAAGTTCAGTCCACGTTCAATGACCGGTGGCAGCGGTCCAGCCAATTCACTCAGGGCAGAGGCCTGCAATTAGGCCTGTGGCAGGGGCCTCAACAGTTCATCCGGTCGGTGGCAGCGACCAAATCTCACGGTCGGTGGCAGAGACCGTGCGCCAGGCCTATTCGCTAAAAAGGAATAGGAGAGTACAGTTGTGCCTGGGCCTACTCGTTCCCACACCCCCATGTTTGTTTGTTAATGGAAGTTCAACTGATTGTGTTACGAGAAATAAAGGAGTGCTGGACTTTCGATTGGAGTAGGGCTCTATTATTGGCAGACACGCTTCCAGGGAACAAGGCTTTGTATTCAGTGGACAGACCCGGGAGGTAAATCAACTAACTTTGCTCAACCCTCTTATACACATGAGGGGAGAGCTTGGCGTAGTGTTCCTGCACTCTCCTCTCCCAGGTACCCCTAGACACAAGCCATTCACAATAACCAAGAGGGAGAGTGAGGTTCCGCTAGATATATAAAAAAAAAAAAAAAAAAAGAAGGGAAGACTTTACATCATTGCATTCTATGCAACCTGTGCTGCAGCTGACAACCCCCCCCCCCCCCCCCCCCCCACTTTGTGCCAGTGAACACTTTTCCTTTTCATCTGTGAGTGAATTGTCATTTTCAGGCCCCATGCACACGAGATGCCGGTGCAAACTCTGCTGAACGCATGTTCTTAAAGGCTAAAACCGGCATTTAGAAACGCCTGTTTTGCCACGATTTTAGCAGCGTTTTACCGCGTTTGTGTCTAAGCGTTTAGTTAACATACAAGACCCTCCCCAAGCTCAAAAAAAAATAGGATTTTTTGTACTCACCGTAAAATCCTTTTCTCTGACATCCATGGACTGACACGGTGTCTCTTTACACTTTATACGTGGGTTATGTCCCTGCTTGCAGGAGAAGACCTAGGCAGAATGTGAAATGTTATACATACATTCTAAAAGCCAGAGCTGAACAGCCCCACCCAGGGGGCAGTCCCTCCGGACATAACCCTCCCACTACAGTCAGCAGACTTCAGTTCGTAACAAAGCAGTACAAACTTAAAAGGAAGGGTGGGTGCCGTGTCAGTCCATGGATGTCAGAGAAAAGGATTTTACGGTGAGTACAAAAAATCCTATTTTCTCTTACCATCCATGGACTGACACGGTGTCTCTTTACACTTTACACGTGGGATGTCCCAAAGCAGTGTCAAGAGGGATGGGAGCTGTATAAATGGAAAAACCAAAACTTCACTCCAATAAGGCAGAGCTCAACGGAGGAGTCGCAACTTTAAACAGCGGCCTGCAGCACCCTGCGGCCGAAGGAAGCATCCGAAGATGCAGCCACATTAACCTTATGAAACTTAAAAGGCATGAACAGACGACCAGGTCGCCACCTTGCACACTTGTGCAACCGACGCTTGATGTCGGGAAACCCAGGAAGCACCAATTGTCCTGGTGGAATGCGCCGTAACCGGAAAGGGAGGCGCCCGCCCTTTGAGAGCATAGGCTTGAATGACGGTTTGTCCGATTCCCCTAAAAATGATGGCAGACGAAACCGCTTGGCCCTGTTATGGACCAGAGACAGTCACAACAGTGAGTCGGACTTCCGAATAGAAGCAGTAGCAGACAGGTACACCCGTAAGGCTCGTACCACCTCCAATATGTGCAGCGCAAACTCTGGGATGCGATGGGTGAGGACACAAGGACGGGAGGGCAATGTCCTCATGTAGGTGAAAGGTCGACACCACCTTTGGCAAAAAAGGAAGGTCACGGATGCAACACCGCCTTATCCTTATGGATGACTAAATATGGCGACTTGCAGGACAAAGCCGCCAACTCAGACACTCGTCAAACAGAAGTGATTGCCACTAAAAAGGCCACCTTCTGAGACAAGACAAGAGGGGAATATCCCGGATATTCCCAAAAGGAGGTTCCTGGAGGACCGAGAGCACCAAATTCAGATCCCACGGTGGGAGAGGAGGCTTGACAGGAGGGAGCACATGGCGAACCCCCAACACAAGGTGCTAACCAAGTAAATGACCCGCTAGAGGTCGCTGAAAGAAGACGGCCAAGGCCGAAATCTGATCCTTGATGGTACTCGAAGCAAGCTTTTGGGTCACTCCACACTGCAGAGGACGCAGGATTCTGGGGACGGAATACGTCCGAGGATGCCAGTCCAGCGCTTCGCACATGGCGATATAAGCTTTCCAGGTACGTGATAGATCTGCCTGGAGGAAGACTTCCGTGTCCTTAACATGGTCAAAATGACTGAGTCCGAGAGACCTCGGTCCCTCAGCACCTGGCTTTTAACAGCCCTGCCGTTAAAGCCAGAGACTGTAAGCCGGATGAAACATAGGACCTTGAGACTGAAGGTCCTCCCTCATCGGCAACCGCCAGGGAACGTCCGTGACGAGACGTACCAGATCAGCGTACCAGTGATGCTGAGGCCAATCCGGAACAATTAGGATCGCTGGAGTTTATATCAGGCGATAAGGACCCTATGGGGCCACCAACGCATCCGAGGCATCGCCCAAGGATCCCTGGATCTGGCCACAACCTCGACCCTTGCGATTGAGTCGAGAGGCCATCAGGTCCACATCCGGCGTGCCCCACCGTCGGTAAAGGAGTTGAAATATGCAAGGACCACTCTTCTTGGTCCGGTGTCTGGCGATTGGCGACTCAGATAGTCCGCCTGCCCATTGTCTATGCCCAGAATGTAAAATGGCCTACAGAGCCGGCACGTTTCTTCCGGCCCACTTCAGGATACGGACTACCTCGGAAGCCGAAGCTGAGCTCCGAGTTCCCCCTTGATGGCTTACATACGCCACCGCCATGGCGGTGTCCGACTGGCTCCTGATGGAGCGACCCCGTACTCTCTCTGACCTGAGAAGAGACACAGTCCGATGGCCCGTATTACCAGAACAGTGATTGGTAAACGGGCTCGTCCGGAGTCCAAGGCCTGAGCCGACAGGATTCCCCCAGACTCCACCCCAGCCCGTCAGGCTGGTGTCCATCATGAGTGCCGTCCATTGGATGGGAGGGGAACGACTTTCCGGACCGAAGAGCCGAGGATCTCAACCACCATGTCAGGGGCGCCCTGACCAGGTGAATCACCTGGATCTGAAGATCCAAGGACAACGGGGATTTGTCCCAGGTGGACAAGATCTCCTTCTGCAATGCCCTGGTGTGTGATTGGGCATACGGAACGGCCGCGAAGGAGGCCACCACGAGTCTCGGGACTCTCATGCAAAAAACGGATTGACAACCATTTTTGGGATGTCAGCACCCGCACCGCAGACTGAAGTGTCAGCAACTTCTCCAGAGGTAGGATACCTTTGCCTCCAAGGAGTCCAGAATCAGAACTAGATACTCCAGACACTGAGTCGGGACCAGGACTGACTCCTGAATGTTCAGGAACCACCCGAGTCCCTGAGGGTCTAATTGACGATAGTCACCTTTCCTCTAAGTCTGATCCACTTTCTGCTCTTAGCAGAAGATCGTCCAGATAGCCCACGACAGCAATACCTCGCTGTAACAGAAGGCTAGAACCGGAGCAAGCACCTTGGTGAACACCCTTGGTGCCGAAGCTAGGCCGAAAGGAAGAGCCACAATCGATAGTGGACTTCGCTGATCGTAAAGCGCAGAAACTTCTGGTGACTTGCGCAGATCGGAACATGCAAGTAGGCGTCCTTGTAGTCCAAGGACGCCAGAAGAAAATCCCTTTGGTGGAGTGTAGCGATCACCGTGCGAATAGATTCCATGCGGAATTTCTGCACCTTCTCGAAGACATTCAGGGCCTTGAGGTCCAGGATAGGTCGAACCACGTCCTATTTTTGGGACGACAAACAGATTCGAGTAGAATCCCTGAAAACTCTCCTGTGACGGAACCGGCACAATCACTCCGGACCTGATCAAATCCTGTACAGCCCCCAAGAGGGCTGCCCGACAGGTAGGAAGGAGAGGAAGATTTGAGGGAAAGAATCTGTCTGGGGGCCAGGATCGGAATACTATCCTGTATCCTGAGGTGACCTCCTCGCACACCCACCAGTTGGAGATTCGGGAGGACCACCGATTCGTGACCTGCGAAGTCGTCCCCCCACCCCAGAGTCGGGCGGAGGCAAGACTTCACGCGGAGGCGGGCTTGGGAGCCGCATGTTCGGCTTACGCACCCAGGGGCACTTGTGCCCACCAGCCGCACTGCCGTCAGTCTGAGAGGGCCTACCCGTGGACTCTGACTGACGAAAAAACCCCCTTTTGCTGGAAAGGAAGGCCCCTGTTTGCGGCGGGCCTCCTCACCCTTGCTAGTCTAAGGAAGAAGAGTGCTTTTACCTCCCATGACATCCATGACGATGTCATCCAGAGCAGCACCGAAAGGTCTACCACCTTTAAATGGTAGATCCGTCAGGAGCTTCCTAAGGCTAGGTCAGCAGACCAGCACTTCAACCAGATAAGACGACGCAATACCACCGCCGAGACAGAGGCCCTGGATATTAAAGGGGTCGCGTCCAACGTGGCGTCGCACACATAAACCAGGCCCTGAACCAGTTGGTGGGCCAAAGCAACTGTGTCTGGAGGAAGATTATGCTCCTGTACAGCTAGGTGCAACATTTTTGCCCAACCTGTAAGTGTTTAAGACACAAGGGTCGCCGCTACCACAGGCCGTAGGGCAGATCCCAACAAGGCAAACATGGCTCTGCTCACCACTTCTGACCTGTCAGTGGGGTCCTCAAATGCAGGAGTCCCCTCCATCGGGAGAGTGATGGCCTTGTTCAACCGGGCGACTGGAGGGTCGACCCTGGGGGAGAAGCCCACTTTTTAAGTAGGGCATCTTCAAGGGGTATCTGATAGACAAACGCCGCGGGACCATAAAAAAATTCTTCTGCGGCTTTTCCCAGACCTTATTAATGAACTGGTCAAAGAAAGTACATATGGAAAAACCTCTTTAGAAGGCCTGGCCTTAAAAGAACCAAAGGAGAGTGTATCCGCCTGAGGTTCTGCATCCGCAGCATTTTAGCTTGAGAGTGTCCCTCACCGCAGTCATGAGTACACCAACAAGCGCCCTGTCATTTACTGACTCAGAACTGGAGTTTTCCTCATAAGGAATGTCCTGTTCAAAACCATCCAATACATTCAGAACTAGGGTCCTGAGCGGTAGTGGCTAGGCCCATATCTGAATCAGCGCACTGCCCTCATGAATTAAAGTGGGGAGAGGGCGCTTTTTTGCTCCCTTGCGCTTGCACACAGCTCCCATCCTGGTCAGAAATTCCAGGACTGCCCACAACTGGTCCCTAGGGACCGCAGGTGCTGAAGCACTGCCTGTTGTCCACTGACATTTAGGGGAAGCTGGTGACAGAGACTCCATATTGCCCCCCTCTGAGACTCCTCAGATAAAAAGTCCACCCACAGGCTGTGCTGACTGAGGAGGGGGCGCCCAGGGGACTCACCAAACCGGACCAGGGACCGCTCAGTTCCGCTGTCTGTACCGCGCTGTGTCAGCGCTGGTGAGCTGTGAGGAGATTGTGAGGAGATTTGCGCTGTTACAGCAGCGCTAGAGGCCAAAACTAGTGCTGAAGAGCGCACGGGCTACAAGAAAATGGCCGCCGCACTTCACTGAGGCGATCCGCGGCAAGATGGCCGCCATGACTCAGCAAAAGTGAAAACACAGCACACACACACACACAGCGCCGCTCAGGCCCCAAAACACACAAAAAAAGGCCCCAAGCATATCTGCAGACCAGCATTAGCCCCTCCAAGAACAGTGTGACCCCCAGGCACCCCACACAGCACAGCACCAGCAATGGTGACAGAGTGACAATGAAATACAGGGGGAGACAGGGAAAATCCCCCACAGAGAAACACACAGCCTTTTGTACTCAAATGCAGGCAGGAGAGACTACTTACCCGTCCCCTGAGGGACCCACTGGTGTGTTTCTGACAGGACTATCACAGTGCAGTACTGAGTAGCTGTCGGCCCGGTCCACCGCGAAAGATACAGTCAGTCAGGAACTGTTCAGTCTTGAGAGGACCGTGGGAGCATGAAAGCAAACCCGGCCACCCCTGGAGTCATGGGGCCTGTCGTGAACTGAGTCTCACGCACACAAGGCGAGGATCAGCACGCTCGATGGTCGGACAGGGAAGACTACGAGGATATCTTGTACCCAACCTGTTGCCCAGCCGACAGTTGATAGGAAATTCTCAAAAATAAAAGAAGAATTCCAGAAAAGGAATAAAAATAGGTCAGGAGACTGGCTCCTGAGAGAGCCACGTCTTCTTCTGCTAGGCAGAAAAAAACTGAAGTCTGCTGACTGTAGTGGGAGGGTTATGTCCGGAGGGACGGCCCCCTGGGTGGGGCTGTTCAGCTCTGGCTTTTAGAATGCATGTATAACATTTCACATTCTGCCTAGGTCTTCTCCTGCAAGCAGGGACATAACCCACGTGTAAAGTGTAAAGAGACACCGTGTCAGTCCATGGATGGTAAGAGAAAACAGTATTTAACCATTTCAGACATTTTGTGAGACCAGAGTGAGTAGCAGCAGCTGAGAGAGCAGCAGTGTACTTGTATTTAGTGTGTCACTTGCCACATCACCTGCCACAAGTTGTGGATTGTCAACCTGGCCACGTCACCTGCCGCAAGTTGTGAATTGTCCACGTCGCCTGCCACAAGTTGTGGATTGTCCACGTGCCACAAGTTGCTGATTGTCCACGTTACCTGGCCACAAGATGTGGATTGTCCACGTCACCTGCCACAAGTTGTGGATTGTTCACTTGCCACAAGTTGTGCATTGTCCACAATGCAAGCAATTCGTTTTTTTTTTTAATGGTTTTTCATCATTTGCCATGATTGAGATTTCAAATGTAAAAAAATAGGTCACCTTTAAAAACACTTATAAAACGAAATCGCGGCAAAACGCAGGTACCACGTTTAGCCACATTTTGCGTCTGAAACACGGAAATGTTTGCGTCTGAACCCATTTTTTGCTTTCAGATAAAACCAAGTTAAAACGCAACTGCATATAAACGGCAATAAACGACAGTGTACATGGTCTTATAAATTAACATTGAATGAGTTCAGGGGCAGTTGAAAAAAAGTGTCCAACTGCCTCTGAACGCGAGTTTAACAGCGTCCCGTGTGCATGGGGCCTTACTGCTTGGTTTTGGATAATTTAGCACCAGAATGAAGACAGTGTTCTGGGACACTGAAGGAAGCGGAAGTGAGGTATTGGTACTCCAGAGCCATTCACTTATACCCCAAACAGGTGGAGAAATGTGCAGTAAGACCTATATTCATTTATGGGTCCTACCCTCAAGGTGAGGGCAAAACCTCAACACAGTGGGGACACAAACGTGAAAGTGTTTTAAAGGCTTTGGTATCGTTTCAAGAATCTGAGCCTTTTGCAGCACTGGGGTTGCAGTCACAACATCTAGCAAGAAAGTTTAATTAACAGCACTGTGGTCTTTACATCCTTTGTGTGACGATTTATTTAGACTTCGAACATTGGTTGCCATTCAACTTATGAAGATTGCTACAGTACTGGGAGACTTTCGCCTGCAACATTGGTTTGCATTTAAGCTTATGAAGATTGCTATAGCACTGTGATTTTTTATTTTCTTGCCTTTGATATTTTTGTTATGCACACAACATATGTTTATGTGATTTGATATAAAATTTAGTATATTAGTAGTTGCCCTTTACAGCAGCACTTCACTATTGTTGCTTAAGATTTTTTATTGGAGCATGTTACGCCCACATTTAGGGTGCAACATGCTCCAGCCACAGGTCGTTACTCTCCCCTCCCGGTCACATTAAAATAAAAACAATTTGGCTGTTCTTAATGGACTGAGGGTGCCGATGAGCGCTCTTGTAGTTGAAAGCTTTTTGAAAGTGTAAATCAAACACAAAGCCTGTACAGGTATAGGCAGAAAGCTGTGGGCAATGTTTGCAGGAACCAGACATTGCCCCATGCTAAGCAGATAACGGGTGCAATGCTCTGCATGCTCCTGAGAAAAAAACAAAAAACAAATGCACTTTACCTGCAAAAACATGTGCATTTACAGTGCTTTGAAAAAGTATTTATACCCCTTGAAGTTTAAACACATTTTGTCATGTTACAGCCAAAAACGTAACTGTATTTGTATTTTATGTGATAGACCAACACAAAGTGGCACATAATTGTGAAGCAGAAGGAAATGATAAAAATAGTTTTCCAATATTTATATGTAAAAAAAAAAATAATTATTATGAAAAAAAGTGTGGTGTGCATTTGTATTCAGCCCCACCGAGTCAATACTTTGTAGAACCACCTTTCTGGTTCAGCATTCAAACTTCTTTGAAGCATGCCGAACCCTACTCAGACTGAACCCAGGGCAGTTTGACTCACGTAAAGAGATAAAAAACAAGGGCAGGCGCCGCTGAAGTAAAACTGTAATTTTAAAGCAGCAACATTAAAACACTCACTTTAAGGTATCTTTAAATCGGCATGTGGGAGTCCTGTGGGGATGTGCACCTCCGCTCGTGCCAGCAGTGTCCAAGCGCAGTGCAGCCGAGCCGGTGTTCAGTCCTGTGTATGGTTTCCGGGTCTCATGCGGTGGCCGGATGGAGGCCTGGAGCGCAAGCTGCTAGTCTGTGCTGGATGCTGAAGCACAGCGTGGGGTGGGATGATGCCAGAGGACCAAGATGCAATGCATTTCGGTTTGTGCGCAGTGAGAGGAAGAAAAACACTACACTCACCTTTTTCAAGCTGGCACGAGCGGAGGTGCACATCCCACAGGACTCCCACATGCAGATTTAAAAATACCTTAAAAGTGAGTGTTTGTAATTTTAATGATGCAGTAACATTTAACAGTTTTACTTCAGCGGCGCCTGCCCTTGTTCATCTCTTTACATGCTCTGGAGTACAGCTTCTGCTCCCCTTGCTTTTTGGTGAGATGACAGTCTTTTTGCACTACCGGGCTTCCTTGCAACTGCTTAAAGGACTTCTTTGGACCAAGTGTCCCATACAAGATTAGTGGTGTTCACTGAGATATAGTATCAGTTTGACTCACTCCTATTGATGAGGACAAAGACCTCATCCCGCATCTTGTCTCCTAAAAAGGCATGTAGAGGTCTGCAAAATCTGGGAGCTTTTTAGAATAAAGGGGCTTCTAGATATCTAGGCCTCTTGCATGAATGAGTATGGCCCCTTTCAGACGGAGCGGAATCCGTCATGTGGATCCACCTGCTCAGCGGGGGGATCTCTCTGCTGAGCAGACGAATGACAGGTACGTGTCCGCTCTGATATGCAGAGCAGACAGTCTGCAGCTGTGTGTTCGGATGGAAACTGACTGCCCCAAGACCTTTGTTTAAATTTTTTTTTAATGAACAAGCCTCACTGATAATTTAATTCCAAATACATCGTCCAGTGATATACAGTGCCTTGAAAAAGTATTTATACCCCTTGAAATTTTCCATTTTTGGAATGTTACAACTAAAAACGTAAATGTATTTTATTGGGATTTTATGTGAAAGACCAACAAAGTGGCACATAATTGTGAAGTGGAAGGAAATAAATAGTTTTCCAAATTTTTTAAAAATAAATATCGGAAAAGTGTGGCGTGCATTTGTATCCAGCTCTGCCGAGTCAATACTTAGAACCACCTTTCGCTGCAATTACAGCTTCAGGTCTTTTTGGGTATGACTACCAGCTTTGCACATCTAGAGTGAAATTTTTGCCCATTCTTCTTTGCAAAATGGCTCAAGCTGTCAGATTGAATTGAGAGCAGCTGAACAGCAATTTTCATGTTTTGCCACAGATTTTCCATTAGATTTAGGTCTGGACTTTGACTTCGCCACTCTAACATGAATATGCTTTGATCTAAACCATTCCATTGCAACTCTGCCTGTAGGTTTAGGGTCGAAGTCCTGCTGGAAGGTAAACCTCCACCCCAGTTTCAAGTCTTCTGCAGACCAACAGGTTTTCTTCTAAGATTGCCCTGCATTTGGCTCCATACATCTTTCCATCAACTCTGACGAGCTTCCCTGTCCCTGCTGAAGAAAAGCATCCCCACAACATGCTACCACCATGTTTCTCGATGGGGATGGTGTTTTCAGGGTGATGTGCAGTGTTAGTTGTCTGCCACATAGCGTTTTGCTTTTAGGCCACAAAGTTAAATTTGCTCTCATCTGACTAGAGCGCCTTCTTCCACAGGTTTGCCACGTCCCCCCACATAGCTTCTCACAAACGGGACTTTTTATGGCTTTCTTCATGCTGCTCTTCCATAAAATGCCAGATTTGTGGAGCGCACAACAAATAGTTGTCCTGTGGACAGATTCTCCCACCTGAGCTGTGGATCTCTGCAGCTTCTCCAGTTACCATACACCTCTTGGCTGCTTCTCCGATTAACGCCCTCCTTGCCCGGCCTGTCAGTTTAGGTGGCCGGAAATGTCTTGGTAGATTTGCAGTTGTGCCATACTTTCCATTTTCGGATGGATTGAACAATGCTCCGTGACATGTTCAAAAGTTAAGAAATTTTTTACAACCTAACTTTGGCTTAACCGCTTGCCGCCCGCAGATATACGTCTGCAGAATGGCACAGGCAGGACGTATATATACACGTCCCCTTTAAGAAGCGGTTGTTGTGGACGAGCGCGCCCACCGCAATCTCCGTGAGCCCGACCGCAGGTCCCGCGGACTCGATCGCCGCAGGCATACCCGCGATCGTCTCACGGAGAGATAGAACGGGGAGATGTTAGTGTAAACACATCTCCCCTTTCTGCCTAGTGACACTGTCACTGATCATGTTCCCCGTCATCGGGAACAACGATCAGTGACGTGTCACAGCAAGCAACGCCCCCTAACCGTAAGAATCACTCCCTAGGTTACACTTAACCCCTACAGCGCCACCTAGTGGTTAACCCCTTCACTGCCAGTGTCATTTTCACAGTAATCAGTGCATTTTTATAGCACCGATCGCTGTAAAAATTACAATAGTCCCAAAAATGTCCGATGTGTGCCATGTCGCAGTCACGATATAATAAAAAAATAAATAAAAAAATTAAAATAAAAATAAAAAATAAAATCGCTGATCGCCGCTATTACTAGTAAAAAAATATATATTTTTTTTTTAAAACTATCCCCTATTTTGTAGACGCTATAACTTTTGCGCAAACCAATCAATAAATGCTTATTGCAATTTTTTTTACCAAAAATATGTAGAAGAATACGTAGCAGCCTAAACTGAGGAAAAAAACATTTTTTTAATATATTTTTTTGGGGATATTTATTATAGCAAAAAGTAAAAAATATTGCATTTTTTCAAAATTGTTGCTCTTTTTGTTTATAGCGCAAAAAATAAAAACCGCAGAGGTGATCAAATACCACCAAAAGAAAGCTCTCTGTGGGGAAAAAAAGGTCAATTTTATTTGGAAGCCACATCACACAATTGTCAGTTAAAGCGATGCAGTGCCGAATCGCAAAAAGTGGCCCAGCATTTAGCAACAAAATGGCCTGGGGCTTAAGTGGTTACGAATACACCCAAGGGCCAAATCGAGAGTAAAACGTACTTCTACCACAAAATGACTATCAGCCAGAAAATATGAAAATAAAATTTGGAGATAAAAAGGTTATAATTCGCAATTATTAGATAAGGTCGTAGAAGAAGTACTGATGTTACCTCGGGAAAGCTGTTTGAGTGAAGGAGGTTGAGTCCATTTTTAAAAAGGCACAAAGGCATGTATTACTTCTAGATAAGACATTAAAGCCTGTACTCCCCACTTCCCTGAAATTCATCTATAGGAAAGCACCTAATTTTGGTGACAAAGTGGTGAAAAAAAGTTTTGGATCCGCTGACTAGACCATCTTCCTTTTGGGATAGAGATTTTTTTTTGCATGCAGGAGGTACACAGGTGAAACTCGAAAAATGTGAATATCGTGCACAACTTCATTTAGTTCACTAATACAACTTAAAAGGTGAAATATATGAGAGACTCATTACATGCAAAGCAAAATAGTTCAAGCCGCGATTTGTCATAATTGTGATGATTATGGCTTACAGCTCATGAAAACCCCAAATCCACAATCTCAGAAAATAGAATATTACATGCAATCAATAAAACGAGCATTGTACAAAGAATATCGGACCTCTGAAAAGTAGAAGCATGCATATGTACTCAGTACTTGGTTCGGGCCCCTTTTGCAGCAATTACTGCCTAATGTGGCGTGGCATGGAAGCTATCAGCCTGTGGCACTGCTGAGGTGTTATGGAAGACCAGGATGCTTCAATATTGGCCTTCAGCTCTTCTGCATTGTTCGGTCTCATGTCTCTTGGCAATGCCCCATAGATAATTATTATCTATGGGGTTCAGGTCAGGCGAGTTTGCTGGCCAATCACGCACAGTAATCCCACAGTCATTGAACCAGGTTTTGGTGCTTTTGGCAGTGTGGGCAGGTGCCAAGTCCTGCTGGAAAATGAAGTCAGCATCCCCATAGAGCTGGTCTGCGGAAGGAAGCATTTAGTGCTCGAAAATCTCCTGGTAGACGGCTACGTTGACCCTGGACTTAATGAGGCACAGTGGACCAACACCAGCAGATGACATGGCTCCCCAATTCAACAGACTGTGGAAACTTCACACTGGACTTCAAGCATCTTGCAGTGTGTGCCTCTCCATTCTTCCTCCATACTCTGGGTCCTTGGTTTCCACTGAGCAACAGACCAGGTAAGACGCTTCTGGCGTTTGTTGTTCAGGAGTGGCTTGAGAAGAGGAATACGACATTTGAAGCACATGTCCAGGATCCGTCTGTGTGGTGGCTCTTGATGCACTGACTCCAGCCTCAGTCCACTCCTTAGGAAAAGGCCATTCAAAAGTGTTGGGGACTTTCACGACAATCCTCTCCAGGCTGCTGTCATCCCTGCTGCTTGTGCACCTTTTTCTTCCACACTTTTCCCTTCCACATAACTTTCTATTAATGTGCTTTGATACAGCATTTTGGAAACATCCAACTTCTTTTGCAATTACCTTTTGAGGCTTCCCCTCCTTATTGAGGGTGTCAATGATAGTTTTCTGCACAACTGTCAGGTCAGCAGTCTTTCCCATGATTCCTACTGAACCAGACTGAGAGACCATTTAAAGGCCCAGGAACCCTTTGCAGATGTTATGGCTTAATTAGCTGATTAGAGTGGGACACTTTGAGCCTAGAATATTGCACCTTTTCACAATATTCTAATTTTCTGAGATTGTGGATTTGGGGTTCTCATGAGCTGTAAGCCATAATCACCACAATTATGACAAATCACAGCCTGAACTATCTTGCTTTGCATGTAATGAGTCTCATATATTAGTTTCACCTTTTAAGTTTCATTAGTGAAATGAACTTTTGCACGATATTCAAATTTTTCGAGTTTCACCTGTATAGGATCCGATCGTCTCACCCTTTGGTTGTTACCAGTGTGCGCCGCCTTTACTGCTGATGTGCACCGGTGTAAATTGAGCCGGGGAGCACAATGAGTTAACTGGTCGAGAGATGGGCCGATATATAGAAGGGATGCTGCACTGTTAGGTCACGCCCTCAGATGAAGTTGGAAATGACAACGCGAAAGTCGTGACCTTACAGCGTCCGGAAGGGACAAATGCACGCCACACTTTTCAGATATTTGTAAAAAAAAAAAAAAAAAAAATTAAAAAACACAATTTATCATTTTCCTTCCACTTCCCAATGATGTGCCACTTTGTGTTGGCCTATCACATAATACATTTAAGTTTTTGGTTGCAACATGACAAAATGTTGAAAATTTCAAAGGGGTATAAATATTTAAAGGCACTGAATTTTTTTCAAAAAAATGAAATGCAACAAAAAATGCAGCTTCCTATTGAAATTAATGGAAATCTTAGCAAAATTGCGTATTTGAGTCACATGTTAAATTTTTCACAGGTGCAAGCAACTAAAAAAAAACACACCAGAAACACAGGAAACGCATCTGAAACAGCAAAATCGCAGTACAATTTTGTGACAGAGCAGTGTGAAAGGGCCCTCAGTGGAACAGCTTCAGCTAGTCTCTAAGGAGCAGAGTCCACCTGGCTTCAACTTAGATAAATACAGCACATTGAACCTTGTGGGACACAAGGCTGACGGGGGCATAGTTTGGAGGCACTTCCACTTTGGAAGTTTGGGTACTTTTGTGCCCTCGTGCACATTCATGTGCTGCAAGTTCACTTTTTTGTTAAACGAAAAAAAAACACACCATTAGTTCTATTGTCCTAATTCCACGTTAAAAATATAATAAAAAATTCACAAAATCCAAGTCAGTAACTTACTGAATAAAGCTGGTAGTGAGGATGAAATCCCTTTCATGCTGAATATGTTTGGATCAGCTTCCTGTTCTTTTGTAACAGATAGCCAGCTCTGCATCTCTGATCTAACATCTCTTCTTAGAATTTCACACTCTCCCATTTTTTCCTTTTTTGAGGACTTTTGTGCTCTACCAGCTGCTGTACAAAAAAAATTAAAAAAAATTAAACCACGGTGCAGTTTTACTATAAAATACAGATTTGCATTCAACCATACAGCCACAGAAAAGTACAATGGGCTTATTTTCCGCTATATATAAATCCCAATTCAAGCAGCATGGTCACACACACACACACACACACACACACACACACACACAGTATATAACACTATATTTTGTCTAGCATCTTCTATTGCCCTCTGCCTTCTTCAAAATTCCTTTATAGCTGCTGTTCTAAATTTTAAGATGGATTAGAGACTATGGAATTAGTAGTGTGTATAAACGCCAACTAACATGCCTTGCTTGCTGCAAAGTAGTGGAAATTAGGGTAAGGCGATGTTTAGAGGCTCACAGAGGGAGGCAGAAGAACACAGCAGGACAAAAGATTACAAAGGAAAAAGTAGAAGCGTATGGACTATTTTGGAGAAGAGGGATATCATTTGTCACCAACATTTTTTTCCTTAGAACAGTAGAAATTCTGTTAATCCTCTAAATCTTGTTAGAGAAAACTATTCTGGTTATAGGGAAACAAGGGCATCTAGTGGTGGCCTCTGCAAAAGACAGGAACAAGGGAAATGGAAGAAAAAAAAAAGCTAGGAGAAAAATAGGATTTTTGTACTCACCGTAAAATCCTTTTCTCTGACGTCCATGGACTGACACAGCTGGATACTGTAAACGTGTGGGTATATGTCCCTGCTCGCAGGAGAAGATCCAGGCAGAATGTTAGATGCATCCATTCTAGAACAAACCAGAGCTGAACAGCCCAGAGGGCGGTCCCTCCAGACATGACCCTCCCACCTGCAGTCAGCAGACCTCAGTTCGTAACAAAGCAGTACAAACCTTAAAAGGAAGGGTGGGTGCTGTGTCAGTCCATGGACGTCAGAGAAATGGATTTTACGGCGAGTACAAAAATCCTATTTTCTCTTATCGTCCATGGACTGACACAGCTGGATACTGTAAACGTGTGGGACGTCCCAAAGCAGTATCAGAAGGGTGGGAGCAGTAGTAAAAGAACAACCAAAACTTCACTCCAAACAAGCAGAGCTTCTCAACGGAGGAGTTGCAACATTAAACAGCGGCCTGCAATGCTTTGCGGCCGAAGGAAGCATCCGAAGATGCAGCCACATCAACCTTATAAAATCTTGAAAAGGTATGAACGGACGACCAGGTCGTCACCTTGCACACTTGTGCAACCGACGCTTGATGTCGGAAGGCCCAGGAAGCACCAATTGCCTTGGTGGAATGCGCCGCAACCGGAAAGGGAGGTGCCCGCCCCTTAAGGGCATAGGCCTGTATGACAGATCCACCTAGAGACGGTGGCAGACGACACCGCTCGGCCCTGTTTTGGACCAGACACAGACTTCCGAATGGAAACAGTAGCAGACAGGTACACTTAAGGCTTGTACCCATCTTAATGTATGAAGCGCAAACTCTCAGGGATGCCATGGGTGAGGACACCAGGACGGAAGAACAATGTCCTTCTTAAGGTGAAAGGCCGAGACCATCTTTTGAAAGGACAGTCGTGGGCGTAACACCGCCATATCCTTATGGAGGACCAAGTAAGGCGACTTGCAGGACAAGGCCGCCAACTCAGACACCCGTTTAACCGAAGCAATGGCCACTAAGAAGGCCAACTTCCGGGTCAAGAGAGGAATCTCTCTGATATTCTCAAAGGGATGTTCTTGGAGAACCGAGATGCATCAAATTCAGATCCCAAGAAGGGAGGAGGCGGCTTGACAGGGGGGGGATCACATGGCGAACCCCCTGCACAAAAGGTGCTATCAAGGAATGGCCCGGTAGCGGTCGTTGAAAAAGAAAGCCCGGGCCGAAATCCGACCCTCAAAAAAAAAGGTATGCAAGGCCAGCTTTTGGGTCACACCACGCTGTAAGAACAGCAAAATCCTGGGAACGGAATACATCTGAGGACGCCACTCAAGTTCCTCGCACATAGCGATGTAAGCCTTCCAGGTACAGTGAGATATCTTCCTGGAGGAAGATTCCCATGTCAACAACATAGAAGAGATGACCGAATACGAGAGAACTCGGTCCTTCAGCACCTGGCTTTAAACAGCCATGCCATTAAAGCCAAGGACTGTAAAGCAGGATGAAGTATGGGATCATGAGGCAGAAGGTCCACCCCAATAGGCAGTCGCCAGGAACATCTGCGACTAGCCAAAGTAGATCGGCGTACCAATGTCGCCGTTCCGGAGCAATGAGGATCACTGGAATGGCCTCAGCCCCTACTCTGCGAAGCCGGCGAGGTAGCAACAGTAGCGGAGGGTAAGCATATATCAGGCGATACTGCCCCCCATGGGCTTCCAACGCATCCGACGCGTCCGCCCAGGGGTTCCTGGACCTGACCACGATCTTGCCACCTTGCGAGTGAGTCGAGAGTCCATAAGGTCCACTTCCGGTGCCCCACCTCTGGTAAAGGAGGTGGAAACGCCTCCGGATGCAAGGATCCTTCCCCTGCAATGCACACGGCCGACAGGACCGTCTTGCAGCGAGATGTATGAAAATCCCAAAGAGACTCCGCAATGTATCGGAGAAGAGGCCCCGGAGTACAGGGTGCCTCAACTGTTGGCCAATAAAGGCAACTTGACGGAACGTCCCTAGAAACTCGGTCAGAGGACCAGTACCTCAGCCTCCACAGGTGGCGCAAACCCACCCTGGGCACAGAGACCCTAAAGGCTAAAACAGTTGCAGTGCACCTGCTAGACAACTGATGGATGAAGCAGAGGCTTTTGCCCAGTCATTGAGCTACAAAAAACGCCAGAGACGCAGCCACTAACGAGCGCAACGCTAACCTCAGCCTGGCGAACACAGTCCAAGCCAGCGCTTCTGATCACCACTGAAAGCAGGTAGAAAGTGGTACCCCTGAAACCAGGGATACTTGTGACAATGCTCCATCTCAGCAGATACCCATGGATAAGTGCTGATTGTACAAACACATAGTTTATACTATGTATTGCGTCAAACGTGCAAATAGAGTGTGGGAGGAAACCCACCCAGCCACAAAGAGCATACCACCACCACATACGGCGTATGTAGTTTAGTATGTGTGGATAAACCTATTAAAACACGTTTATACTGTGCCAGCGACGAAGGCGCGCACATCATCGGGGCTTGGACGTAAACCAGCCACGCAGATTGCGTACACAACCGTGTAGGTATGTTAGCCAGCGAATAAACAAATTGCACATGTTCATAGCACTGAAAATGCGCACACCATTGGAACACAGGGGAGAAACCTAAGCACCCGGATGTATTTAGTGTATAGACATAATGTGTATGTTTACACTGTGTATTACACCAAAAGGCATGCATGTCATGTAGCGTGGGCGGAAACCCACACAGACTGCATACGCATACCGTGTAGGTATTTGTGTGTGTGTGTGTGTGTGTGTGTGTGTGTGTGTGTGTGTGTGTGTGTGTGTGTGTGTGTGTGTGAAACATTTTGCACAAGCCCATGTGTGCATAGCCCGAAGGCGCGCACACTGTTGGCGCGTGGGAGGAACCGAAGTACCCCACGCATACTCGGAGAATGCAATACCTACAACTACGGTGAATGTATTTAGTGTAGTGTATAAACATAATGTGTATGTTTACACCATGTATTGCACCAAAAGCATGCATGTCATGTAGCGTGGGCGGAAACCCACGCAGACGGCACAGACATACCGGGTAGGTATGTTAGTATGTGGATATCCAATCGCACAAATTTAGACTGTGCATAGCGCCGAAGCGCCCATACCAATGGAGTGTGGGAGGGAACCGGAGCACCCGGAGGAAAACCACACAGACTGCCTACACATACCGTGTAGGTATTATAGCATGCGTGATAAACATTGAACATGTTTAACTGTGCAGAAGGCCAAAAGGTGCACATACCGTCAGCGCGTGGGAGGAAACCGGAAACCCCCGGAAGAACTCCACGCAGACAGCACACAGATACCGTGTAGGAATGATAGCATGTGAATCAACCCATACTGTAAACATGTATAGTATGTGCAACAAACATATTGAACATGTCTATACTGTGCAGAGAGCCGAAGCGCACATACCATGAGAGTGCGGGAGGACACCGGAGCCCCCGGCGGAAACCCGTGCCGACCCAGAGAGTGTAATACATACATATACTGTGAATGTATCTGGAGTCGTGCATAAACATATTTTGTACGTTTATATCATGTATGGCACTGAAACACAGCATTGGAACGTGGGGGGACACCCACACAGACACAGAGACCAATAACACATACATACACTGAATGTATGCAGTGTAGAGGTATAGGATGAGTTTAAATTATGGCGCAGAGGCGCATAATCTTCTCTGTATCATTCCAACCTGCTTGACTGTGCTGCCGAAGCAGCATGCAGGTAACCTCTGACCCTCAGACCGTGTGTCTGTCAGAGCTCAAAGCGTTCCCCAGGAAATGGCGGGAAATCTTGCCTCAGGATAATCACACAGAAGGCTCACAGGGAATAGAGACATAAATTAATAAAGTCCCCCCCCCCCACCATGCTGCACCGACCAGGGGGAGGGAAACACTGTACCACTATCATCCATGCTGCTCTTGACGCAGCGTGTGAGGAAAACAGTGAGGAAGCTGTGTAAAAGAAAGGCTTGAAGGAACCAAGGGAAACCGCGTCCCTGAGGTACCTGCCGAAGCAGAATGCAGGTAACAGGTAACCTCTGACCCTCAGACCGTGTGTCTGTCAGAGCTCAAGCGTTCTCCAGGAAGTGGCAGGAAATGTTGCCTCAGGATATCACACAGAAGGCTCACAGGGACTAGAGACATAAATTAATAAAGTCCTCCCCCCCCCCCCCCCACCATGTATCATCCATGCTGCTCTGAGGCAGCGTGTGTGGAAAACAGTGAGGAAGCTGTGTAAAATAAAGGCTTGTCACAGTAATTCCAGCTTGAGAGTGTTCCTCACATCATCAATGAGATCACTTACAAGCACCCTGTCATTCACTGACACAGAACTGGAGTCTTCCTCACAAGGGAATGTCCTGTTCATAAACATTAAATATTCAGAGCTATGGTCCTGAGCACAGTAGCTAGGCCCATATCTGAATCAGAGCACTCCTACACTAAAGATTTTTGTGGTGAGAGGGGGCTTATAGCTCCTTTTGCTCGCACACCGCTTCCATTCTGACAGGAATGATTCCAGGACTGCTGACAACTGGTCCATAAGGACCGCAGGTGCAGGAAACATATGAACATGTTTAACTGTGCAGCACTGCCAGTTGCCCCAGGCAAGTGTGGAGAGCAGGTGTATCAGACTCCATAACGCCAACCTCTGAGACCTTATACACTATACAGTGAATATACAGTCCACCCACTGGCTACGCTGAGGAGGGGATACCCTGAGGACTCCCCAACCCTTAAGGACCGCTCAGTCCTGCTGAAGCGCGCTGTGAGCCTGAGGAGATTGTGAGGAGATTGTGAGGAGATTCGCGCTGCAGCTAGAGGCCGAAACCGAAAATAAATGTGCGACGGCCACAAGAAAAATGGCCGCCGGCCGCAGCTATAAATGCGCCATTGAACCACCCAAGATGGCCGCAGAGCGCAAAATTCAAGCTCTAATGCGCGCTAATGGCGCACGCAATAACCACCTCAAACAGCGCTAATGGCGCACACAATAAACACCTCACACACCAGAAAAAACTGCCCCTCTCTCCAGAACCCACTACAGACATGAGCGCCCAGCCAGGCCAGAGTGACCCCCCAAGCACCCCACAGGGTGCAGAGAGCAGCATAACAGGGGGGAGACAGGGAGAAACCCCCCATATAAAGAAACACAGCCAGCATGTACTCACCTGCAGTAGGAGAGACTACTTACCCGTCCCTTTCAGGGACCCACTGGCTTGTTTCAGACAGACCTATCACAGAGCAGTACTGCGTAGCCGTCGGCCCGGTCCACCGCTAGTGATAGTCAGTCAGGTACTGTTCAATCTTGAGAGGACCGCGGGAGCATAAAAAGCAACCCGGCCACCCCTGGAGTCATGGGGCATGTCGTGAACTGAGTCTCACGCACACAAGGCGAGGATCAGCATGCTCGATGGTCGGACAGGGAAGACGAGGATACCAGTGTACCCAACCTGTTGCCCAGCCGACAGTTGATTTAAGGTCTCTTAAATTTTATTCCTTTGGGAATTTTATTTTTAAGTAAAATCTTCCAGGAGACTGGCTCCTGAGAGAGCCACGTCTTCTGCTAGGCAGAAAAAAAAAAACTGAGGTCTGCTGACTGCAGGTGGGAGGGTAATGTCCGGAGGGACCGCCCTCTGGGCGGGGCTGTTCAGCTCTGGTTTGTTCTAGAATGTATGTTTCTAACATCTAACATCTAACATTCTGCCTAGATCTTCTCCTGCAAGCAGGGACATATACCACACGTTTACAGTATCCAGCTGTGTCAGTCCATGGACGATAAGAGAAAAAGGGATTTATGCCAAGGAGAAAAAGAGGGTGGAACTTAAACTAACTACACAGTACAAGGCCCCATTTAAACAAACCATTCTATTTATATTCACCCTGGTGTGCTCACGCTTTTTTCTTCAATAGTTGGTAAATCTAAGTGTAGCGGGCATATACTTTTAAAACTAGTGAAGACACCAGTGATGCATAGTTCCCTGCGGCCCAGCAGGTGGCGCTGTCACTTTGGGCCAGGGTTGAACCATCGCTGCAGTGCCGTGTCCTGTGACCTCTCGCAGCGGTTGTACGGCGGGGAACCCGCCGTGCTTGCTGGGAGAGGGTATAATGGAGGTGGACATCTTCGCCACGAGGTTCGAGTCCCAGGCACCTTCAGCCTGAGGGCTGATGTTCGTGGTCGGTGTCCAGGCGTTCGTGTTCCATCCCAGACACCTTCAGTCTGGGGTGAGGTACTCGGTTGGAGGCCTGGGGCCCAGTACCTTCCGCTGGGTCCCGCGAGGGAGGGATTGTCCTAGGGGGCCCCGGGGAGTGGGGCACCCGAATCCAGAGGCGTAAGGGACCGGAGGAGGGACTCATCCGAAGACCTGGTGCAGCAGATTGGCAGTGCCGGGTGAACCTCTGGAGACCGCCCGGAGGGATATCTTTCCCGAACAGGGGCCAAGTTCAAAGAGGAAGGTGGTTCATGTTCAATGACCGGTGGCAGCAGTCCAACTATTCAACTCAGGTCAGAGACCTATTAGGCCTGTGGCAGGGGCCTCAACGGTTCATCCGGTCGGTGGCAGCGACCAAAACTCACGGTCAGTGGCAGAGACCGTGCACCAGGCCTATTCGCTAGCAAAGGAATAGGAGAGCTCAGTTGTGCCTGGGCCTACTCGTATCCACACCCCTGTCTGTCTGTTACTGAAAGTTCAACTGATTGTGTTCACCCTGAAAGCAGAGAAATAAAGGAGTCTTGGACTTTCGATTGGCGTGGGGCTCTGTTATTGGCAGACACATCTCCATGGGACGGCTGGAGGCTTCGTATGCAGTGAACAGACCCGGAGGTAATTCAAGTAACTCTGCTCAACCCTCAGACACATACGAGGGGAGAGCTTGGCGTAGTGTTCCTGCACTCTCCTCTCCAAGGTACCCCTAGACACAAGCCAATCACCACGAGAAAACCCGAGAGGGAGAGTGAGGCTCCGCTACATAAAGATTTTACAACCACATTATAAAATGTGTGTGACCAGCTTTATAGACACTATGCACAGACTGAAAGGCCAATACTCAGGTCAGATCCATAGCCCACAAAGGAGGAGAAATTTTGCCTTGTGTCCACAATACTACTGTTACTATTGGGCTTCTATATACTTTTTTTATGGTGTCCGATAAAGTCACATTTAAAAAAGTGTGTATTCGGCCTTTCAAAGCACCCACAGAAGTTTGGCATGAATACAAAGAGGAAAAAATATAACTGCAGTCTTTAGTAACTGACAGCTTTTTACCTCTTAATGGTTTCTGTTCCTCTGCATCAGAAGCTCGTAGCTCATCAATGCTGAGATCCAAAATGCATTCAGGCTCCTCTGAGATCGATCTAAGAACTTCCACTGGGGCAAGATCTAGTTTGCCTTGTGGACGGCGTCTTTGCATTTCTGGAGTGCTGCTCTCTTTCTGGGCTTTCTTTGTGCTTCCTCTCCCTCTCCTAGATCTGCTCTTTGCAGTCACCTCCTCATCAGATTCTGAGGCTGCAGGTAATGTACAAGTCTTTGAAGAAGGTCTTCTTCGTGATGCAGGCCTGGCTTGCTCGGTTTGCTTTTTGCTAGTCCAAGTTGGGTCATCATCAGTGTCATCTGGCATTTCCAGGTCACTGTCACTGAACTCAACCTGCAATGAAGTGAGAATCAGCACAAAGTATACAGTAGGGCCATGCAGTATTCTTACATATTCTATAGACTCATAAAAATTTAATTTGACAGGGAAACACACACACACACACACGAAAGAATACGTTCTCACTTTTATTACTGTTCTAGCTTTACGTCTTCTAGGTGCTCTTGGCTCCACTTCAGGTTTGGGAGATTCTTCATTATACACAGAGACGGATTTTTTTTTGCCAACTTCTGGTACAACTGGTTTTGTTTGTGTTGTCAAGCGGTCCTTCCGCAATATTGTCGGAGTCTTAATAAACACAGATGAAAGGCAAGGTTCACTTTCACCCGGAGAAAAGACCTCATGGAAACTTGCAACTGAAAGTTTCTGGGCTTCTTTCTTTTTATTAGAAATAGCACGATTAGTGATCTGCTTGCTCTTAGAGCTCAAGTCAGCTACACTCTTCCTAGTGTGAGGCTTCCAACCCCATACCTGCATAAAAAGATCAGCAATGCAGCCTCCATGCTTAGTGGCAAGCTTGTAAACAGAGTCTAAAGCTTTGGTCAGTAAAAGGCTTGCCTTCCATTGTTTGGGAAAAGAAGCTGGTCGTGAAGAGACAAAGTCCAAGCCTTCCTCTAAAATGCCTTCTGGAAGATTAGGAGGAGGACTCATATGAACCACTGATTGATATATTCGAGCAATAAGCCCATCATTCATCCCCAGGCTTACAGACTTACAATCTTTAATATTCAGAATCTCCTTCAGGATCCCAGAGAAGTACTTTGTTAAAAACTGACTGCGTTTGAGAGCCAAGCGCAGCAGATCCTTGCACCGATGTTCATTCTCTGCCTTAGCTACCAGCCATTGAGTGCAGATTAAGGCAAGTATCAGGTCAGAACATAGTGGACAGGTACATCCAAGGGCATGAGACACAAAATATGGGAGAGTCTTTTCAGAAGGAGTAACAATCGTTGGGGATTCAGGGAGCTTCATCAAGTCTCTTGTTTGAACAAACTGAAACTGAACCCCATTAAGAAAATCTTCTGCTGGAGGGCTAGGAGTGAAATCGGGGGTCTTTTCTTTTTTGTTTGATTTCTTCCCTTTGGAAATTTTTATCTTCACCTCTTTTTGCTTAGCTTTAGCTGTGAAATCTAACAAGAAAACGATAAAACACCAAGTTAATGCATATGTTTATTCTGAGAATAAAATAGTTAGGCCCCAGTTTTGCCACGACTTCAAGATTACACAGGCATTGCTTTAGGTCTTTCTACCTCAAGTCGCATCAAAGTCGGACCAAAAGTAGGGCAGGGACTACTTTGAAGCCACAGATATGAATGGTACTCATTGAAAATCATGGGGTACGACTTGTCCTGCGACTTTGAAGTCGTAGGACAAGTCGCACAAGTGTGAAAAGGGGCCTTACTCACAATTACAATAAAAAGAAATCTCTAAGGGCAAGTGCAAAGTATTATTCTACAAAGTCTGTAATCTAAAAAAAACATACCTGTGCAAGATTCCATGAGAAACACCACATATTGCAGATCTTCCTCACACAGCTGGGGCTCCGAACGTAGAGTCTCCAGTTCTGCCTTTCTTACCAGGAAATCTGCACAACTGTATAGACAAAAGTTTTAGCTAAACGTCCGTTGAGGTATAATTAAATCCGGACAAGAAAACACAGTTCGACACTTGATACAGTTGCAACCCTACACTGAACATACTGCTTAATAATGGAGAACAGGAGTAATAGTTATACCCTCAGGAGACAGTATACATTTGGGATATGTAATAAAGTAGATGCTGGATTTTACAATACGACAAAGGTTACATAAAATAAATGAAATGTAGGTGTGGCACCCTTAACCAGGTTTTCCAACCTGTTACATGCATATCACTGGGGATAACATGCTTAACCACCTCAATACTAGGCACTTTCACCCTCTTTGAGCTTCCAGCGCTGTCGAACTTTGAATGACAATTGCGCGTGTAACCAAAATTTAGCATTTGTTCGAGACAGATAAAGCTTTCTTTTGGTGGTATTTAATCACCACTGCGTTTTATATTGTTTGCTAAACAAATTAAAAAAAGACCATAAAAAAAAAAAGAAAAAAAAAAGAAGTATGTTATTAAAATTTTGTAAATACGTTTTTCTCCTTTGACCGATGTGCGCTGATGAGGCTACACTGACGGGCGGCACTGATGAGGCACTAATACGCAGCACAGTGCGGATATCCCCACTGAGAAAAGCTGCTCATCGGCTCTCCTCATGCCGTCAGTGTGAGGAGAGGAATGCCGACAACCGGCACTTCCTATTTACACTGATCAGCTGTGATTGGACACAGCTGATCACATGGTAAAGAGCCTACGTCATAGGCGCTTTACCGCGATGCTGTATATGAATGACACCATGGATTGCCGCCCACGAGCGGCCGTTCTGAAAGGACGTCATAACGTCCACTCAGAACAAATGAAACCTGGTTAATTAAATTCAGTAGAGCACATGGCAAGTCCAAAAGGAAAACATTTTTGCTAGGTCAAGTATTAAACACTTCACGCTTGCCATATAGCAGAATGACGGGCGGAAAGTGTTTGTATTATCCTGACTGGATGTCATATGACATCCAGCACGTTACGCCGCGGGGGCACGCAGCGATCGGTGGGGTGTCAGTCTGTCCCACTGCATCTCCGTTCTTGGTAAAGAGCTTATAACGTAGGCCCTTTACCCTGTGATCAGCTCATAACATGGTAACCAGGAAGTACCGTTTATCGGCTTTTCCTCTATTTGCGTTGACAGGCTCGAGGAGAGGCGATCAGCTGCTCTGACGGGGGTCTGCACTGATAATCAGCGCATTGATTATCAGTGCAGACCCACCAGGGATGCCCACCAGAGATGCCCATCAGTAATGCCTGCCAGTGCCTCCTGATCAGTGCCACCCATGAGTACCCCCCCTATATCAGTGCAGTGGAAACACACACACACACACACACACACACACACACACACACACGCTTCCCCCAAATTTTTGCTCTTTTTAATTTGTAGCGCAAAAAATAAAAAAACCCCAGTGGTGATCAAATACTACCAAAAGAAAGCATTTGAGAGAGAAAATGTTTGTTTTGTTTGGGTACAGTGTTGCACGACCGCACAACTCATTCAAAATGCGACAGCGCTGAAAATTGGACTGGGCAGGAAGGGGGTGAAAGTGCCCAGTATTGAAGTGGTTAAACATCTACGCAGTTTATACTGCCACTTAGTGTTACAATAAGTATTCCATTTTCTTGCAGTATGCTCTTCCTAGTGGCAGTCATCAGCAACAATTTCAACTGGTAAAAGGGTTTCAGTAGATTTTGGTGACAGATTGTCTAGAACAGGCATGTCCAAAGTCTGGCCCGCGGGCCAATCGCGGCCCGGTTTTGAACGGCCCGCCTGGTTATCTAAAACATATACATCTTTTGTGGCCCCCCGATGATCTGGCAATGGGGGGTGCTTTATTCAGTTACACAGCCTTCTCTACATCCTTCAGCTGCTACAGAAGAGCAGTTAATAGAATAGCCAAGGACTGCAGTAGATCTTCATTCTCTGCGACAAGATTAATAAACCCATCGTTTTTGTGAATTCCTAAAATCCTTCTACCATCATAATATTCTTCGTCATACAACCACCATTTATTTAACTTACAGCCCTTTAAAAAGACATCCTAATGCATAGATATATAGTAAGGAAAGGTTAAGCAATCCTTCATATAAAATGCAAAACATGAAAATGGTTAAGCAAGAAAAATATTTAGGAGACTACAAAAAGGTTAACCTTATGGCTAAGTGTTTATTCCCCCCACCACCATTTATAAAAGGTTTATATTATATTTTAAAATGGTAGGGAAAAAAAAAAAAAAAAGATGCCCCAGCAGGCTCAATGTTCGCAATTGTTTGCACAGCATTTTGGCACTTTTTTGGTGTTTATGAAGATTTGACATCTTGACTACATTTTTTGCACAGCACTTTTAGTTGTTTAAGAACAGTTTAGTATGAATACGGACACTTAACACCATTGATATTTTACTGTTATACACATATATAGGTTTGCCCTCAGAGCAATATTGGTTTTGAGGAAACAGGCCAGCGCAGTATAATTTGGAGGAATATTGTGACACTCCCTGTTACAAGGATTGATATACAGCTGCTTTACCTGTATTTTGATCCCAGCGCTGGTTAGATTAATATTCTTAATGTCATGATGTGGTAGTATGCATGGCACTACTTTTGGAAACTCACTACAGCTGGATCGCATGGTACTTTTGTACCATGCAATTCAGTTGGGGGTAAATGCATTGCTTGTTAACTTAATCCTGACATCCGCTGCAGATTAAAAATGTACTGCATTTCAATGCGCTGTAGGAAATGCGTGTTTCCAGCTCTATATTCTGGTGTGAATGGGCCTTAACAGAGCAAAAAATATGTTTTCTGCATAAACATATTACAAAGTTTAAGAAATGTATAAAAACTTTCAATTGAAGTCTCATAATTTATTATGCTAAAAATAGGATTTTTTACTCACCGTAAAATCCTTTTCTCTGAGTTCATGGACCGACACAGCTTCTCGATTGACAAAGTGGGTATTATCCGTTAATTAGGAGTGACTAGGCAGAAAACTTGTAAAAAGTGTTGCATCACACCTTCTACAGTACCGCCCAGGGGGCGGACCCTCTGGGTATATCCCCTCAGTCTGCATCTCGCAGATCAGTTTGTCAAAAAGCAGTACAAACTTAAGAGGGGTGGGTGCCGTGTCGGTCCATGAACTCAGAGAAAAGGATTTTACGGTGAAAAAAATAAAAAAATCCTATTTACTCTTTCGTTCATGGACCGACACAGCTTCTCTATTGACAAAGTGGGACGTCCCAAAGCAGTGTCAGAAAAAAAACGAGGGGTTGTAAAAGCATAAAAGTAAACTACACTCCAAACACAAAACAGCATTCCTCCAACGGAGGAGTTGCAACTCTAAACGGCCGCCTGCAATATCTTGCGGCCGAAGGAAGCATCCGAAGATGCACACACACATCAACTTGTAACGTTTAGTGAAAGTGTGAATGGACGAGCAGGTCGCCGCCTTACAATCCTGGTGAAAACAGACGCTTGGTGCTCTCAGAGCTCGGACAGCGTCCAAAAGATACGTCGTTTCCTTAGGATTCGACGGATGAGGACACAAGGATGGCAGTACAAATATCTTCCTTGATGGAAGGTCAAAAGACCTTAGGAAGAAAAAGGCTGCGGACGCAGCACCACCTATCCTTGTGGAAGATCAGATAAGGAGCCCTGCATGACAAGGCTGCCGGCTCAGAAAACCGTCTTACTGACATAACACCAAGAGGCATCTATTGCCCTGGTTGAATGCGCCGGAATGGAGGCGCCTGACCCTTCATGGCGTAAGCCTGATCACAATCTGTCGGATCCACCTAGAATGGTGGCCAACGAGACCGCTGGGCCCTACTGGGGACCAGCCACTGAAAAATAAACAGTGAGCCTGGATTCTGGAACGGAGCAGTACCAAACAAGCATTCTCTCAGAGTTTGGACCACGTCCAAGAATGCAGCATCGTCTCTTTAGGATTCGACGTCTGTGGACACAAGGATGGCAGTACAATGTCTTCCTTGAGATGGAAAGTTAAACACGACTTCTAGGAAGAAAAGAAGGCTGCGGACGCAGCACCACCTTATCCTTGTGGAAGATCAGATAGGGAGGCTTGCCTGACAAGGCTGCCCGCTCAGAAACCCATCTTAGCTGGCGTAACAGCCACCAAGGACCACTTTCTAAAAAAAAAAAAAAAAAAAAAAAAAAATTCAAAAAAAAAGGGAATCTCCCTGAAGTTCTAAAACAGTGGTTTGAGACACTTAGAGGCCATGCCGTTGAAGCCATAGCCTGCAAGCAGGATGACATATGGGACCCTGCACCAGCAGGTACTCTCGTAGTGGTTGACGCCAAAAGGACATTTGCTACACAAGTCCCACGAAGGTAGTGGATGGTGGGCCAGAGGGGCCGCCTGCCGAAGCCACTGTACAAACGTTCTCAATAGAGAGTGAGCCACCAGGGGTCGTTGAAAGGACAGCCAGGGCAGATACCTGCCCCATAGTTGTACTTAGCAGGGAACAGGCCAAAAATTCTACTGTTGAGAACAGGATTCTGGAACCAAATAAGTACGCGGATGCCACCTCATTTCCTCACAAATGGATGTGTAGGTCTTCCAAGTGCAACGGTAAATGTTCCTAGGGGATGATTTCCGAGCACTCATGGTAGATATCACTGAGTCTGACAGGTCCCAGTCTCTTCGCACCTGGCTCTCAAGCCATGCCCTCAAGCCAGTGACTGTAAAACAGGATGGCGTCTGAAACTTGCGACAACAAGTCCTTCCTTAGCGGTAGCTACCAAAAGGGCGTCTGCTACCAGACGCACTAGATCAGCTTACCAAGGAAGCCAAAGCCAATTCAGAGCAATTGGGACCATTGTAATCCTCAGTTTCCAACCTGTGAAGCAGATGAGGAAGGAGTTTCCGAGGAGGAAGCCATAGATTAGTCGATACTGACTCCACAGTGCCATCAACGCATCTGTCGTGTTTGCCCATGGGTCACTTGACCTGGCCACAACCTCAATACCTTTCGATGGAATCGAGAAGTCAGGAGATATAAGACTTGAGTGTTTCCCCTCTGGTAAGGAAGCCCCTTAGGAGGCGAGCGACCTCCGATGCTGCAGCAGAGTTGCTTGCTCCTCCTTGATTGACATTACGCCAAAACTGTGGAGTTTGTCCGACTGGATTCTGACTGGACACCCTTGTAGCCTCAGACCATGTGGAGAGGCAAAGCCAGATCCCCCGACCTTCAGGCCAATGATCTGCAATGGGATTCCTCCGGAGTCCCGTGACCCAGGTTGACTGAGATCTTCAGACTCCTCTGCAACCGGGAAGACAGGCGTCCACTATCCAGTAAAAGGAAGGAACAACTTCCCAGACAGAATGCCGGAGAAGTCGACCACCAACTAGGGAAGCCCTGTTTAGGTGGCTCACCCGGATCTGATAATCCAGGGATGAAGGGCACTTGACCCTTCAGGACAGAGTTACCCTCTAACATTAGCGTGTGAAATAGTGCCTATGGTACCGACTAGAAGAAGGCTACCATAAGGCTCAGGACTCACCTGCAAAGGTGGCATGACAACCCCTCCTTGGGATATCAACTGCCGCACCACAACCCGACGGGTCTGCAACTTTCCCCCGAGGGGGAAAAAAACAAACAAAAAAAAAAATAAAAAAAACTTACGCCTCTGATGAGTCCAGAATCAACCCTAGATATACTAGGAGATGGGACGGTACCAATACTGACTTCCGAGTGTTCAGCACCCAACCAAGTATCGGAGGATTCGACAGGTTATAGACCCGCTCACTTCTAAATTTAAGTTTGAAGTGACCAGAAGAAGATCGTCCAAGTTGCCCATGATAGCGATGCCACGCTGTCTTAGAAGGGCCAGAATCGTGGCAAGCACCTTGGTGAACCCCTTGGTGCTGATGCCAGGCCAAAGGGGAGAGCCAAAATTGGTAGTGGTCTTCCCTGGCCACCAACGCAGACATCTGATGCCTGGTGCATCTGGAGACATGCAGCATGCGTCCTTGATGATCAAGGATGCCGGAAAATCCCCTGGATGGAGGGCAGCGACAACAGAGCGAGCCAACTCCTTTCCGGAATCTTTGTACTCTTACAAAAGCAGTTGAGGGTCCTGATATCTTAGATAGGACGAACCCTCTCCAGTACTTACGAACAGATTTGAGTAGAACCCGTTCCTGAACTAAGACAGGAAGGTTTACCCTGCGTATCAGCAGGTTTTGTACCGCCCCATGTAGGGCTTCCCGACAAGTCGGCAGAAGCTGGCGGTTAAAAGGGAAAATATCTGTTTGGTAGGCAAGCCAGGTTGGGCTTGCAAACCCAGGGACGCTTCTGTCCCTCAGCAGGCGATTTATCGGCCCGGGGTTGTTTACTTTCCGCACTAGGCAGACGAAGGGACCGCTTGTATGCAGTGAAGGAGGGCCCTAGCCTATGGCGTGGCTCCTTACCATTATTTGGATTGCCGAAGCAATGTGCTCTTACCTCCTGTGGCATCTTAAATGATGTCATCCAGCGAGGCCCCAAAAGTCTGTCGCCCTAAAAGGGCAGATCCAACAGGGCCTTCTTGGAAGATTGGTTCGTAGACCAGCACCTTAGTCAGATCAGGTGGCGTAGCGCCACCGCATAAACTGAGGCTCAAGACTGCAAGTCAGACATGGATACTATCCCCTTGCTGACAGACTCAAGGCCCTGTACCAACTGGTCGGCCAGAGCTACCTCATACGGAGGAGCCTCCCCTGCTTTTAACCCTTGGAGTAGGTACCTTGCCTACTCAGTAAGTGTCTGAAACATCAGACAAACCCCAGCCAATGCTGGACGTACCTCTAAGCCCCCCACTGTGTATAGGTAGCGAGTGTCCCTGAAGACAGGAGCCCCCTCCACTGGAATCATAGTAACTTGTCAAGTCTGGACACAGGGGGGTCCACTATCGGGGGAGAGGTCCATATTTTCAGGAACTCTCCTCAAGGGGTACCGGACCGCCCAAAAATAAGACATTTTTTAGGGCTGAAAAAAGGAAAAAACCTCAGTGGGTTTTCCCACTCCTTGTACAAGAGCTTATCAATATAAGACACACAAGAACACCTTAGCAGTGCGGGCTGGCTTTAGGGAACCCAAAAAGGGGACCGGTGTCTCTGCTGCTTCTGCAGCATTCTCTATTCTTAGCGTACTCCGCACTGCAGTAATAGGTCAGATACCAAAGCCTTTTTGCGTGCTGACCTGGATTTGGAGCATTCTCACTGTCCGACAGGTCATGGTCTGTAGTCTCTGATGCATCATAATCTGGGTCATGAGCCATAGCTGGACCTGGTTCTGCATCAGAAATATCCCCAGAAGATTGCAGGGGACGGGGGCGTTTACTACACCCTGTAATCCCGTGTGTTGCTTCCACCCTGGCAGCAAAAGCCTCTAGGATTACCGGCATAGTGCCCATAGACACCTCAGGGGCACCAGCTGCTAAATCTGGTGTTTCAGGGGAAAAACCTCTGGCTCAGACGCCATGCTGACCACACGCTGACACCCACAGGGCTCCAGGCAAGATATCAATAGGCCACCCTCCTAGCTGCTCAGAGATGCTGGGCCACCCAGAGTACTCACCACCCTTGGATCGGTACCGCTATGCTGCCGTGTGCTGCGCCCTGTGATGCTATCCCACCGCTGCTGTGTCAGTCTGATAGTTTGTCAGCGTTTCATGTGTAAATTTTTGCGCCAGTGTAATGCACCCTAGAGGCCGGAGACTATTGCAAAATGGCCGCCAAGTGGCTGTATGGAAACATGTGAGCTCCAAGAAAATGGCCGCCGAGCCGAATAGAGGCAAAAACGGCAGCGGACCCCAAAAAGATGGCCGCCGAGCGCCGGTAAACACATACAGCGTGAATCCTAGGAAACATGGCCGCCGAACAGTCGATAGAGGTCAAGCAGGTGCGGACCACAAGAAAATGGCCGCCAAGCGGCGATATATACATATAGGTGCAAAACTACAAGAAAATGGCCGCAGGGCAGTCACTAAAGGCTGAAACAGGCATGGACCACCGCAAAATGGCCGCCGACAGCATGGGGGGGGGGGGGGAAGCACACACAGGTAAGCAGAAATTACATCTTTTAAATGCATAGTTACAGCCAGCCCTGCACCAGATCGAACCCCTTAGGTGACCCCCAGCACCCTTAGCTCAGAGCCCAGGGAGGAGGGAAGGCAGGGAGAGAAGACAGAAAGGGACCACACAACCACTTACTTGATCTCTCCAGGAAGGTCCAGCCAAGTCACCCTGCCGAAGCAGGGGAGCTACTTACCTATCCTGCATGTCTCATGCTTGAAGACATTCCAAAACAGATCATCCGCGCACGGAAGGCGAATGTTGGCCAGGCATGCTGTGATTGGACCCTGAGGAGCGATCATATGTATGCCCTGGAGTGCGACACTCACCGGACAGGCTGCTGCGACTCGGCCGTAAGGTCAGCCGAAGCTGAGCAGTCCGATGCAAGCCTTGGAGCGTAAGCTCACCGGTCAGGCTACTGCAATTCAGCCGTAAGGTCAGCCGAAGCTGAGCGGTCCGATGCAGGCCCTGGAGTGTAAGCTCACCTGCCACCCATAGGGCGACGGGTATGTCGTGGAAAACCCAGCGCGTAGCTAGGGTCGGCACACGCTCCATGGCCGAAACTGGGGGGACTACAAGGATTGAGGATCCAGCCTGTCACCCAGTCGGCAGTTGATCGAAGATCTCAGGAAAACAAACAAAAAAACAAAATGTAGAAAAAAAGCCTTATTTTTTCCCCTGGACCAACATGGGCCCAAAGGGAGCAATATCCTACTCCTTGCTAGACAGAAAAAACTGATCTGCGAGATGCAGACTGAGGGGATATACCCAGAGGGTCCGCCTGGGCGGTACTGTAGAAGGTGTGATGCAACACTTTTTACAAGTTTTCTGCCTAGTCACTCCTAATTAACGGATAATACCCACTTTGTCAATAGAGAAGCTGTGTCGGTCCATGGACGAAAGAGTAAGTTGTTTGACCATTGAATATGATTTTTTTTTTATACATATACACTTTTTTTTTTTTATTTCAACCAGGAGGCTGCAGATGTTTTTATTACATGCTTCCATTTACCTGCTTCACTGTGCTTTCGACTTTCCATATGGGCACAAGGACTGGTAATGTTTTTAATGATCATGCTTTGCTGTGTGTTGCCACTTATGCCTGCCATGTATTGCCGCTTTGTGGGTGTGTGTCTGATTTTCAGCTTATCTTCACCACCCCCCCCCCCCCATTAGACTAGTGTTTCCTCAAAAGGGCCTTCTTATACTTCACAAAACACCCTTGGCTCTACTGTTTAGTGTGTGCCTAAAAAAATCACTGTGCTGATTAGCTTTTGCTGGGACTAATTTCCAGCTATCCGCTGTAATCAGAAGTTTTATTATTTAACCCGGAACAAACTAAAAAGATTTTTCCAGTTATTCTAAGGATTAGTACAGGTGAGCAATCTCTTTACATCAATAACTGGATTTTGCTCTAATATCATGTTTGTGGTTATTCCCCTTTAGGACTATTGGAGTCTATGGCCACTTATTGATCTGGGGTGTATACAGTTTTACACAAATTTGTTTCAGATATGGTCGATGCCAATTTATGGCAACCTTGAAGCTTTATATCTCACTGTTCCATTTAACCAATTTTATTTTCCTCTATGCCCCCATGATGAAGCTTTTACAGCTATCCCAAAAAAAAACTAATTTTGTTACTTACTGTCGCATGCTATGAAGAGTTTTGGCTAATCTCAGGCCTTCAAGGCAGAAGGACTTGGCCTCGGAAACGCTGCCAAGAAAGCTCAAAGTGTTGATAAGATCTTGAGAGCAGCTTAACAGGTCAGCAAGTACTTGCCACTTCTGGAGAAGGTTCTCACCTAAACATATAGAGAGTTTAGTTAAAAAGGAGAGAATAGCTCAAAATTATACCTAGAAAGGGTAAAGACAGCTTAATGCTGATCATACCGTAATCCACAAATCGCATTTCGGTTGTAGACTTTGGAGCAGACAATACATCATTTCCCACTAGGAGAAGGACAATACTCCTGAGCAACTTGTGTGCTTCTGTCTGAGCAGTTTCTGGGTTATGCCAACCTATAAAAATCAAGATGGTAGAACGCATATACCAAATCCAAATAGGGGTAAAGAACCAGAAAAATGCTAACGTTTGGCTTTAAAACATTTGACTACCCTAGCCATTCAATGCATACATTTTAAGTGCGGAAATGCTATCCAAAAAATCCATTTTAAAAAACTACAACTCAAGACCAAAAAGGGTTAGCACAGTTCCCAACGTTGTCCTGAATCCCCCAATAGAGATCCACTCTGACCACTTGTCATGGTTGCCTTGACCCCCACCCCTGAACATTTGTTTGGTTTTGGAGCTATATGCTGTATGCATACCCATATATACCAAGATCAGCCTCACTAAGTGCAGGTACTGTTTGGATCTCTGTTTTTTGATCCAACTCTGCTAATTATATATCACCCAAGCATTTGTAAGTGGTCTATATCTCTATATAATTTTATACTGGCCCCTTAAGTTCTGGGAAGTGTGATATTTATTTTGAAATACTTTCCTATTACATGTTTAATCCTAGAGTGGGGATTTTACATGACGTCTATTTTTTCCCTTTTTTGGTATACATGTTGTACTTCCCATAGGTCCTTGGGTCGGTTAGCGTGGGTGGCCACTGAGGGGATCATGTCGGATATCCTAGAATGTTGAAATGTTTTTAACAGCCAACATTACATATGGTCAGATCCTAGTTGTAAGTTAAAAGTATGTTCAACCTGATTGTGCTACAACTATACAGTATATTTATGAATTACAATATATGTTATGCATTTTGAAACACCTTTCTCTTCCCCTATGCTATAGTGAAAAACACATTGAAAAACTATAACCCTTCCCCGTGGGTGGCACATTTCCTCCCACCCAACTTCGATGAATCTCTTACTCCCGTGATTGGTGATGTCATCTCATGGTTTATTGGTATACGCCACTAGGTTTCGGCCCAGAGGTACCTGGGACGACGACTCCTTTGCTCTCTTTTCTCTCCCTTCCCTTCCACCACTACCATGGCCTTTTCCATGCTCCTATTCTCTTATGGCTTTCCTTTATAGATAGCCAGCATTCCAGAATTCACCATTGAACTACAGTGGGCTTGCATGCAAACGCTCTTTTGATACCAAGTTTCGTACAATTTGTAAGTTAGATAGTGTGTCAACGCAATTTAGGCACTCCACATGTTCTAGATTACTAGACTTTAAAATGTGCCATTCAATACTCGGTATGTATCTTATGCCTATACATATGCATATTTACTTCAGATATGTCGCGCACAAATAAAAGTGAAAACAGAACTCTAGTGAAAGTTCATAAAGAATGTGAAAAAACAAAGTGAATCAACCACATGAATAAATAAATACCCACAGCTTAATAAATGTGCAGATACAGGGACTAAACCCCTGTGCTAAATAAATATAATCCTGCAAAAAAATTAATTATAAATAACACTCATATGTATAATAGAAATTGTCCAAATATAATGAAATAAATGTAGCAACAGTTTGCTGGAATACTACTGTAGTGCTCCAAATCATTAAAACGTAAAATTAAAAATTAAAATAACACCAATAGGAAAATCCGTTCCTTTAAGAGATTCCCAAAGAAAGTTCCAATGCAAAAAGGGGATTGCTTCATATGAGGAAAAGCAGGAGTTTTGTAAAGGAATGTGAGAAGAATAGGTAGATCCACCGATATTGTAGAGAGGCTACATCCACCACGGTGAGTATAAATTCAAGATGGGTACCTTACCGCAAAAGGTGGATCTCCACTGTGGCAAGTTCGGAAAAGCCTGCATATATCACCCTCTGCGGGGTATAAATGCTGATCCTGGAGGTGTCACGACTCCGAAATCCTGGTAATACCTCTGCCTCTAGTTCCGCTGTCTCATCCTCTGGGGGCTGATGTGGTCAAGTGTTTGAAATGACCCAACAGAACTAGAATTGTATGGTCTCTCATAATGGGTTTACCAATGAGCTGCGGAGTTTCAGAAGAAATCCATAATAGAAGGGCGGTCCCACTTTTTATGATTTTCACGTTTCACATTCTTTATGAACTTTCACTAGAGTTCTGTTTTCACTTGTTTGTGCGCGACATATCTTCTTAAGTATTTAGTTTATATGGTTTCACATATTTTTTATGTCGCAGCCTAGCTGTTATTAGCACGTTGTTGATTTTTTTAACACATACATTAGCGCAGTATTACCTTTATTATACATATGCATAACCCTTCATGTGTTAAATATCTTGGCTACAGTTGTGCTACTTACTTTTTTGTCCATGTATGGACCGATGTTTGTTTGTACCACTATTCTCCTTCCCAACTAATAAAATACTTGAAGAAAAACTATAACCCTCTGGTGTACAAAACAAATTTATACAAATACAACTTAGAGCTATTGTGCTCGATTGGATATATTCATCCATCCAATTGACCACATCAGCTCTTGTAGGTGTATTTGAGATAGAGCTAGATATACATCTCCCTATTCAAAGTGTGTGTATGTAAAAATACATGTGAAGTAAACATCCAGTGCAGTGCTTAATCAGTGTCACAATGTAACACTGAAAGTCAAAAATTACAAATATTGTGAAACCGTATCCAAAATGATCTTTAAAAGAATGTCCACAAAATAAACTTATGTCCATGAAGCATTAGTATATAGTCCATCACAATTGGTGCTGATAAAACCAATCCACCCCATGTGCTTCTATTGAATGCCGGAGTATTACTCGTGCATCTTTCCATCAATATTCCAGATCTCGCTTACCAGATGGCTATGCCCATCTCTCTCAAGAGAAAAGGCTTGATCATCTCCTCCACAGGACTTACTGGGTATGATCTAAATGCTATCTTCCTCCTACACGTTATACCAGCAGAATACCTCATGGAAAGGAAAAAAAGACCGACATTGTGCGATACGTCTATACAATATTTGTTATAAAACCAATAAAACTACTCACAAAAGATAAAATCATTAGGCAGCATGCAATTATGCAGGGAAGGCACAAGAGAGTCTGTTGTAGGCATTGCCAAACACCCTTTAGCAGCACTCACTCTGTGGGTGTGCCAACACTGTACCTGAAAAATAAACTTCGGCCTCGGACCTTGGTCGGCGGGCGGAGCAACAGTCTGGGGCAGTAGTAGTGTTGTCTGGTACAGAGTGTTAGCGGACACAGAAAGTGGCTGCAGCTGAAGTCTGAGAGTGTTTAGCGTACGTATAAATAAAAAAAGGGGGGGGGGGGTTACATGCTGCCTCAGAGTGAGTGCTGCTAAAGGGTGTTTGACAATGCCTACAACAGACTCTCTTGTGCCTTCCCTGCATAATTACATGCTGCCTAAAGATTTTATTTTTAGTAGTAGTTTTATATTATAGTACAGGCGCATCACACAAGGTTAGTGTTTCCTTTCTTTGAGGCATCCTGGGAAAGATTGCATTTAGATCATACACAGTAAAGGTCCTGTGGAGATATACATTTAAAAAAAAAAAAAAAAGCCCTTTTGCCTATTTTGAGAAAGACAGGCATCGCCATCTAGTGAGTGAGACTTCGAATATTGGTGGAAGGATGCACGGCTAACACTACTGCATGTAGTAGAGGCACACATTGGATTGGTTTTATCAGCACAGATGGTGATTGACTATATGCTAAAATGTTGAGACAAAATTTTATTTTGTGGACATTATACATTTAAAGATCATTTAGAACACTTTGTTTCACAATATTTGTTACTTTACAGTGTTACATTGTGATACAGATTAACGATCGTGCAACGCTGTACCCAAATAAAATTGATGTCCATTTTTACCCACAAATAGAGATTTTTGGTGGTATTTGATCACCTCTGCAGTTTACATTTTTTGCTCTACAAACAAAAAGTGACAATTGAATAATAAAAAATATATAAAATTTACTTTATCCTATAAAACATTCCCAATAAAAAATAAAAAAAAAATAGTAATTCAAATTTCTTCATGAGTTTAGGCCAATATGTATTCTGGTACATTTATTTTTACTATCAATGGCGGCGAACAGCGATTTTCAGTGGGACTTCGACATTGTGGCAGACAAATTGGACAGCAAGTGACTTCTTGGGAACCAGTGACACCAATACAGTGATCAGTGCCACAAAAAAAAAAAAAAAAAGAAAATGCACCGTCACAGCATAAATGACACTGGCAGGGAAGGGGTTAACACCAGGGCAGATCAAAGGGTTAAGCGTGTCCCTGGGAGGTGCGTCCTTACCAACTCTGAGGGACGGATACACTGGATGACAAGATCTTTTGCTCCGACAGGCAGACCGCTGCTCCGTCTCTCAACTGAACAATTGGCGTGTCACAGCAGTCATTGCGGCCCGGACCCGCTGTGTCGAATCACAGCAGGAGTGGCATGTGCCCCCTACACCACGTCCACAAAAGAACGTACAGATATGCGATTTTGCACAGCCGGGCGGCCCTGCCGCAGTATATATGTGGTGGGTTGTCCGTAAGCGGTTATTAAGCACTGCATGGGATGTTTACTTCACATGTATTTTTTTTTTTTTCCCTAGGTTTCAAAAGAGGCACTCCACGTGAATATTCTATTGTATAGCACTGGGCTCTTATGAAGTAGAGGCTTCATTAATTTAAATGTTATGTATTTGTTGTAGAGTGAACCAAGTGTCTTGTTCCCTGAGGAACAATTGTCAAATGCTTTGGGACTGTTCCACACCTCTGTTTCAGTAAAAGATAAACTTACATAAAAACCGCTTATTCCTGGAATGGTTGGACTATATAGATGAACTAGCATAGCGATATTACTTTATATTTAGATATTGTCAGCCCTTGCATTTTGATACATTTTAGATTGTTTTATTATTATGCATAAGAATAAAACTCTTACCCGTATATACTCGAGCATAAGCCAAGTTTTTTTAGCCCTTTTTTTAGGGCTGAAAGTATACCCCTCGGCTTATACTCGAGTCAGTACCTGAAAATCGTGAAATTCCGTGGCCGGCGTCCATTGTTTAACTCTAGCGCCTTTCTCCGTCCCTTCCGCGATAGGCGTTTCCAGCAAACACTTGTGTTGAGTGTTGCGCCTATCACGGATGTCCTCTTGTCCGACGTCCGTGATTGGCGGAGCACTGAACACAGTGCCTGCTGGGAAACGGAGTCGGAGAATGAGAGGACCTCCGTGATAGGCGTTTCCAGCAAACACTGAGTCTATCACGGAAGGGACAGGGAGAACGGTGCGAGATTTGAACAATGGACGCCGGCCGCAGAATTACAAGATTTTGAGGTACACCGACTGGGTCACAGTGAGGTGGCAATGGTCACAGTGAGGTGGCAATGGTCACAGTGAGGTGGCAGAGTCAGATGGCAATGGGCACAGTAAGGTTGGGAAATTGGCACAGTGAGGTGGCAATGGGCACATTTCCTCCCCTCGGCTTATACTCGAGTCAATACGTTGTCCCAGTTTTTTGTGGTAAAAGTAGGTACCTCGGCTTATACTCGGGTCGGCTTATACTCGAGTATATACGGTATTTTGGATTTTACTCTTCGGTGTACGCACAGTGAATGCAGACAAAGTCCCCCATTATAAAATTTAGGAGGAAGAAATTTTCAGGGATGGCATTCCCCTTGGTGTGAAAATCACTTCTACAGTTCTGTTGGTACCATTTGTCATGGCGTTAATAAAAGTCGAAATATTTGCCAATGGGGACCCCAGTTTTGGAGACAACTTTCAGATTTTTTTTTTCCTCTTTGGCAAATTGGTGGAAAATCTAAATGGCAAAATTTGCATGCAGAAGTTTTTACACAACAAAAGGCCCAATGTGACTTTATAAATAAAAGTACTCATAATAAAAACAAATTGTTTACCCTGGGCACAGAGCTTCTTGTGAAGATCTGGAAGCAACATTGTTGGTGGAAGTCTGAGATATGCAGAGAGCTCCTGCAAGACTTGGACTTTTAAAAGGTACCAGGCTTTGGAGGACTTCTGCAGAGATGGGTGCTGAAGAAGACTTGTGAGAACTTCTACTCCATTCTTAACCTGCATCAATACATAATAGTTTTACTTTCTACACAAACAAATGTACAGTACACATATTACCACACACAGGCTAATTGTACTTTTTTAATTCATCCCAAAAATTTAAAAATCCACTCCGCAGCCTGTCCTTGGCTTCCAGTCTTCCCAGCACAGTGGGAGAGTTGTACTTACAAGCACTGGCTCCACAATACACAGAGCATTTTCAAAAGATGCATATTAAAAGTGGTTGTAAACTCATATACCCAGTGAAGTGAAGAGCCTCAGATGATACACAGAACAAATCCTCCTACATAGTTTTTACTTGTTTATCAGAAGTCTACTCTCTACACCCCTTCAAAAGGGCAGCGTGTGAAAAAATATTTATTAATCTGTCAAGAGCAAAGAGGAGGCAGTGAAGAGACTGCAGGTTACAGTGTGTTACCTCATTATTGATCCGGTAAAGATGGCTGCGGAGAAGCTCACAGCTGCAATGAGCCAACACGTATGTCTCACTGGTGCTGTCTGCATGCTGCAAAGTGGTTTCGGCCTCTTGGAGAGTAACCTAAATCAAGAAAGACAAAAGTTCCTACTCACAAAGTCTTCACAAAAGGACACTCACAATGTATGCAGATTACTACTGGAGCAAAAAGTAACACTAAAAAGTTTGCCTTACCTGAGCACATTCAGCACTCTCCAAGTAAAACAGAAGTTTTGTTAGCTGGCAGAGAGCTCCAGCCTCACGTATAAAATCCCCTAAACGTCTGCACAGATGTCTTACTAGCTGGAAGCTTTGCATGGCCTGCAAAGGCTGCAAAAAAAAAAAATTATTTCCATAGGTTTACAAGCTTCACACTTTAAAAACTAAAATTAAAAAATGCGCCAATAATGCTTCCCCTGGACACCTGCCGTGGAAAAACACTAAACACTGCAAAAACCGGTACCACGGCTTACATACGTTTTTGCCACAGTCAACAGTCTTTGGCCAAAACGTTCCTCTCCTGAACGTGGAAGAATTTCATTCAGGAGAGGGAGGTTTGACCTCCCCTAAACTCTGATAAAAGCCTACGTGTACATGGACACATAGGCTTTTATTAAGTTGCATTTAGGGGCTTGGGCAAACCACCAACAAAAGCTCCTAAACACGAGTTCAGGAGCAGCCAGTGTACATGAAGCCTAAAAATTACAGCAAGCAAAGACTTGGATTGCAAAGGCAATCAAGATTAGAAATAGCTTTGAAACTAATTTGAATTATTGTTAAATAGTAAGGAAAAAAGGGAAGGGAAAAACATAAATCTTATGCAGCACATACATTGATTCCCCCATCCACACATTGAGGGTGGATGGGGGAAATCACTCCCGCTGTGCCATGGTGATCTCACGGTGGGGAGCCTTCTCCGCCGTCAGAACACTATGCTCAGTGTTGCTGGCTAAAGCCAGCGGCACTGAATGTTTGGGGAAAACCTGACAGGGTGGTTGTACAGAAGACAATCAATAGATTCTATACAACCAGGGTGCCCTTATAGGGATCAATATTCGGCTGGTCCCAGCTAAACCTGCCAAAATTCAAACCACATACGGCAAGCTTTAGACTTATGCTGGCCATACAACTTTATTGTAAGTAAAAAATAACCTAGGATTTGTGGTTAGAAACCTAACCCCCTGTTTGGGTCAGTAGGAGGCACAGCACCCCAAGGTTTGGTTAAAGGGCGGCATTCAACCCGTTAGGTGCAGATTGAGACTACTGCATTAAAAAGTGTAAACCTATATTTTGGGCAGGATTAGAACCTTTGATAAATACATATTGCAGTCTTCCGTTTCATATAAGTGTACCATTTGTTCTGTTAATCACTCAAGACCAAAAGTGAATCTCCAAAAAAAAAAAAAAAAAAATCACCTAAACAGAAATAGAGATGAAATCTTCAAATACAGACATCTGTTCCGGTAAAAATTGAGGTAAATTCCCTTACTTTGTAGAGATTTCCTAATGTGTTTATGGGACAGGAAGGGAAACCTCCCCAACAAAAAAATTAGCCACGCAAGATTTTACTCATTCCCTAAACTAAAATGAAAAAATTTGGCCTAAAACTGCTAAAGATAGGTTGAAAGACAGGTAAATATTTCAGGGCTTGTTTAGCCTCAATTTAACAGGTTGGGGTAAGCAGAAGATCTTAAGAGTGTTATTCCACTACAGGTAACTTAAGCAACCAATATTCCAGCTTCTAAAAAAAATAAAAAAAAAATAAAAGCAATGAGCGAAACCTTACAATGACTTCAATGACCAAATCAGAAACACGCAAAAATCAGTGACAAGTATCGGAAACAGACCTTGCCCATGAGTCGGAAAAGAGAGGCCAGTAGATGCAAGGAGAAGACAGTTTGTTCATTATTGTTTAAAGATGGAACACTAGGTCCAAAGAGAATATCCTTCCAAAGATTCAGAGCTTCATCCAGACCCTTCATAGGCCCTGAAAAGAGAGGGGGGGGGGGGGGAGAGTCAGAGCAAAAATAAAAAAAAAAGGTGCCCTTGCTGTCCTCAGACTTCTATACTTCTAGTACAGCTAAACTGGGCATGAAGCACTTTAACACAAGGAAGGGGCCTTAGGAGAAAGGCAATGTAGTGATCAAGCATTTTTAGCAACTAGTACCTTAAAGAGGAATTTTTACTCCCCCCCCCCCCCCCCCCCCCCCCCCATGTTGACTTGTCTTAATTTCAGATACTTAACCACCCAGTGGATTCAGCATTGTACTGCTGCAATTCACTTATCTGCTGCCACCTTTGGATCGCATGGCATTGTTTTCCTCTGATGACATTTGGCGGCAACTGTCTTCCAAATTGAATCAGGCACCTCCTGATGACACGCAACCAGTCCTGTGTTCATTCTCTTTCCCTGATTGGAAGTCATTGCCTCCCAACCTCTTGGCATGCATATCTCAAGAGGGACAGAGCGTGAAGAGGAAAAATAAATAAAGGAGGGGGGGGGGTGTTTTGAAGGTTGGGAGATTTTCATATAGCGGAGGAGGAGCATTTTTATTTTCAGAGTGAATATCTGTTTCAAAATGGAAGAGGAAATATTTACCAGTCTCCCCAGCCAAAGTGAAACAAATGCCATCTCTCGCAGATTGGTCATCAAGAAGTTTGTCTTCATAGTTCAGATCATTGGGCTCATACTCTACACCAGTCCACTTTTTCTGGCTGTTCAGCTTCTCTTTCCTTTGCTGTTCCTCCAAACCCTAACAGAGTAATGCAAAACAAATTATTCAATGCAAAGGCAATGTGATGCCCCAAGCAAATTCAGCCAATTTTGCAAAGTCAAAAGAAACCTGTCAATTTTGCACACCACCACAACAGCTTTCATTAGTTACATAAGGATATTATCTCTCTCACAAGTTAATATTTGCCATTTCTACCTTTACGATTTCAATATTAAAAAAAAAAAAACATGCGACAAGGATAAATCTTACAAATGTACCGTATGTAGTCTTAGTGCTGGTTAAAACCTTCCTCTTTATTTTATTTTTATTGAAATCGTAAAGGAGGAAGGTTTTAACTAGCACTAAGACTACATACAGTACATTTGTAAGATTTATCCTTGTTGCATGTTTTTTTTAAATGGTGTCCCCCATTGGAGAGATTTCCCTTTACTTCCTGTACAGTATATGCAACAGGAAATCTTCCCAAAGTCAGGATTCCATAGTTCTTAATGCGCCATATTGTATATGTCCCCAGGGAATGATTCCTCCTCGCATGCGGTCTCTGGGACAATAGTGGCGAAATCGCTCTTACCAGGTTTGGGCCAACAATAAATAAAAAAATTATATATATCTATCTCACAGCAAACTTTCAGTTCTTAGCTGCGCTTCACTGCAGGTTATCAATGCCAATTACTCACTTCTCGCATATTGGCTTCCAGAGTGCAAATATATTGCCACAGGAGTGCCTGGGCTTTTACATCCAACCACTGTTCTCTGTTTTCTGTAGATTCTGGGATGGACTCCAGAAGACGAAGGCAATCCTGAACTGCATCTAGAGCAGAACTAAAATAGGGACAGAAAAAACTAAATTGATATGTTTGGTAGGTGTATATTAGATATGAACCTAAAATACATCTAACACACACACAGTTTAATTTTGTAGCAGTCTTTGCTACCTGTTAACATACCATTCAGTCTGCCCCGAGTAGTCATGGTAACACAAAACCTGGGCCAACTCAAGCAGGTATAGAGCACGACGACAATGTAGTTGGCTGTTCTCAGCACACAAGTCCAGCAGATCACATATAGTATTATAACGCTCCTGTCCTGTATCACCATGGACAGACTTGTAGCCCTTAAGCTCCTCTGCAAGGAGAGAAACCATCAGCTCTGGATCCACCAGGTGATCTGAAAATCCATCCTTCAGAGTGCTATGGATCACAAAGGCAAATGAAAAACAGGCTCAAATTACATAGTATAAAAAATAAAAATATAGCCCTATCAACTGAATGGGACATTATTCCATCATCACTTACTGCAATCTTAGATCTTCATCTCCATTCCTTGCACCGTCAATTTTGAGTTTGACCCAGACTGCAACAGGCTCGGCCATTTGCTGCAAGATTTGACCTCGCAGAGCTCGTAGCCAGAGAGTCACAGCTGCAAGGCCAAGAGCTGTGTAACCAGCTTTCTTGCAACTCTCTACATGCAGCTTGAAACAACGGTGCAGCTGCAAGAACAAAACAAGTTAGCGTGTAGCCATCAATATTTAAATGGCAGTGCGTGGAAAGTAAACAGCAACAAATCAATATGCTTTAAAAAAAAAGAAAGAAAAAAAAAAAAAAAAAAAAAAAAGGTTCACTATTCAAGTTCTTTACTTGGAGCACTTTCTTGACTAGAGAGCCAAATAACCCTGACATATAAATATTCTTCAGTAACCAGTTGCTGTTCCAAGTATTGGACCTCTTTAATTGCATGCATTTCCTTATCTATTCATGTGAATAGCAATCAGTAAGCAATTTTTTTCCACAAATATATTAGTTCTCCTAATGTCATGATAATCCAATGGCTTCCATACTTTCTTAGCTACTACCCTAGTATAAGTATGCCAAACTGGAGTTAAGACTTTACTCTGGATTGATTTGCACAGTTTTTTGGGATAGCCCCCTTAATGTATTGAAGCCAGATTCAACTGGCAGATATCATTTCATTGGAAAGGTTAGCGTTAGCAATAACAGCTTCCAAATTTCTCAGTACAGGACTGCTCTAAGTTGTAGGTGCAACATGAGCTACAGAATGACAGCTAACATTTGGCCCATTACTCCTGTCCCCATATTGGTCATAGTAGTAGCACAAGTACCCTTTCCACAGCCAATTCAGGTTCACCCTCAGGATGCACTTTTGCAAGATATTCACAAACGGGAGACACCAGGTCAGAGGCTTCTTTGTATTTCCTTTGGCTATAAAACAAATAGGCCAAGTTGTGCACACAGGATGCTGAAAAAAAAAAAAAGCAAAAATGGGAAAATGAACATTGCAACAAAATGCAAGTGCACATACAATGACTACCACACACTTCCAAATAATCAGAGGCTCTCGCGTGTTTCAGGTCCAGGGGGATAGACATTTTTGCCTGCTGTATGTGCAGCAGGGAGACCGATTTCTCACTGCCCCACTGTAGTTTTTCATTACGCAGGGCTTACATAACCACATCATTACGAATGAAGCTTTGAGCAGGTTTAGTAAAATAAGATAGCTTCTGGCTATTTATTCTTCCCACCACCAACGTCCTCTAAATTGTTTCACAACTTTGCCTCCCTTTATCAACAGACTCGCAGCTACAACTTCTCCACTGTAGAGTGTCTGGGTGCTGCATGTTGAACACCGACAAGTGCAAGCAATGCATCAGACTCTCCTACTTGCTGCACACATTTGCCTCCCACTATGTGCCTCCCATTATGTTCAGCCCTGTGCTATTCTTCACTGTACAGGAAACAGCAGCTGCATGATACCATTCAGCAGAGATTAGCTGTTATGCTCTGGATGTTGTGCCTCTGTCTCGCTGTCATCTGCCATTACCCAATAGGCATGAACTAGCAGCTGGTAACAGCAACAGCATCCTGCAGCACAGGCGGCCAAACACAAGGAGAGTAAATTAGGCAAGCAGCCTAGTAGCAAGTAGGAGAGTCTGATGCTTTCCTTACACCTGTCGCTGTACTGAGCTCTCAATATTGGAGGACAGGATTAGTACTCTGACAGCCACCCACAGGTGGTCCGATACTGCTCAAAGTGAGATAGACATACTGAGGGGCCAGACCTGAAGCAACAGATGTTCCAAGTGTAAAGTGATAATCTTTGTAAAGAAAAGTCAGGAAGTTCAATCTTACAGAATGGTAAACAAATGGAGCTCTCAATTCCTGTACAGAAGGATATGTCAGGATTCCAGGAAACTCCTGAACAGGAGGCAAAGTTTGATGCTTAAAGCATTTTATGCTTTAGGTATACATGGCCCAAACACATGACGGAGTTCATAGACTCTTGAACTCTGTCATGGGTTTGGGCCAGGTAAGCAGTACAAATACCAGAGTGCAACTTTTCACATTTACATTCCCTATGGTTGCACTCAGAAAACATTTAGGAACTACCTGTTATGTTTAAAAATTCTGCTGCATCTTGGCCAGAAAGCCCTTGGATGGAGGCCAGCATTTTGCATACTGTGTCTTTACAAGCGTCCAGAATAGAGCGCAATTCATTATCAGTCATGTCCTTAAAAAAAAAAAAAAAAAAAAAATGGGATTAGGTAAATCATAATTTTTTAAAGAGCAACTGTCACCTCTGTTCCACAGCAACTCCTCCTGACCCACTGTTGTCTCACCGACAGTCCCATTCACTTTAATGGGGCGGCTGGTGATGCAGCCGTGACACAAGGTGAGGTACGTGTTGGCAGCAGGTGTGTGGATGCCCACTAACAGGTGCTGCCATGATGGATCTGAAATGACAGGTGCTCTTTAAATGTCCTTAGATTTAAAGAGCACCTGTCATTTCAGACTCATTCTTGCTGGTAGTTAGAATCTTTAAATATTTGCAAACAAAATGAATGCTTCCTATTTAGAATAAGCGGTCTGGTTAGTAAAAAAGCGATATCAGAACCGATATTAGGTTAATCACGCATAGTTGGAGTACTAAAAATTCTTTTAAACTATAAAATTGCCAGTGCATGTCATCTCAGCTTGCATCCATTGAATAAGTTTACCAAAAATGTAAATATTGCAGAATATACAGCCTCATGCTACATAACTAAGCTCCATTGCATGCTCAAACTAAAATTATTAATGTATCTTAAATATAAAACTATCTTTAGATAGATTTTTTCCTCCAAAAAGCATATTAAAATAAATCCGATTTAACCACTTGCCACCCGCCATATAGTAGAATAGATGGCTGGAAAGTGGTTGCATTATGACTGGGCGTCATGACGTCCAGCAGGTTAAGCCGCAGGGGTGCACAGCGCAGGGATCGGTGGTGTGTCGATCTTACACACCGCATCTCCAATACTGGTGAAGAGCCTAGGCTCTTTACCATGTGTTCAGCTGTGTCCAATCACAGCTCATCACATAGTAACCAGGAAGTGCAGTTTATCGGCTTTTCCCTCTACTCGCGTGGACTAGGCACGAGTAGAAGAGCCTGATCGACGGCTCTCCTGACGGGGGTCTGCCCTGATAATCAGCGCATTAATTATCAGTGCAGACCCATAGAAGGTGCACACTAGAGCCCACCAGGGATGCCAATCTGTGCTGTAAATACCGATTTACAATGATCTTCAGGCCGGTCACATGACTCTCAGCCGCTGTATACATCCAATGGATTGCTTCTGCAGGAGGGGCCATGATCTCCCTCAGACATCAGCTGGGGAGATCACGTGGCTGCTCAGCTTCTGTTGCAGTAGCCCTGGAAACCGTCCGGGACTCACGTGACCGTATTTACAGCGCTCCTTTAAAAAAAAAAAAAAAAACCCACACGACTACAGTGTGGTATGCCAGGATATAATAGAGGGGCTGGCAGTGAGACACAGACAAGCTGGCAGGCAGGAAGGAGGGGTTGAGAGGACAGCAGCGTATGACAAAGGGACACACTCGGACCATGGTGGTCAGGGCACAGTAGCCCTGATTTTCATGGTCTGTATAGAGAGGGCATACAGGAAGAGGATGGTTCAGGCAGGATTTTTTTTTACAGTTTAGAGGGGGGGGGGGCAGATTATACAGCACAAGCACTGTGCTGTTTAATCTGCTTTAAAAAAGGGACCAGGAAATAAATACAAATAAATAGGTTTAACAAACACCAACAACTGAAACAAAGAAAAAACTCCCCCCCCCCCCTTTCAAAATTTTTGGTATATTTTTTATTTGTAGCATAAATAAAAATCCAGCGCTGATCAAATACCACCAAAAGAAAGCTCTATTTGTGGGGATAAAAAAAAAAAAAAAAAACTGTTCTTTGGGTACAGTGTCGCATGACCGCACAGTTGTCAGTCAAAATGTGACAGCACTGAAACCTAAAAATTGGCCTGGGCAGTAAGTGCTCTGTATCGAAGTGGTAAAAAAAAGGACAGACGGGACAGACGGGACAGACGGGACAGACGGGACAGACGGGACAGACGGGACAGACGGGACAGACGGGACAGACGGGACAGACGGGACAGACGGGACAGACGGGACAGACGGGACAGACGGGACAGACGTAATTTAAGGTTATTAAAATATACCATTGTAATTTAATTAGCATTCAGCTATAATGTACTTCTTTCCTTCAAAATAGGCAATTGAAAAGTGTTCTGAACGGCCTGTATGTGGATTCTCCTACCCCTGCTGAACCTACACTGTCCACCATTATGCCAGCTATCCAGGACTGTAAGGCCTCCCTTTCTACTCAGATAGCATCTATTCGCATGGACTTTTCACTCCTTAAACAGGATGTCCAGAACCTCTGTTAGAACCGGAGAGACAGAGGACCCGTATTAGCTCCCTGGAGGACACAGTCAATCCCCTATCAGTTAACATGCGGGATGTCACTAGCGAAATAGCGGCACTCCGTGCCAAAATCGACAATTTGGAAAATCGTTCTCGCAGGAACAACCTCAGATTTGTAGGGTTCCCAGAAAGGGCTGAGGGCCCTCATCCTGAAAAATGTTTTTATTCCTGGCTACGGGACATTTGTTAGATGCGCCCTCATTCTCCCATGTCATTGAACGAGCACATCGCACCCCTCCCTGCCCTCCCCCTGAGGGTGCCCCACCACGCTCCATTATAGCTTGCATCCACAACTTCCAGGATAAAGTCACCATCCTGCGCCTGGCTAGGGAGAAAGGCCCTCTCAAATTTAATGGGAACACTATCTCAGTCTATCCTGACTTTTCTGCTGAAGTTCAACGCCAGCGAATCTCCTTTTCTGCAGTGAAATCTCGCCTGCACACGGAAGGTCTGTCCTATGCCATGCTCTTCCCTGCCAAACTGCGCATCATTTATGATAGTAAGGCTAATTTCTAGACCAGCCCCAAGGAGGCCATGTCGTGGCTGAATGATCGTTTTGGAGCTGCTTACAGACGCAGAGATAACCGACGGTGTCAGTAGTCTCAGGACATCACATACCAACTGCCTTACTACCAGACCTCTGTGCACCACTATGTGTATCCTGTGCCTCTCTCGCAAATTACACTGACTGCTGTTTTAGCCACCTTGTCTCCTCTAAAGGGGGCTACCCATTCCCTGATGTGCCGGATGCTGTGATTTCTATACTTATCCCACCAGGCCTTCGCTTCTGGAACCTCTCCCCCATTTGAACTATTTAATACCCTGCCCTGCCTGGATTGGTGGACAGCAAATCCTGCACTTTCCAACAGCCGTCAGGACTCTGCACTCTACACCCGGACATGTTTATATAATTTTTTTTTGTCATCGGTTGAGAGCCTCACCTGACTCCACACTACCCTCACACCAGCTAGTGGCGAGGCCACAGAATAAGTTTTTCTTGTGACCTTTACCGACCCTTTTTGTCAGAAAGGTCTTTCAGTTTGGGATCCAAGGCTCGCCATGTTTGGGATGGCCCGAGCGGGGTGGGGGGTGGTTCTTTTTTGGGACCTTTGTCTTTATCCCTTTTTTCCCCCCCAATTTCCTTTTTTGCAGCTCAGTTTTGTATTTTAACTGTGATATTGTCTTCTCAGGTTGCTGCCTAAGGCAGATTGTTACCATTTTTTTTCCCCCCAATGCGGGCTCCTATTCTCCTGCTGACAGATCCATGCACTTTTTTTTTTACTTATGTGCTTCAGGGGGTGTGGCCTATCCGGTCATTTATGTGTATGTTTCCATGTTACTCTATGCTTACTTATTACTCTATGTTTTGCAATGGCAAAGCCCCCAAGGAGAGACTCATGGAACACTAGAGGTCTGAATGCACCCCAGAAGAGATCCCTGGTCTTTTCCGTTTTGAAAAAATGTCACCCTCATATCATCTACCTCCAAGAGACTCACCTTACAGGCTCTAAAACAAGGGCCCTAAAAACACCCATGGTTGTCCAACTCCTACCATGCCACTCATACTAATTACTCCAGGGGAGTGTCTATTCTATTGGCCAAATCTCTCTCAGCTGAGACACTTCAGGTTAAAACTGACCCTGAGGGGAGGTTCATTATCCTTACTTTACAGATTTCTAAAGTGACACTTACCCTGGTGAATGTTTATATCACGCCTCTGAGCTACTTTCTAAACCATCACTTCAATTGCTGACTAGACCTCCTGGCCCCCTACTTTATGTGGGGGACTTTAATGCCATTTTAGATCCAGCACTAGACCGACTGGGGGCAGACCCTTTCCCTCCTTCCTAGCTTGGATCCAGGTCCATGGCCTTACAGAAGTATGGCGCTGGAAACATCCGGATGTGCGGCATTTCTCCTGCCATTCGGACTCCTTCCACACCATGTCCAGATTAGATATGGCATTTGTCCCGGCCGAGACCCTTCCTGTTGTCTCTGCTGCTTCATATCTGCCCAGGGGGGTTTCAGATCATGCCCCTCTCTCTGTGGATCTCCTTCTCCTTCCAGGTTCGGGGCCTGCTATTTGGCGCCTGAACTACTGGCTGGAGGACGAAATCGTGCAGGGTGAATGTAAGACGGGAATTACAAACTACTGGAGAGACAACTTGGGGAAGGTGGACCCCCCACTGAATGGGATGAGTTTAAGACCACCCTGAGGGGCACCTTCATGTCCATCACGGGGGTCTTGTGCAAAAAATAACCGAATGCTTACTGAGGAACTTGAGACTGCTATGGTGAGTGCAGAGTCTGATTACGCCTCTAACCCTGCCTCTGGCACGAGAGAGGCATGGTTATAGTGCCGCAGAGAGCATGAACTCCGCCTGCTGGATCTCACGGAAAAAACGCACGTTACATAACAATAAAGCTGGCGTCTCTTGGCATACTTGACCAGACCCGACTACTCCCACCTCCATCCCACGTATCGTTACTACCCAAGGCTGTATCAGTGACGACCCGGGGGATATCTTAGATTCCTTTTTCTGTTTTTATAAAAGATCTATATACCTCTAGGGTTGATTATGACAACACCCAACTGACTGATTACCTGGCTGACATATCTTTCCCTTCCTTGTCTACTGAAGGGCGGGATATGTTGGAGGCACCCATCTCTGTGGAGGAGATTGCTGCAGCCATTTCACAAATGCCTGCTCATAAGACCCCTGGGCTAGATGGTTTCCTGACTGAATGGTATAAACAATTTAAAGACCTTTTGTGCCCCCTCCTTTTGCAGACAAAGCTCTAGAGGCCGGGGTCCTCTCTCCCCCCCCCCCCCCCAACGATGCGGGAGGCTCCGATTGTGCTTCTTTTAAAACCCTGCAAAGGACCCACTTAAATGCAAATCTTACCGTCCCATTTCTCTCAATGCAGACGTTAAGATTCTGGCCAAAATTCTAGCTAACCGCTTAAATAATGTAGTAATGTCCCTAGTTAACAGTGATCAAGGGGGCTTTATTCCCAGCAGGTCCACCAGAATGAATGTTCGCAGGCTGTTCCACAACCTGCAGTATCCTCACGACTGTCCTCCCACTCGTGCCATTGTGTCCTTGGACACATGCAAGGCATTTGAGTGTGGAATGGCCATATCTTTTCCGGGTACTACAAATATATGGCTTCGGCCCACGGGTGGTAGCATGGGTAAAACTCCTTTACACATCCATGGGGGCTAGGGTGCAGGTCAACTCCTCTATCACTGAACCCTTTCCGATAAGGAGGGTCACATGACAGGGGTGCCCGTTGTCACCCCTCATTTGCCCCGGAGCCACTAGCGGTACGTATCCGGTCCTCCCCCTCCATCAGGGGTCTCCCAATTGCCACTATAGAAGAACGTATTTCATTATATGCGGATGACACATTGGAGTATCTGGCTGATACCGATGGGTTACTGCAGGCTTTGCTGATGGGAGATTACCACCTTTGGCAATTATTCAGGCTTCCGGGGTGAATTGGGATAAGTCCAGTCTTTTTCACTGGACGTGGCTGTGCCCCCGCCGATTCACCTGGATTCCAAAATTCAGGTAGTGTCCTCTTTAGGTACCTTGGGGTTGTGGTGCAAACCCCTTTATCTTCAAATATCACCAATAACCTAGATCCCTTATTGGTCCGCCTCCAGGAGACGACCAAGCAGTGGATGGACTTGCCATTGAACCTCATGGGGAGGGCCAATGTCATAAAAATGATTTACTTACCAAGATTACTTTATATCCTTGCTAACTACCCCTGCAAGGTGCCTAAAGCCATCTTTAAACGCATAGACACAATATGCATGACTTTCCTGTGGAAAGGTGGCTCCCCCAGGGTGGCACTTGAAACATTGAGATTACCGGCACACTTGGCAGGCCTGGCATTTCCTAATTTCTTCCTCTATTACTTAGCATCCCAGTTGGTGCACATCCATGATTGGCTGTGTCCAGTCCCGGCAAATGCCTGCACCAACACGGAGGGGGCCATAGCATCCTCCCTGAGACTGCATAATATATACAGAGGATGGGTCCCTGACCGCCCTGGAACCTCTCTACTGGCCACCTCCCTTTCAACTTTCCGTTACATTGTCAAGAAGGTATCCACGCATACCTGGTCGCAGTCTCCCAACAACCCTCTGTGGTTCAACCCTAATCTGCAGGAACTGTACTCTCTTCCTGATCCCAATCGCTGGTACTCTAAGGGGGTTAAATACCTATGTCACTTAAAACCTTTTAAAAAAAAAAAAAAAAAAATTTCTCTCAACGACGCTTAGGATTTTGACCTGCCAAACTCAATTATTTTACTACTACCAGCTTCGGCATGCTATACAAGCCCAGTTTGGTTCCCTGAAAGACCCCACTGACCTGCCACCTTTGGAAAAATTGCTCCGACAACCAGATCCCACTAAACTTATCTCCACTTATTATGCAACCCTGCTGACTGATTCTAATCCCAGGTTTCACAAGGCTCAGAACAAATGGACCTCTATGGACATCCCCTTGGAGGATGAGGACTGGTCGGAATTTAGGGATACCTACAAAACATCTGTCATTGCTTCCAGAGACCGAATCATACAAATTAAGATTTTCCACCAGACCCACCTTACTCCGGCGAGGTTGCACAGGATGGGTCTCTTGTCCTCAGCCACTTGTTTTCGCGGCTGTGGCCAGGAGGCCGATTTCTTACACTGTTTTTGGTCATGCCCAATAGTTTGGGACTTCTGGGGGGAGGTGGGTGCCTTTATTTCCTCAGCGTTGGGCCTCCCAAACATAATTCACCCCAAGAACTGCCTACTAGGCATTTTTGGTGACTTGCACCCATCAACGCATGCCAAGAGACTGCTCTGTATACTATATTTTTATGTTAAAAAAGTAATTCTAATGTCCTGGAAGGGTGCATAGACCTCTTTGAAATCCCTTTGGTTGAAACGTATTAATGATTTCATCCCGTTATATAAACTTACTTTTGAAATCTGGAATCGGACCAAAACCTTTCATAAAATTTGGGGAAGGTGGCTGGCTAGTCCACTGACTCTCTCAGCACTAACTGAAATAACCTTGCTTAACCTCAGATGGACAGTGCCCCAAGGGTGTCTAGACTCCCACCTTTGTTGTGCCCATGTTGGTATACATGCCCCTTTACGAGTGTGTCTACTGTATATCCTTTGTATTGATATCTCTAGTTTTCTATGTCTGAGCATATTCCTTATCATTTCGGACCAGTCTATCTGGTACGGTGATTGTGTTTTTTTTTTGTGTATTGTGTTTTTTGTTTGTTAGTCTGTGGAAAACTTTACTAAAAATATCTTAAAAAAAAAAAAAAAAAAAAAAAAAAGAAGTGTTCTGAACTGTTTTTAGGCATCGTCTAACACCGTCTTGGAGATAACCTTACATGAAGGCAGAAACTGCCACTTACTAGTCAGCCCAATTAAAGCTAGGCTTATATCAGTATTTCCAGTAAATTAATGGAAATATTGTTTGTTATGGGCTATCAAAATAATTTTTCGTTTTTTTTTTCCAGCAGATAAGTATACAGCCCATCTCAAAGCCAAAACAAACCCACCTACTTCCTAGAAACAAGATGCCTCTCTCATAATACTAGTGTCAGATTACAAGCGCAATTGACCACCTGCCCAGCCTTTGGGCAGGCTGTAGAATAAGGACAGCTCCATATACAACTGGCCCAAATTTCAGAACCTTGGACACAGGCAATGGTACTCAACAGGGATTTTGTCCTTACACTGCAGATATTCCTCCAACTTATCTTCTAGAGGTCGACCGATATATCGGCCGATTTTTGGCACTTTTTAATCGGCATCGGCCGATTATTCTGAAAACAAAAGCAGATTTAAAAAGAAAAAAAAAAAAAAACTTCAGCGCGGCTTGCAAATAACGTCTTTCATAGAAGTCAATACAAGTTGCCTGAAGTTTCCCATGGCATGACTCTGGGCAGCCTGCCAAGTGAGAGAAAAGAGATACAATGTTTCTTATCAATGAACTGAACTCCATGTGTAGAAGTTCTCATTTTAACCATTTAAAGACTAAATCTTTTCCGACACTTGTAGCTTACAAGTAAAAACCCTGTATTTTCTGCTAGAAAATCACTTGGAACCCCCAAACATTATATATTTTTTCTTAGCACAGACCCTAGGGAATTAAAAGGCGGTTCTTGCAATATGTTATGTCACACGGTATTTGCGCAGCGGTCTTTCAAACGCAATTTTTGGGGAAAAAATACACTTTAATGAATGTTAAATAAAACTAAACTTTTTTTTTCCCGTCTAAGTTTTGATTACCTGTTTTTGTGCCTGCTTCCTGATTCCCTTTTCCGAAGATGGCGGCGGCAGCACCCGAGAGCAAGATCGGCTTCGGGTGCAGACATCGCGGGTGCCCAGGACAAGTGTCCATATATTAAAAGTCAGCAGCTGCAGTATTTGTAGCTGCTGACTTTTAATATTTTTTTTTTTTTGGCGGAAATCCGCTGCTTTCACACTGGAGCGGGCAGGCGTTGGCAGTAAAACGCAGCTAGTTTTAGCTGCGCTTTACCATCATTTTAGCGTCGATATTCGGCTGCTAGCGGGGCGCTTATAACCCAGCTAGCGGCCGATGAAGAGGTTAAATGCGCCCGTGTAGCACCGCTGCAGAAGCGCTTTGCAGGCGCTTCGGCAGCAGTGCCCATTCATTTCAATGGGCAGTAGTGGTGGAGGAGCGGTATACACCGCTCCAAAGACGCTGCTTGCAGGACTCTTTAACGTCCTGCCAGCGCACCACCTCAGTGTGAAAGCACTCAGGCTTTCACACTGAGACTGCAGGGGAGCCGTTTTGCAGCCATTTTTACAGGTGCTATTTTTAGCCCAAAAGTGCCTGAAAAACGCCCCAGTGTGAAAGGGGTCCAACTGTTCGTTTTTTTTTTTCCCCTTCATCTCAAAATCGAAAAAAATAAAAAATCAGCCTAACATATCGGCCCCAAAAAAATCGGCATCATATATCGGCCTCTGCGGCGGATTCACCGCAATATCACTTTTATCGGTGGTGGGTGAGGGCCCGCCGCAATCCGATGCCCTTCGCCGCCGGCAGTGGCGATCGGGTCCTCTTCCCTGTTAGGTATGGAGCTGAGTGAGGGGAAGATAACCCCCACCCAGCTCCATACCATTGCATGGCAGAAGCATCAAAACGTAACTTCCGCCCATAGCTCTTAAAAGGGACATTTTTTTTATTGCATTTTAGTGTAAATGAGATCTGAGTTTTTTTTTACCCCAGATCTCATATTTAAGGAGGTCCTGTCCAGCTTTTTTTCTATTACAAGGGATGTTTACATTCCTTGTAATAGGAATAAAAGTGATTTTTTTTTTTTTAAAGAACAGTGTAAAAAATAAACAGTAAGGCCCCTTTCACACGGAGGGTCCGTTCAGGTCCGCCTGTCAGTTTTTTTAGGCGGACCTGAACGGATGCTCCATGTCCTCCTATGTGAGCCACGGATGTCAGCGGTGACATGTCCGCTGACATCCGACCCGCAAAAGTGTGACGGAGGAAAACCCTATTTTTCCTTCCGTCTGCGGACCGGATGACAACGGACTCTACGGCCCGTCCTCACCCGATCCCCTATAGGGGAGAGCGGCACTCTGACAGGGCGGTCCCTGCACAGTGTGCGGGGACCGCCCAGTCATCCGCCGGCTCAGCGGGGATCAACGGAGCGATCCCCACTGAGCAAGCGGAGCTTCACGGGGCGGATCTTCACGGATCCGCCCCGTGTGAAAGAGCCCTAAAAGAAATAAAAAAATTAATGCGCCTCGTCCCGAAGCAAACGCATACACGAGTAGCACCCGCATATGTAAACAGTGTTCAAACCACACGAGACGTATTGCCGCGATCGTTAGAGGCCTAGAATTATTGCACTCGCTCCAACTCAAAACTGGTAACCTGTATAATTTTTTAAACATCGCCCATGAAGATTTTTAGGGGTAATTGCAGGTGCAATTTTGAAGCGTGACATGTTGGGTATCCATTTACTCAGCGTAACATTATCTTTCACAATATACAAAAAAAAAAAAAGGCCTAACATTACCGTTGTCTTATTTTTTCAATTTTAAAAAAGTGCATTTTGTCCAAAAAATGGGCGCTTGTAAGTCCGCGGCGCATATATGGTGTGACAGAAAGCATTGCAACAACCGCCTTTTTATTTTCTAGGGTATACGCTAATTATAAATATTATATATATATATATATATATATATATATATATATATATATATATATATATATATAATGTTTGGGGCTCCAAGTAATTTTCTAGCAAAAGAAAAAAAATGTATAAAATTGTATGATTTTGCAGGTAAAAAATAAAAATGCAATTATTTTCTCTTTACCGTGGAGCCTGCAAAGCATTGCACCTGCAATCAGATCACAGATGTAATGTCAGTGCATTCACTCCTGACAGCGGTCAGCCTGTATTGCCATACGGGCAGGCAGTTACTCAGCTGCAGTAAATGTCAGTGAAATACGAGCATGCTGTTAAGCGCCACAGTGGCAGACAGAACTTGTTCACAGATTGCTATGAATGCATGAAGCAGCTGAGTGGATGAATCGAGCAAAGTGCACTGAACAGGGGATTTTTTTTGTTTATGTTATTACAAATTGTGAACAGAAGGGGTTAAAAGTCAGGGCAAGTCATACGTGGTTTTTGATTGTCTCTGGGGACCCAAGCCATCATTGACAGCCAGGATTTAAAGGCAGCAAAAAACCCTCTTAAGGGGGGGGGGGGATGTTAAACTCCTATGGTTGATATCTACCCATTAGGTAAGCCTATAATAAGGCTTACAGAGGGGTACAGTAAATATTTCATAAACGTGCACCACTTAGGAGAGATTCACTTTTTAATGGGCCAGCGACCTCATCGGCGTGCCTGTGCTGTTTCTAGAGTCCTGTGAATAGCGGCTCCCGCGTATGACGTCATTGCGGTGCAGCCAGACGGCAAGAGGACAGTAAGCCGGAAAGACCGGGCAAAGATGGAAGCCCTGTCAGCGATGACAGCTCATCGCTGGAGGGCTTACATTTTAAAAGTAAGATTCACAAAGCACGCATACTAGCACATTTATTTTTTCCTGCAAGGTAAAAGCATAAAGTATGGCGGTTTACTACCACTTAAAAAGGAGAAGTACAGCCAAAGCTTGTTTGGCTGTACTACTCCTGTGGATCACAGAAGTGCAGTTCGTTTTGCACTCCTGTGACCTGTTATCAGCAGAGTGTGGGCCAAGAGTCGGGATCAGCCTACATGCCTGGACTGGCACTCGGATCAGCCTCTCAGAGAGCCAGAGCTGGCTGCTCCCCGCCCACAACACCCCATACTTCTCTTTTAATAAAGACGGCAAGAAAGGAACATTGTGTCGGGAACGTTTATTTGCAGATTGTGGGCAGGTTTGTTTTCAGGGCAACTTGTACATGAGTAGGGTTGGTCTTGATATCCAGTAGTCACTTGGCCTCTGTATGGACTTTATTAATTCCGATTAATAACAGCAACTTGAACAACTGTATTAAAAAGTACACATTCAATACATCCAGTAAATCACCTTTAAAATCGGGTAAAAATCTAAAAGTACGCACCCCACCCAGTAATACCTATACAATGTGTTCGAGCTGTGCCATCACCAAGCCTTCATGTGTCAATGTGTGCATCTGCCGTCTATGATGATTTCTCTCTTACCAGTATTGTCATGTACCTTGCAATGTTATGTTTCACATGTACAGTGTTCAATAAAAACGTTTAATTAAATAAAAATCTAAAAGTACCAAGGTTGCCCTGAGGTACACCTAGTACCATCAGGGAGCCTACATTCTAGAAAACCGTACCTTAGAGGTTTGCAGGAATGAGTTTGCCACATTAGTGAACTGCTGAAGGCCACAGAATTGCTGCTGTTTTAAGATTCTCAGCTGCCAAGACCCATCCTTAGGAACCTAAAAAAAAAAAAAAAAAAAAAGAAGAAGAATTTAAATGTTATGTCCTTTTAATGATAAGAAAAAAAAAAAAACACAACACCATACGTACCATAGACACTTGTTTATCAAAAAGTTTAAAATGCACATCAAGTAACTTTCCCAGGCTGAGAAGTCTGTTTGCACCTTGTGTTTCTGAACGTCCAAAATGTTTGAAATTGCCATCTAAAGAGGAAACTGTGAACTGACAGCAATTGCACAGAGCCTGACACTGCCAACCTTGCCCAGAACCACAGGCTCCACAAACGGCCTCTGCAATTTCCACTAAACGTTTCTCAAGCTCACGTAGCTCCTTCGATTCCTGGATTTCAACTGAAAACTTTAAAAGCATTAATCCAGAGAGGCAGCATCTATCTGATGTATTCAAACTTGCAATTGTTTGTTGGATAACCTCTTTGCTCTGGTCAAAGCAGCTGCCCTTACAGAGAATACGAATCCTCTCCAATGTTAATTCCAGCAGACATTTAGCCCATGAGTGGGTCAAAGTTCCAGATTCTTTTAAAGGTTTTACCAACAGTTCCTCTATACCCTGACTCAGAAAACAAGCATCACTCTGACTGCAAACCATTCCTTTAGAATCAAATGCTAAAGCAGCAGACTTGGCATGCTGGGGTGTTGTAATAGGAGATCCAGCATGTGAACTGGTCCTTTCCAACAACATGAGAAATCTAAGTGCATGAAGTCGAAGGAATAAAGGTTTTCGGTTGTAAGGAGATGGACCTCGCTTTTGCTCCAGTTCTCCAGCAGCTTTCCATAAACACTGAAAGCTGCTTTTAGCCACTGACAAATAGTCTCCATCATTCTGCTGGTCTAGAGAACATCTACTGAGGTAGGAATAAAGGAGATCCGACATCTGAATGCAAGATTTAGAGGATTCCCGTGAAGAAACATTTTTCAGAAGATGAAATTGGATCTTCTCCAAGTAAAAAGGTGTTCGCTGGGTACTTGAGACATAGAAACCCTGACTCGCAAGCTCTGCCAAGGGCATCAAACTATTTAAGTGCTGACGATCGCAAGATTTCTCTGCTGCCCAGTGATTACAGGCACGAAGTACACGGTCACACACGACACGTTGCTCCGCCAACTGATCTGGCCTTGATGGATCACTTGAGACATCGGACAGACAGGACTGAAAGAAAAATGCATTGCATAAGTAATTTCTTTATAACCATACAAAAATCTTAATTCAAGAAGAAATTGCAGAAAATATCAATTATGGTGCGGTTTTGAAATCACGTTATTTCAAAGCTGCACATCAGTGCGAATTCCACCGCAGATTTCATTAAAACTTCATTTAACAGTAGTGTTTATGCAAGTCGCAATGAATTCGGTCAACAATAGTGCAGGAACCTTTTTTCATAAATGCTGCGGCATGAGTCACAGCAATATGGGCGGTTTTATTGCACTGCATACTCACCCACTCCATTTTTTATTTTTTTTGGCATGGGGGTCCCCTCCGAATCCATACTAGACCCAAGGGCCTGGTATGGACCTGGGGGGAGCCCAGGCTGCTTTTTTTCAGCCGGCAATTATTTTTTTTTATATTTAGCGGGAAGCCCGGTGACAACTGATCATTTGTTAAGGACGCGGCAGCCGGCTTCCCGGCCCCCTCCTTAGCAACCAGCTATATACAGTTTAAAAAAATAAAAAAAAATTTGTCCAAAAACGCAGCAAGCAACAAAAAAAATCACTGCAGAAGAGCTCAAAAGCAACATGCATAGATGTGAATCGAGCCTTAGGCCCCTTTCACACAAGAGGATTGATTGTTTTTCAGCCAGACCTGAGCATACACATAATTCTCCACTATGGGCAGTCGGATGTAAATAGACTTGTGTCAGTTTACACCAGACTACCTCTGGGTCCAATCAGATCAAATAAAAAAAAAAAAAAAAATAAAAACAGAAAGGGATCTGTCCCCCTCCATCTGGCCAGATAAGATGACAGTCGGGTACAAACAGACAACTGATCCATTTACATCAGAATGCCCATAGAGCTGAGCAGGCTGTGTCCGTTTCCGCTCTACATATCGGCGGACTAATCCCTGCTGAGCAGAACTGGATCCAGTCCTTGTGAAAGGGGCCTTAGTTCAGTATTGCTTTCAATGTATTGGACAATTCCAGACATCTGTATATTTAGGTTTCAAACATACAGCCTTTGCATTTAAATAGGATATAATACATGTTGGTTAGTACTTCTGCCTTGAAGGTCCGAGGCCAGCGTTCAAATCTAGAGACACTATTTGTGTGGAGTTTGCATGGTTTTGCACCACAGATTTAGGTTTTCTCCTCAAAAAACAAAAAAACATACACTTGTAGGTTGGCTCAGTCTTAAAATTATCCCTATAGTGCAGGGGTGTCCAAACTTTTTTCAAAGAGGGCCAGATTTGATGAAGTGAACATGCATGAGGGCCAACCATTTTCCCTGACATTCTTTGAACCATTAAAATTCAGTCTAAGTGTGTTTGTCTGAGTACTAATACACTGCCCAACAAGAATTCCTTGCCTTTATGGCTGTGTGTGGTGAAGAGATGAGCTCGGGCGAGTTATTTGGATATACCGTATTTATCGGCTTATAACACTCACGTTCACTTTAAGAGGGAAGTTTCAGGGGAAAAATAATAATTTTGAATAAAGAACTGAAGCAAAATAAGGGTCAGTGCCCATCTGCAGCCCCACCATTGCCATGAATGCAGCCTCACCATTGCCATCAGGCAGCCTTGGAGGGGACAGGGACAAGCGCCAACATACAGGAGAATCTGTTTTCTCGGCGGCCTCTTTAATACAAAGTCGCGCCTCCTATGACGGACAGAACAGTCATCCAATGGCAGCGCAGGAAATGGGACTTGCTATTACAGAGGCTGCCGTGTAAACAGGAAATGCTCACTGTATGTACGGCACTCATTCCACCCCCTCCTTGTCCCCTCTGAGGCAGCCAGTAATATAGAGATAGATATAGATCTATATCTTTTGTGGCCCCTACTTTGTAGACGCTATAACATTTGCGCAAACCAATCAATGTGCACGCTTATTGCGATTTTTACCAAGAATATGTAACAGAATACATATTGGCTTAAGCTGATGAATAAATTAGTTTTTTTTAGGATATGTATTATAGCAGAAAGTAAAAAATTGCTTTTTTTCAAAATTTTCTGAGGTGATCAAATACCACTAAAGGAAAGTTCCATTCATGAACAAAAAAAAAAATTATTAATTTTGTTTGGGTACAACGTCGCATGACTGCGCAATTGTCAGTTAAAACGACGCAGCACCGTATTGCAAAAAATAGGGGGGGGGGTAAATCCTTCCAGTGTTGACGTGGTTAAAGCGATTGTAAAGCCCAGCCCAGATCCTCCTTTCTGGGGTGGCCCGCTGGCACTTCTGGCTCCTCCCCTTAATTGGGTGCCCCCACAAAAAGCTGCTTTCCATGGGGGCAACTTTGCGGGCACGCTCCTGAGTCCCGCTGCCATTGACGCAGACAGCGGGACCCGGCCCGCCCCAGGAGCTACAGCAAAGAAGGTTTTTCACCTTAATGCATCAATTGCATTAAGGTGAAAAACCTTAAGACTTTACAACCACATTAATCTATACACAAATGTTTTGCTTTTCATTTCGATTTCAAACTGAGTGGGTTGTTTTACAAGGTGATCGTTTACAACCACTTTAAGTTGTTTGTAATGTTCCATATATTTTTAAGGGACAATATTATTGCAAAAAAAAAAAAAAGTATACACGAAAGGTTCTCATCAAAATGCATTTATTAACCACTCCATCTCCGGAAGGTTTACCCCACTTCTTCCTGACCAGGCCATTTTTGCGATATGGCACTGTGTTACTTTAACCGACAATTGCGTGGTCGTGCAACGCTGTAATAAAATGTATGTCCCTTTATCCCCACAAATAGAGCTTTCTTTTTGGTGGTATTCGATAACTTTTTGCGCTATAAACAAAGAACTGACTATTTAACCACTTGCCTACAGGGCGCTTTCATCCCCTTAATGCCCAATTTTCAGCGCTGTCACATTTTGAATGACAGTTGCGCGGTCATGCTACAATGTAACCATGTAAAATTTTTATAATTTTCTTCACACAAATAGAGCTTTATTTTGGTGGTATTCAATCATCGCTGAGTTTTTTCTTTTTTACAAAAAAATAAAAAAAAATTAGAGTTACGCTTACCGGTAACGTCTTTTCCAGTAGTCTTTCAGGACAGCCACAATGAGAGACCTAGGCTCCTCCCCTTCCACAGGAAACACTGCGCCAGCCCCTATAAATTCTTACTTCCCCTGCCGGCCTTCAGTTTTTCTGAGATCACCTCCGGACAGCTGGGGAGACACAAGAACACATTAATAGCATACCATTATTATCTCTATCATGCTGCGTTCCGGTCTTTAGTAAGACCCCCCAATTTTTTTAGGGTGGGTACTAGGGCTGTCCTGAAAGACTACTGGAAAAGACGTTACCGGTAAGCGTAACTCTAATTTTCCCTATTCGTCTTTCAGGACAGCCACAATGAGAGGATAGACGAGCACTTACCAACTAGGGTGGGACTACAGCTTGCAAAACCTTTCGCCCAAAGGCTTGCTCACCTGCCGACACCAGATCCACTCTGTAATGCTTAACAAAGGTAGCGTAGCTGGACCAAGTTGCTGCCTTGCATATTTGTTCTGGCGTTGCTCCAGCCCTTTCTGCCTGAGAGGCTGCCAGAGATCTGGTGGAGTGTGCCTTTATTCCTGTAGGGACCTCTTTACCCGCTAAGGAATATGCCTGTCCTATGGCTGTTCTGAGCCATCTGGCAATAGTGCGTCGAGACGCCTTGTAACCCTTTCTGGCCCCAGAAAATAAAATAAACAGAGAGTCTGACTTTCTAAAGACTCTTGTCTGTTCTAGGTAGTGCAGGATGCATCTCCTGACATCCAATGTGTGGAATTTCAACTCCCCTTCACCTGAGGGGTTTGGACAAAAAGAAGGCAAGATTACTTCCTGATTCCTGTGGAATTTTGAAGTCACCTTGGGCAAAAATGCTGGATCGGTCTTTAAAACGACCCGATCCGGAAAAATAATACAAAAAGGGGGTCTAATGGATAGAGCTTCTAACTCACTGACCCTCCTAGCAGTGGTCACTGCAACCAAAAATGCTGTTTTTAAAGTTAGATCCCTTAGTAGACACTCCTCTAGGGGTTCAAAGGGAGCGTCCGTAAGGGTCTGCAAAACTAAAGACAGGTCCCAACTGGGAAATGGTGGATTCTGAGCTGGTCTCAGTCTGGATAGGGCTCTGAAAAACCTGACAACCCAGGGATCAGAGGCCAGAGGTTGCTCTAAGTAAGCACTGAGTGCTGAAATTTGACTTTTAAGGGTAGCTATGGAAAGACCCTTATCTGCCCCACATTGAAGAAATTCTAGTATGGACGTGGAATTATGGACCGAACAGGAACCGTCCGCACACCACTTGTTAAAGCGGAGCCAGACTCTTCTATAGATCTGGCGAGTCTCCCTTTTCCTACTATTGAGGGTGGTAACTAGCCTCTCTGAAAAGCCTTTGGCTTTTAACATGCCCTCCTCAGTAGCCAAGCCGCTAGTCTCCATCTGTGTACCTGGGGACAAAGGACCGGACCCTGTGAGAGGAGATCCTCTCGAAGTGGAAGAAGAAAGGGTGGTTCTACAGCCAACTGTTTGAGAACTGAGAACCATGCTCTCTTGGGCCAATGTGGTGCCACTAGAATCAGGGAAGTGTTTTCTATCTGAAACTTCCTTAGGACAGCGGGCAACAGAACCGGTGGTGGGAATGCATAACACATTCTGAATTCCCAACTTTGGGTTAGTGCGTCCACTCCCAACTCTCCTTCTCCCCTGTTTAGAGAGAAGAACCAGGGGGCTTTCGCGTTTCTCTTTGACGCGAAAAGGTCCACCTCTGGTGGCCCCCACCTTCTGACTAAGAGCAGGAAAACCTGATTGAGGACCCATTCGCTCTCTCTGTTGTGTCCGACTGAGGAAGTCTATGACGTTCCTCTCGCCTCTCGAAGATTGCTGAGAGTGTGTTGATTTCGGCCCAGCCCAGAATGTCTGCTGCTAGGGCCAACAAGACTCCACTCCTTGTGCCGCCCTGCTTGTTCAAATAGGCTACGGCCGAAGAGTTGTCTGACCTCACCTGAGTGTGGTGACCCCGGAGTTGTTCCTGAAAAAAACTTGAGCGCTAGACCCACTGCTTTCAGCTCTTTCCAGTTGGACGACCTGTTTAGATCCTCTAATTCCCAGGTGCCCTGTGCTGGGAGGGATCCCAGGTGTGCCCCCCAGCCTTTGCCACTTGCGTCCGTGGTTATCACCCGAGATACCAGGACAAACCACAGACGCCCCTGTGACAGGTTTGGAACCCTCCTCCACCACCAGAGGGATCTCTATACCTGAGCAGGTACCTGAACCAGGTTGTCTAGAGCTTCTAGACTGTGGTCCCAAATCTTCAAAACGAAGGCTTGTAGTGGGCGAAAGTGCAGTCCTGCCCATTGGACTGCTAGGAGCGTAGATGTCAACAGACCCAAAGTTGACATCAGATATCTGATTGTCACTTGGAGATTGCTCTGAAGGGACGTCACTGCCCTGTCTAGCTTCAGGATCTTCTCCATCGGGAGGAACACTCTCAAAAGAGTTGAGTCCAAAGTGTACCCTAGGTACATTATCCTCTGTGACGGGACTAGGCTGGACTTCTCTAAATTTAGAAGCCACCCTAGGTCCGTAAGGACCCTCCTTGTTTTTTCCAGGTCTCTGGATAGCTGTTCTGGGGATGCTGCGAATAGAAGCAGATCGTCCAGGTAAGCTATGATGGATACTCCCTGAAGACGCAGAAACGCCAACGGTTCCGCCAGAACCTTGGTGAAAATGCGGGGGGACGAGGATAGCCCGAATGGCAGTGCTTTGAACTGTAGGTGCACTACTGTTCCGTCTAGGTTGACTGCTAGACGTAGAAAACGTTGAGAGTTTTCTGCAATTGGGATGTGCAGGTATGCGTCTCTGAGATCCAGAGACACCATGAAGCAATTGGGGGGGAGGAGGGCCCCGACAGAAAAAAATCTACTCCATCCGGAATCGTTTGTATACAATTGATCTGTTCAGGGGCTTTAGGTTCAGAATTAGTCTGAACTCTCCGGAAGGTTTCTTTACCACAAAAATGTGGGAATAGAATCCCCTTCCCTCCTCTGCTTCTGGAACTCTGCATACTACGTTCTGACTTTCCAGAGCTCCCAACAAGGCTTGGGATTTCTCCCTGCATTTGGGAAGAGAAGTGACAAGATATCTCTGGGGGGGCCTTGCAAACTCTAAATGGTACCCCCTTCTTATAATCCCCAGAATAAATTGGTTGGGGGAAATTGTCTCCCATAGTGGGAGGAAGATCCCCAGTCTTCCTCCCACTCTGACTAGAGAGTCAGGGGTTTTTCCCAGGCTGTTGAGGAGCGCGAAAAATCGCTCCACCTCTGCCTCTGCCTTTAGGGGTCCAGGTCTTTCTTTGCTTTTCAGGCCTGGGAGCCCCCTTCTGACCCTGCGGACGAAAACCTCTTTTTTGATAATACTGGGGCCTTCCGCTTGGGGGGAAAGGACTTATTTTTATCTGCCGTCCGGTCCAGAACCGAATCGAGACCGGGGCCGAAGAGTAGGTCTCCCACACAGCTTAGCCTTGGAGGCACTGTCGCCTGGCCAAGTCTTCAGCCAGAGGGCTCTTCTGGCAGAGTTGGCCAGGGCTGCCGACCTGGCTGACATGCGGACAGATTCCGCAGAGGCGTCCGCTATATAAGCAACTCCTTGCAAGATAGTCGGAAAGGACGCTAGAATTATTTCTTTAGCCGTCCCAGCCTCAATGTGCTCCTGGATTTTAAGGAGCCAATGTTCTAAGTTGCGGGCCACAACTGTAACGGCCATCTCAGGCCTTAAATTACCCATAGTAGAGTCCCAAGTTTTCTTTAATAGGGAGTCTATCCTTTTGTCCATGACGTCCGCCAAAGCTCCCATGTCCTCGAACGCTAGGTCCGTGTTCCTAGAGACCTGGGAGAAGGCGGCGTCTAATTGGGGGTTTTTATTCCAAATGGACATTGGGTCATCCGAAAAAGGAAATCTTTTTAAAGATGTAGAAAAGAAGGGTTTCCTCTCGGGGTCCTGCCATTCCCTTTTGACAGTGTCAATCAGTACATCGTGTACAGGGAAGACTTTTTTCTTCTGTTCACCCAGGCCCTTAAAAATTTTATCATGAAGGGTCAAGGGTTTTTTATCGGTCTGTATACCGAGGGTGGTATAAATTGCTCCCAAGAGGTCATCTACCTCATCCAGGGACAACTTATACCTGGAGGTTTTCCTGGACTCCCCGTCCTGGGTTTCTCCGTCTGAGTCCTCTTGAGACTCAGAGGTGACACTATCTGGATGTGCCTGTTGTACACCGGAAGGGCCTGCAACCTCCTCTGCCCTGGAAGTAGTGGCAGCGTTAGTCGGTACAGGGCCCTGAGCCGGTGAGGGGGTTGTAACCTGGGAAGTGGGAACAGAGGGAAGTTGAAATCTTTCAAATAAGCTTTTGAAAGACGAAAAGGTGGACGAGAGCTCCTTCACGGAAGCTGCCAGTTCAGACTCCTGCTCTGAATCCCTTTCTTTCACCAGGGTGTCAATACAATTTTTACATAAGACCTTCCCCCATGCCTCCTTTAGCGTGTCCCTACAGGAGGCACACTTCTTTTTAGGAGGTATGGGTTGATCTCGATTTCTCTGTAGCCTGCTAGAATACAGGAAGACAACAAAATCATACAAAAAAATTGAGTACAAAATATACTTTTTTTTTTTTTTGACAAATAAGTACAACCCCTGGAGAGCGCTGAACCTTCTATATGTAAGGCATCAGTGTCTCCCCCCCTGACCACCCAGGGGGACTACCCCCCCATGGACAGGAACCATGCATGGAGGGGTATTCCTAGGTAGAGAGGAACCCACCCCAGGGTACTCTTACCTTAGGAAGGCTGGAGGTGGTGTCAGTGTGTGCCGCTTGAGCCTCTGCTTCCGACATGCTGACTGCAGGTGGCTGCCTCCGCTGAGTCCTACGCTAAGGACACTCCTTGCGTGATTTGGACTCTCTCCAGCTTCTGCCTGGGCCCCTATCAGCGCCACGACCCGGAACCGGAAGTCGCGGGTTAAAGGGAAAGCATCCGCCCTCCGCCGGAAATGACGTCGCCACGTCGTCCGGCCCGCGAGTTCCAAAAAAATGCGGCATGTATCCATATACACGGAGGACGGATTGCTTCCTTGCTGCGGCCCTGTGGACGCGATAGGGGCCCCCCTCAGCCTTCAGCCGCACTCGACCAGGCTGGGGTGGCTCACGGAAGGTGGGTGACTAATCCACAATACCCTGGAAGCCCCTGCTTCCTTTCAGGTAAGAAATGCCTCAGTCCCCTGACTGACTTAGTCTGGCTCCTTGCACAGTGTCTCCCCTCCGGAGGAAACACTAACAACTGAAGGCCGGCAGGGGAAGTAAGAATTTATAGGGGCTGGCGCAGTGTTTCCTGTGGAAGGGGAGGAGCCTAGGTCTCTCATTGTGGCTGTCCTGAAAGACGAATAGGGAAAAAGTTTTTTTCTTAGTTTGTCGGTAAATTTTGTAAATAAGTAATTTTTTTCCTTCACTGATGTGTGTGCTGATGAGGCGGCACTAACTGGCATCACTAATGGGCACTGATGGCGTATTGTAATCAGGGCACTGATGACCAGTGCCCTGATTACATGTCTGGATGTCCCCTGCGAGGAGATGCCGCTGATCGGCTCTTTTCGCCACATACACTGTCAGTGTGAGGCGATGAGAGCCGATTACCAGCATTTCCGTTTTTACATGCGACCAGCTACAATTGGACACAGCTGATCACATGGTTAAATAGCCACGGCTCTTTTTGCAGAGATTGGGGGTCGTGCTGTGTCCTAGCAACATATGGCGTCCACTCAGAACAAGAGCCGCACAGTCCCTCTGTCATTTGACAGTGGGCGGGTGGCAAAAAAATAAAAATTCTGCTCTAAAACATAACCAAGAAAAATACATACAAATTTCTTCATGAATTTAGGCCAATATGTATTCTGCTACATATTTTTGTTTAAAAAAATAATATCCCAATAAGCATATGATTGGTTTGCGCAAAAGTTATAGTGTCTACAATCTAAAGGATATTTTTTTTATTTTTTTACTAGTAATGCTGGCGATCAGATTTATAGCGGGACCACGATATTGTGGCAGACAAATCAGACAGCAAACTGAAACTTTTTGGGGACCAGTGACATTACAGCTAAAAATATGCCCTGTCATACTACTAAAAACACTGGTTGGGAAGGGGTTAACATCAGGGCGATCAAAGGGTTAAACGTGTACCTAGCCAGGGTTTCAGTGTAGAAGAGGAGATTTTTCTAGTAAAAAAGGTAAAAATCTGTGTTCCTGCTTTACAGAAACACAGGATCCATGTCTTCTGTACTGACAGAATGACAATCTGCCTTGTTTACATAGGCAGACTGGTATTCTGTCAGGGTAACGAATGATAAGTTGGTGCAGTGGACATGGGGTCCACGGGAACTGCTGGGGAAAAAAAATAAAAATCACAGCAGACGCATGCACTCGCGCCCAAAACCCGCAAGTGCAGAATATGATATATAAAACGCAATACTGTGCAGCGTGGCCACCCTGTAGCAGTAAATCTGCTATGGGGCAGTCGGGAAGTGGTTAATATCCAACAGCCAATAATGATCTTTAACGCTTCTGAAAATATATTGAACACAATGACAGACATGAACCAGTATCTTCACCTTAAGTTCTGTTTGCAGTTTCACAACAGACTCTGTTGATGATGTCAGCTTTATAAAATCTGCTCCTTTTAGGGCCTTCATTGTTTCCACTTTACCTGGGATAGCAGAAATGAAATGCCAGTGAATCAAACAATATGATACTATATCAAAAAATGTATGTGTGCAGTTCAGTTTATGTTCTGGCACAGATTTAGAACTAGAAGATGCCAGTGAATAAACATTTTGAATAAAGAGAACACTTTACATTTATTCAGAAAATGCAGAGCAATATATTTTTCGCATACATGTAAAAATCTTAATTTCTGGCAATAAAATGACTTGAACCCCCAGAACATTATATATTTTCTGAAAGCACAGGCCCTGTAGAAAAAAAAAATAGTGATGGTTGCAAATTTTTATGCTACATGATATTTGTGCAACGGTTCATTAAAAGCAAACTTACAGGGGGAAAAAAAAATAATTTATTAGTGCAAAAACACACAACATAATACACATTTTTAAAATAAAATATAAAAAATACCAAACATGCAATTTCTTTAAATTGCGTGTGCCCGTGATATCACTTTAAGGCTGGGTTCAAACAATTTCCCCACATCCAATTTGCAATAGCAGGAGATTTTGAGCGGCTTTCTATGGAGCTGGTTCACATATCACTGATGCAAATTTGCACAGGAGTCCTGCGCGTCTTTTGGTCCGTTTCAGGCCCGAATTCAGCCAAAAATTCGGGCTGAAATCGCCCCTGAAACGGTGACGCACCGGACTCCTGCTGTGAGCCGCATGGGAAGATAGCGTGAACCCAGCCTAAAGCGTTTGTTACCAAAAAGAAAAGGGGGAGGAGGATCCTACTGCTTTAAAGCTCGTTATAGGACACAGTGCTTGTGCTGTGTCATTTGGCACCCTGTAACACTTAAAAAACCTGGTTGATCCTGCCAGTTTCTACACTCCCCACTGTAAACTGACCACGAAGTATCATGGCTCACCGCGGTCAGTTTACGTGCCTCCATCATCCGCAGCCTGCTATTGGTCTCCTCTCTGCTCCTGTGTCAGCACATAGCTGCTATAAACTCTGTATCTTTTTAAACAGTGGGCGGTCCGCTTTCAGATAAAAGTGGTCTCTGCGGCGGTTCACTCCCCGGTGGTCTCCATCGCTTAGCGGAGCCGTCGTAGCGGCAGAGCCAATCGGGTGCTCTCCCCTCTGAGACATGGAGACGAGTGAGGGAAAGATGGCCCCTACTCTGCTCCATACCGTTGGATGACGGAAGCAATGTCAAACGTCACTTCCGCCAAATGGTCTTAAGGGGGGGGGGGGGGGACACCTTGTACTCATTGCTTTTAACCACTTTAAGTGGTTTGTAAACCCCATTAAAAAAATAAATAAAACTAGCTCATTAAGAATTACTAACCTTACATTGAATCCTCTGCAGTGGTCCTCGTATCCCCCTCCAGCTGGCGACATCTCTCCCGGGGGTTACTTCCGAGTATCGTGGCTCCAGCGCCGTGATTGGCTGGAGCCGCGATGACATCAATCCCACGCATGCACACAGGAGCCGCTGGTAACGGCACTCTGACTGAAGCAACAGCACGTACGTGCTGTTGCTTCAGTTTGCATGTGCTGAGGACATCGGCACATGCAGGGGACAGGGGATATCTCCTAAACTGTGCAGGTTTAAGAGATATCCTGGTTAGCTACAGGTAAGCCTTAATATAGGCTTACCTGTAGCATAAAGTGGTTGTAAAGGGTTTACAACCACTTTAAAGGACCAGCTGCCGCAGTTGTACTGTGGCAGGTTGGCTCCCCTGCGCAAATTGCCACAATTGTACGTCGGCTCGAGCAGATGCCGGCAGCGCACTCTCGCAACCACTGCGGGAGCGTGCCCACAGGTCGGGCGGACTCAATGTACGCCAGCGACCTACGATCGCCCAGTACAGATGCAGAATGGGGGATCTGCCTTTGTAAACAATAAAGTCACAGTGAGAAAAAAAACTATCAAAAATCAACACATTCTAGTTCATCTGAATACATTTTAATTAAAATATTATTTTAAAAAATAAATACATTTTTTACTTGATTACTATCACAAGGGGTTAATAAGCCCCTCCCTGATGCGATAGCATTGGGCAGGTGACAGGTACTCTTTATGGAACATGATGATATTTATGGGCCTGACCAATGACAGAGTCACTTTGTATCCAATTACAGTACAGAGGAGCAGAGCCTCTCCTCACCAGATACAGGGAACCCTCCTCATACTCCTACAAACATACAGAATAGGAGGAGATTGTGGTGTTCGGTTGCTCAGGAGCAGAGCCGTCCTGGGGGGACATACCTCCGACCACACCGACTGTCCGTGGGAACGGAAAAAGCAGCACAGACGAGACTCTTCAAGGCTGCGGTCCTCTCACACAGTTCTCTGAGGCGCAGGCTCCTCTTCTCTCTCTCCCTCACACACACTTCAATGGTTCTTCCCTTCTCCCAGCGCGCCACTGCCGTTTTCAAATCTCGCTTCCCAGCCAACCAACGCGACTCCCTTACGTCATGTAGCGCGACACGCCGCACTGAATGCCGGGAGTTGCAGTCTAGTGTGTCTGGGAGGGGCTGCAGGGGAGCTGGGCGGAGTTTATGCTGTCACATGGTCAGCACTCGCTAGACAGGATGAAGTTGGAGCATTGACGCATCTGTTGTGTGTTATAGAGTCGACTGCCCTAATTCTGAGACAAGCAGCAGTCAGAACTCCATTGCAATGCATACTAGCCAGTGGCATAGCGTGGGTTGTCAGCACCCGGGGCAGGGCAAGAGATTTGCGCCCCCAAACCCACATATTTTTAGCACTCTCTGGGTCCCTTCCGATCGTACAGTAGTACTGACAAACCTGATTCCTACACCGACCTACCTGACCACTATACTAACCTGAGAAACATCAATGAACTAGAAAAATGGACTTTAGGCGGCACATGGATAAATCTTGTAAAAAACTAACGGTATTTATTTTTTAAACAGAGTATTGAAAAATATTAACATTAAAACAATAACAGTTTGTTTATACTTGGATACAGGACTTAGGTTCACGTTTTAACAATGTTTCAAAGTATATACCATACAGGCATTCCACCTTAGTTGGAAATCAATCCCAACAAACCAAGGACTGGAGAAAAGGTGATCGTGTGAAGCACATTGGCGAGAGCCAGAGGTCCAATGTATCGTATGTAGTTTTAACTTGCTCTACTAGTTTCACAATTTTATCGCTTCTTCAGGAGCACAGTAATAGATAGGATAGTGTGTTGCCCATAGCACCACACTCCTAGGTAAAATTAGAGTGGCTATTTGTCAGTAGCAACTAGCCAGCCATGATAAGAATCACAATAGATGACAGCTGAGTATACTGCCGGGTAAAGGCTGCTAAATGCAGCAACGGGTACTGTCCTCCAGAGTGTCCTCCTCTCGCCAATGTGCTTCACACGATCACCTTTTCTCCAGTCCTTGGTTTGTTGGGATTGATTTCCAACTAAGATGGAATGCCTGTATGGTATATACTTTGAAACATTGTTAAAACGTGAACCTAAGTCCTGTATCCAAGTATAAACAAACTGTTATTGTTTTAATGTTTATATGTATTTTTTCAATACTCTGTTTAAAAAATAAATACCCTTAGTTTTTTACAAGATTTATCCATGTGCCGCCTAAAGTCCATTTTTCTAGTTCATTGATGTTTCTCCTGTAATATTGGGACGTTGGCACATTTATATATGTGCATCCACAGTGTCACCCTGTGAGGATGCACGTTAAGCAATTATTTCACTATACTAACCTACCTGATTCCTATACTGACCTGCCTGATTCCTACACTGACCACTACACTGACCTATCTGATTCCTATACTGACCTACCTTATTCCTACACCTGTCCACTACACACATTATTATTGCTCACTGATTGGTTGCTAGTAGTGATAAGCCGAACACCCCCGGGTTCGGTTCGCACCAGAACCCGCGAACGGACCGAAAGTTCGCACGAACTTTAGAACCCTATTAAATACAATGGATGCGAACGTTCGAAATCTAAAGTGCTAATTATAACGACTATTATGCATGTTATTGTCCTAAAAAGGGTTTGGGAACCCGGGTTCTGCACCAGGGGACATGTATCAATGCAAAAAGAAGTTTTAAAAACGGTCGTTTTTTGGGAGCAGTCATTTTAATGATGCATAAAGTGAAAAAAAAAAAGTCAAATACTCCTTTAAATATCGTACCTGGGGGGTGTCTAAAGTATGCCTGTGAAGTGCCACGTGTTTCCCGTGTTTAGAACTGTCCCTGCACAAAATTACATTTCTAAAGGAAAAAAAGCCATTTAAAACTGCTTGCGGCTTTAATGTAATGTCTGGTCCCGGTAATATGAATGAAAATCTTTAAGAAAAATGGCATAGCTACCCCATCACAGCCCCCCCCCCCCCCCTACCCCAGCCCATTACCAGCCCCTTTGGGTCTTGTATGGATATTAAGGGGAACCCCGCACACAAAATAAAAAAGGCCCTATATACTCTGAACAGCTGTATACAGGCGGTGCATACAAGACAGGGACTGTAGGTTTGTTCTTATGTAGAATCTGTTTGTAATTTTGAACAGGTACATTGTTTAAGTGTAGCTCCAGCCAAAAAAATCTATTTTTAAGCTTTTTGGAAAACATAGGGAAGGGTTATCACCTGTGTAACATTTGTTTTGCTGTCTGTACAGTGTGCACCTGTTCAGAACAGTTCATCTCACTTTCCGTCCTAATGACAAATGTTTTTTGAAAATTTGGGTTTTTTATTGAAACAAGAATTGGTGATAAAGCATCAGTGGAGAGGAGACACTTTTTTTCCCATATTAACTCTTACAGGAGAGAATTTGCCTTCCTAGGGGTAGATTTCCTCTCACTTCCTGTTGTATCCTTCCGTTTGCAAGGAGGAGTCGTTTGTAAGTTGGATGTTTGAAAGTAGGGGCCTGCCGTATATACTAAGCTGAAATTTGCCCCTTACATGTTGGTGTTGCCACAACACTGGGAGCCCTCACAGTTACTCTTGGTGGGCGCAGGAATGTGCCCTGCTGTGAATTATTAGATCAAGAATTGTAATTGCATGCCCCTGTTGAACAGAGGCTGAAAAATTGGGCCTTTGGTGGTGGTGGTGGTGATGTTGACACAACACTGTAAGGCCTCACAGTTACTCTTGGTGGGCGCAGGAATGGGCCCCGCTGTGAATTATTAGATCAAGAATTGTAATTGCATGCCCCTGTTGAACAGGGGTTGAAAAATTGGGCCTTTGGTGGTGGTGGTGGTGGTGTTGACACAACACTGTAAGGCCTCACAGTTACTCTTGGTGGGCGCAGGAATGGGCCCTGCTGTGAATTATTAGATCAAGAATTGTAATTACATGCCCCTGTTAAACAGGGGCAGAAAAATTGGGCCTTAGGCACTGGTGCCACAACACTGCAACCCCTCACAGATACTGTACTTGGAGCACAGCAATGAGCCCTGTTGCAAAGTATTGCATCAAAAATTGTAATTACACGCCCCTGTTAAACAGGGGCTGAAAAATTGGGCCTTAAGCACTGGTGCTGGTGCCACGACACTGCAACCTCTCCCAGATACTCTAGTTGGAGTGCAGGAATGAGCCCTGCTGCAAAACATTGCATAAAAAATTGTAATTACATGCCCCTATTAAACAGGGGCTGAAAAATTGGGCCTTAGCCACTGGTGGCGGCACCCAGAAACAAAAATGTTCTTCCAAGCTATCATCATCAATCGGATCATTGAGGAGGAGGAGGATAGTCAGTCAACATAACAGGACAGTCTCTCAGCATCAGCATCAGTCTTGAAGGGATGTGACATTTGAAAATAAATTAGTCTGTTATATCAGCTTCAGGTGTTTGGTAGCTGGTGGTGATCCAAGACTGGTTCATCTTTATGAAGGTCAGTCAATCAACAGAGTCGGTGGACAGGCGCACCCTGTGATCCGTGACAAATCCTCCAGCAGCACTGAATGTGCGTTCTGAAAGAACGCTGGATGCAGGACAGGCCAGTAGCTCAATTGCATACTGTGCAAGCTCTGGCCAGTGATCCATCCTCAAGACCCAGTAAGCCAGAGGATTTTCGGTGGGGAAGGTGTCCAAGTCTGACCTTGCCCCTAGGTATTCCTGCACCATGTATATCAGACGCTGGCGATGGTTGCTGGAACCGATCATACCTTGGGGCTGCGGACTAAAGAATTGTCTGAACGCATCGGTCAGACGGCCACCTTCCCCACCGCTCCTTCTTTGACTGACCGAAGCCTCAGCAACTCGTTGTCCAGGACCAGGAGTTTGTAACCTCCCAGTCTCTGGGAACGCGTTGCACAGACCTTTCTGCAAGGCCTCCCGGAGTTGTCTCATCCTCTGCTCCCTCTGCGACGGTAAGATAAGGTCCGCAACCTTACTCTTGTACTGTGGATCAAGGAGAGTGGCCAGCCAGTAATGGTCCCTCTCCTTGATCTGAAGAATACGAGGATCCTTCCGCAGACTTTGCAGGATCAGGGAGGCCATGCAGCGTAGGTTAGCTGAGGCATTCGGTCCGGAGTCCTCTGGGTCACTAAGGACGACATGATCCGCAGCCACCTCCTCCCAGCCACGTACAAGTCCACTGGTTTCTTGGGACTGTAAATCATCCCTAAAAGACTGCTGCTGATGATGCTGAGTGCCAGGCTCCACCTCCATGCTGACACAATCCTCCTCCTCCTCCTCTTCCTGTGCAATGGGTGGGACAGAAGGAACACTGTCTGGGTAAAGGGGGCCTTGAGAGGCAAGGAAGTCCTCCTCTTCCTGCCTCTGTTCTGCCTCAAGTGCCCTGTCCATTATTCCACGCAGCGTATGTTCCAACAGGTGGACAAGAGGTACAGTGTCACTGATGCATGCACTGTCACTGCTCACCATCCTCGTGACCTCCTCAAATGGTGCCAGGACAGTGCATGCATCCCTGATCATGCCCCACTGGCGTGGTGAAAAAAAACAGAGCTCCCCTGACCCTGTCCTGGTGCCGTAGTCGCACAGGTACTCATTGATGGCCCTCTGCTGCGTGTACAGCCGCTGCAGCATGGCCAATGTTGAGTTCCACCTGGTGGGCATGTCACATATAAGGCGGTTCTTGGGCAGGTTCAACTCCTTTTGCAGCTCAGCCAGGCGAGCACTGGCATTATAAGATCTGCGGAAATTCACACAGACTTTCCTGGCCTGCCTCAGGACATCCTGTAAGCCCGGGTACCTGCCCAAGAACCGCTGCACCACCAAGTTAAGGACGTGAGCCACACAGGGCACATGGGTCAGTTGTCCCTGTCGGAGAGCGGAGAGGAGGTTGGTGCCATTGTCGCAAACTACCATTCCTGGCTTAAGCTGGCGTGGCGTTAACCACCTCTCGGCCTGCCCCTGCAGAGCAGACAGAACCTCTGCCCCAGTGTGGCTCCTGTCCCCCAAACACACCAGCGCAAGCACGGCATGGCATCTTTTTGCCTGCGTACTTGCGTAGCCCCTTGAACGCCTATGGAGCACCGCTGGTTCCGAGGACAAAGCACAGGAAGAGGCCATGGAGGAAGAAGAAGAGGAGGGGGTGGAGGAGAGAGGTGTGTCACAACCAGTAGTAGCATTTTGGAGGCGTGGCGGCGGAACAACCTCCAACACTACTGCACCTTGTCCTGCATCCTTCCCAGCTGCCAAAAGAGTGACCCAATGGGCCGTGAAAGAAAGGTAACGTCCCTGTCCATGCCTGCTGGACCATGAGTCAGCGGTAATATGCACCTTATTGCTGACCGCCCTGTCCAGCGAGGCCAAGACATTGCCTTCCACATGCCGGTAGAGAGCCAGAATCGCCTTCCGTGAGAAAAAGTGGCGTTTGGGAACCTGCCACTGAGGAACCGCACATTGCACAAACTCACGGAAGGGGGCCGAGTCTACCAACTGAAAAGGCAGCAGTTGAAGCGCTAGCAATTTAGCCAAGCTAGCATTCAACCGCTGGGCATGTGGATGGCTGGGAGTGAACTTCTTTCGACGGTCCAGCAGCTGGGGCAGGGAAATTTGCCTGCTAGAATCGGACGTCGGTGTACTGCTAGCAGAGTGCCCGCAAGTACTTGGCTGTGACACACCTAATTCTACACCTTCATTCCTCTCAGTGCAGGTTTCAGAGAGGACTGAAGGTATAGTGGGGTTGGAGATCCCAGCTGATGCGGTGCAAGGAGAGGTCCGCTTTGTTCTTTGGTGTGGGTCTTTAAGGTAGGCTTGCCAACGAGCTGCATGGCAGGTCAACATATGTCTGGTCAAGCATGTGGTGCCCAAGCGGGTGATGTTTTGGCCACGCGATATACGCTTGAGACATATGTTGCAAACAGCAGCTTTGCGATCTGATGCACTTGACTCAAAAAAGGCCCACACCAAAGAACTTTTTGAATAACGGGCAGAGGCAGCGCCCTGCACAGGCGGAGCTCTGCGGTGTGATTCCGTCGGTGTGCTGCCCTTACGCTGGCCCCCCGAGGGCATCCTGCCTCGTTGGAGATGTGCCTCCTCCTCATCCTCCTCCTCCTCCTCCTCTCTCCTATTAGGCACCCACGTGGAGTCAGTGACCTCATCATCCCTCCCTCCTCATCACTGGAGCCAATCTGGCAGTATGCTGCAGCTGCTGGAACATGACTGCCAGATTGGTGTCCTTCTTGAGCATCCCCTCTCTCTGCTCTCACGCTACTGCCTTCCTCTAGCTGGGTATCATCATCAGACCCTTCGAAACGCTGGGCATCCTCCTGGAGCATGTACCCAACACTGTGCTCAAACAGTTCGGGGGACTTCTCAGGAGGACATGGTTGGTCTAGGGAAGGAGTGACTGATGATGACATTGATACCAGGGAAGAGGACACTTTGGAAGCTGCTTTGCCAGTACCCTGAGCCTGGGTGAGAGAGGATGAGGAGGATGAGGAGGGCTTGGTCATCCACTCTACCAAGTCTTTGGCATGATGCGGCTCAACACATCCAGCTGCCGAAAAGAAGGACAAGCGTGTCCCATGGCCACGTGCTGATGGCGATGCACCGCGTCCACGACCAGCACTGTTGTCTCTAGACACAGAGCCTGCTTGCCCTCTTTTATTGGCTCCTGACTGTCTGCCTCTCCTTGATTGCCTTCCAGACATTCTAATGGCCTGCAGGGAAATGGGAAAAGCAGCAATAAGGCCTAGCTTCAGGAGTATATTTTGCAGGAATCACACTACGCCTGCTGTAGGTGCTGCAAATGCCTGTTGGTGTAACACACCAGGAAAAAGCAGCAATACAGGCTAACTTCAGGTGTAATATGATCAGGAGGCACACTCCGCCCGCTGTAAGTGCTGCAAATGCCTGTTGGTGTAACACACCAGGAAAAAGCAGCAATACAGGCTAACTTCAGGTGTAATATGATCAGGAGGCACACTCCGCCCGCTGTAAGTGCTGCAAATGCCTGTTGGTGTAACACACCAGGAAAAAGCAGCAATACAGGCTAACTTCAGGTGTAATATGATCAGGAGGCACACTCCGCCCGCTGTAAGTGCTGCAAATGCCTGTTGGTGTAACACACCAGGAAAAAGCAGCAATACAGGCTAACTTCAGGTGTAATATGATCAGGAGGCACACTCCGCCCGCTGTAAGTGCTGCAAATGCCTGTTGGTGTAACACACCAGGAAAAAGCAGCAATACAGGCTCACTTCAGGTGTAATATGATCAGGAGGCACACTCCGCCCGCTGTAAGTGCTGCAAATGCCTGTTGGTGTAACACACCAGGAAAAAGCAGCAATAAAGGCTAACTTCAGGTGTAATATGATCAGGAGGCACACTCCGCCCGCTGTAAGTGCTGCAAATGCCTGTTGGTGTAACACACCAGGAAAACGCAGCAATACAGGCTAACTTCAGGTGTATAAGGTGCAGGAGGCTTAGCAACAATGACACTGACACTGTCCCCTGCCTATCCTTCTCTCTCCCTGCACACAAGGTTTATCAAAGTATATGACACTGACACTCTCCCTGCCTATCCTTCTCTCTCCCTGCACACAAGGTTTAGCAAAGACCAAAGAATATGACACTGACACTGTCCCCTGCCTATCCTTCTCTCTCCCTGCACACAAGGTTTATCAAAGTATATGACACTGACACTCTCCCTGCCTATCCTTCTCTCTCCCTGCACACAAGGTTTAGCAAAGAATATGACACTGTTCCCTGCCTATCCTTCTCTCTCCCTGCACACAAGGTTTATCAAAGAATATGACACTGACACTCTCTCTGCCTATCCTTCTCTCTCCCTGCACACAAGGTTTAGCAAAGAATGTGACACTGACACTGTCCCCTGCCTATCCTTCTCTCTCCCTGCACAAGGTTTAGCAAAGAATATGACACTGACACTCTCCCTGCCTATCCTTCTCTCTCCCTACACACAAGTTTGAGGTACAAATAGCACTGACACTGTCCCTGCCTATGTAACTCTTTCCCTGCGCCGGAACACACTACACAAGGCTGCCGCGCTGGCGGCCTTTTATAGTGTGGGGCGTGTGCTAAACCCCCTGAGCTATAATTTGCCACAGGCAACCTGCCTGTGGCCAATTATGGCTCTCCTAGCTGCCGGCACTGTGATTGGCCAAGCATGCGGGGTCACAGTGCATGCTTGGCCAATCACAGCGCCGGGATTGCACTGCGATGGCACAGTGTATTGTGGGCCGTTCGCGTCACACGAATTTGGCGCGAACGGCCCAAATCGTTCGATGTTCGCCGAACGGTCGAACAGCCGATGTTCGAGTCGAACTTATGTTCGACTCGAACACCGAGCTCATCCCTAGTTGCTAGACAATACTGTACATAATTACCGCTTACCCAATGTTTGCTAGAGGTTACTGCACATTATTACTACAAACTGGTTGCTAGAGGTTACTGCAAATTATTATTGCTCACTGATTGCTTGCTAGAGATTACAGCAGATCATTACTGTTCATTGATAAGTTGCTGAAGGTTACTGCACATCATTACCACTCACTGGTTGCTAGAGGTTACTGCATATTATTAATGCTCCCTAATTGGTTACTAGACATTGCAGCACATCATTAGGGCTCACTGATTGGTTGCTAGAGTTTACAGCACATTTTTACAACCCACTGATTTGTTGCTTAAGGTTACAGCACATCCTCTCACTGCCTGCACACCACAGACTGTGGAAGTGACAGGACCCACCAATAGACAGAAAAGAAGAACTAGAACTAATTATTAGCAATGAGGGTTGAGGGGTTTGCTGTGTATGGAGTGCAAGGCTGAGGGATGCGCTTTGTACGGAATGCAGGGTTCAGAGGTGCGCTGTGTATGGAGTGCAGGGTTGAGAGGTGTGCTGTGTACAGAATGCAGGGTTTAGAGGTGCGCTGTGTACAGAATGCAGGGTTTAGAGGTTCGCTGTGTACGGAGTGTAGGGTTGAGGGGATGTGCTGTGTGCGGCCTGCAGGGTTGAGGGGGGTGTGCTTTGTGTGGCTTGCAGGGTTGAGGGGGGTGCGCTGTGTACATCCCCCCCCCCAATACAAAGCTCTCCGTCCCATAGATTTCAGTTCAGAACTCAGACCTATCCCTCCTCTGGCTGCCATCATCAACTCTGTAGAGGAGTACTCACAATGTCCGTGCAGCTGCCGGTAAGGAGGGGCTTCTGTCTGTGTGGATGATGCCTCATCCTCTTCCTCCTGGGCCCGGTTTCCTCCAGTCCTGGGGTGGTCGGTGCAGGGTCAGAGTGCCGGCGCTGCGTAGCAGCACACTGACAGGCACAGGCAGAACTCAGGAGAAGCGGTGGTGGTCAGAAGTCCGGGCTGTGGGGCGGGCTAAGTGGACAGATAGCATGTCGCATGAGCCGGGATCCTGTACCTCGTGCGTGGGGAGTGGTGTGTAATGGAGAGGATGAGTCGCCTGCCCTCCTCCATACTCCCTGCCCCCAATCTCCACGTGGTCACAATCCCTGGTATCATCATGGATGGTCTTCAGTGTTCATTTACTCACTGCTGTGTCAGTGTCACCGCTGGAGCCTAAGCCAAGACTGCACCGCAACTTCTTCCTGATAGCAAAACGGAAGAGCTCACAGTCTCCTAGTGCAGGAGAAGAGCTTCAGGTAACCTGCCGCTGCACCCCTCTAAATTTTGCGCTCGGGGCAACCGCCCCCCTGGCCCCCCCACACTACGCCACTGATACTAGCACATTATGACTTACTGCCTGGTGACTTTTATTTTTTTTAATGCGGTTTACTACCTCTTTAACAACTGTTTTTTTAGCAGACACCCTAGGGAATAAAATGGCGGTTGTTGCAACTTTTTATCTCACACGGTATTTGCGCAACAATTTTTCAAACGCTTTTAAAAAAAAAACTTCCATGAATTAAAAAATAACAAAACAGTAAAGTTAGCCCAATTTTTTGTATAATGTGAAAGATTATGTTACGCTGAGTAAATATATACCCAGCATGTCACGCTTTAAAATTGCGCACACTCGTGGAATGGCGCCAACCTTCAGTTCTTAAAAATCTCCATAGGCGACGCTTTACATTTTTTCACAGATGAAAATTTTTAACAGGGGTCTAGTGCTAGAATTGTTGCTTGCGCTCTAATGCACGCGCTGATAACTCACATGTGTGGTTTAAACGGCATTTACATATGTGGGTGAGACTTACGTGTGCGTTCACTTCTGAGCGCGAGCTACCGGGGACAGGGGCTTTTTCATTTTTTTTTACTTTATTTTTTTTACACTTTCTTTTACATTTTTTTTTTTGATCACTTTTATTCCTATTACAAGGAATGTAAACATCCCTTGTAATAGGAATGGTTCTTGACAGGTCCTCTTTATGGAGAGATGTGGGGTCAATAAGACCCCACGACTCTCCTCCAGGCTGAAAAGCATAAGATCGAAAAAAAAACCTCACAATCTCATGCTTACCAGCCGCAAACGCGGCTTTGTTTTTAACCGCGGCCCAGACGTGATGTCATAACGTTGCGCCTGGGCCTCTGACGGTCATAGAGATGACTGGTGACCATGAGGTCACCTGAAATCTCTATGGTCATCATCTGGTGGCGGCCAATTCTTTCTCCAGGTCCCCATTGGCACGGGAGAGCCCGGCGGAGAAGCACTGGATGGAGGCGGGGATGTCCCCTCCCGTCGCCTGTAAGAACTATCAAGCAGCGGATCTGCCGCTATGATCTTTCTTATGGTGCACAGAATCACCGGCTGAAGACGAGGATATCTGAATGATGCCTGTAGCTGCGGCATCGTTCAGATATTCCCACTGAAAGTCAAGGACGTCATATGACGGCTTTGGGCTGGAAGTGGTTAATATACTGTATGTATATATGCAAAGTTCTCTGTCTTGGACAGCTGTCACCAAAATAAGTGTCTCTATCTAAAAAGACATGCACTTCCTGACAATTAAAAATTGTAGGCCTCATGCACACTGCTGCTGTTAACCACTTCAGCTCTGGAAGATTCACCCCCCTTCCTGACCAGGCCAGGCCATTTTTTGCAATACGGCACTGCGTTGCTTTAACTGACAATTGCTCGTGTGACGTTGTACCCAAATAAAATGACGTCCTTTTTTCCCCACAAATAGAGCTTTAATTTTGTGGTATCACCTCTGTGTTTTATTGTGTTTTGTGCACTATAAACAAAAAGAAAAACGACAATTTTGAAAAAAAAAACAATATTTTTTACTTTCTGCTATAAAACATATCCAATAAAAAAAAATGAAAAAAAAAAATTTCTTCATCAGTTTAGGCCAATATGTATTCTGCTACAAGTTTTTGGTTAAAAAAATATCCCAATAAACGTATATTGATTTGTTTGCGCAAAAGTTATGGCGTCTACAAACTATGGGATAGATTTATAAACGTTTTATTTTTTTTATTACTTTTACTAGTAATGGCGGCAATCAGCGATTTTTAGCAGGACTGTGACATTGCGGCAGACAAATATGACACTAACACGTTTTGGGAACCAGTGACACTAATTCAGTAATTAGTGCTAAAAAAAATGCACGGTTGCTGTACTAATGACACTAGCAGGGAAGGGGTTAACATCAGGGGCGATCAAAGGGTTAAATGTGTTCCCTGGGAGTGCTTTCTTACTGTGTGGGGGATAGGTTAACTGTAGGAAGACAGAGATCCGTGTTCCTGCTTAGCAGAAACACAAGATCTCTGACTTCCTTACTAACAGAACAGCGATCTGCCTTCTGCCTCTCTCTAAATGGTTGCCGGGTTTCCGCCGGACCCGCTGATTGGCTCCTGCTGTCTCCGGCGACACGTGCGCCTTAGAGACAAAGGAAAAAAATCATGTACAGGTACATGATTTTGTGCTTAAGGGCCGCCCTGTCACAGTATATGTACGTGGGACGGTCCTCAAGCGGTTAAACTCACGTTTTGTGAGTTAGGGCATTTTTTTTAACAGCTCTTAAACTCCCCTCTATGTTATTCTACGTGTCTTCTTCTTTGTCGGGTGTTCTCCTTCATCCGCCGCCGCTCCCGCCAAAGACCCTCCTCCGATGCTTCATCCTGCTGATCTGTCCACGCCGATGTCAAGCATTTCCTAGATAACTATTGGGCGTCACATCACAGACCCATCATGGCCAGGGCGGTGAAGTCACAAGGGGGTGGGGCCTCCTGATGATGTAATTTGATTGCCACGCCCCATAGTTATCTAAGAAATGCTCGTCATCGGCGCGGACAGATCAGCGGGATGCAGCATTGGAGGAGGGTCTTCGACGGAGGAAGAACACCCGACAAAGAAGACAGGAGAAAGAAGAAGACCGGAAGAAGAAGCGAGAGAAGAAGACCGGAGGAAGAAGCGGGGAAGAAAAATACATTATTAATAAAGGACTTGTCAAAAACTGTCTATTGTCTTACTACACTACTTTTTTTTGGTGAATGGGTAGGGATACAATGTACCCGATACCCATTCACATAGGGGGGGGCGGGATCTGGGGGCCCCCTTGTTAAAGGGGGCTTCCAGATTCCGATAAGCCCCCTGCCCGGAGACCCCGATAACCAATGGCCAGGGTTGTCGGGAAGAGGCCCTTGTCCCCATCAACATGGGAGCAAGATGCTTTGGGGTGGGGGGTGCAGGGCTCCCCTGCCCCAAAGCACCCACACCCCCATGTTGAGGGCATGCAGTCTGGTATGGTTTAGGAGGGGGGGCACTCGCTCGTCTCCTCCCTTTCCTGACCTGTCGGGCTGCATGCTCGGATAAGGGTCTGGAATGGATTTTGGGGGGGGCCCCATGCCATTGTTTTTTCAATTTTGGCGTGATGGGGGCTCCAGGCTGTTTTTTTTTTAGACGGTAATTCTTTTTTTTTTTTACATTCAGCTGTCAGGGGAAGCCCGCTGACAGCTGATGACTCATCGGCTGTTAAGGACTCGGCAGCTGGCTTCCCAGCCCCTTCCTTAGCAGCCAGCTATAAACAGTGCAGTAAAAAAAACGCAAATCGCTACAAAATTGCGTGTCTAAAAACGCGCCAGGCACCGCAAAAAGCACTGCAGAAATGCTGAAAAGCAACATGCATAGATTTGAATCGAGCCTAATGCGGCGTTCACACGATCGTTTTTCATGCCATTTTTTAAACCGACGTTTTTCTCGTCGTTTTTTTCATGTTTCCTCTCAAGCCTGTCTTGCGTACACACGATAATTTTAAAAAACGTTCAAGCAAAGCGCAGTGACGTACAACACGTACAACGGCACTATAAAGGCGAAGTTCCGTTCGGATGGTGCCACCCTTCATGTTAGTAAAGTTTGTTGAGCGACGATTCACGCTTTTCAGCCTCCTGCTTTTCAGTCCGTTACAGGGTGACGAATGTGCTATCTCCATTACAAATGCTAGTTTTACCAGAACGTGCGCTCCCGTCTCATACTTGATTCTGAGCATGCGCGTTTTTTTTCACCTCGTCAAAGCATACACACCATCGTTTTTCACGTCGTTTAAAAAAACAACATGAAAAACGACGTGAAAAAATAGAGCATGTTCGAAATTTTTAATGGCCGTTTTTCACGTCGTTAAAAAAGCTCTGGAGCATACACACGATCGGTTTTAATGCCCATTTTTAAAAATTGCATTTTTAACGGCATGAAAAACGATCGTGTGTATGGGGCATTAGTCAATGATCACTGCCATTACTAGGAAAAAATAAAAATTCCAGTATCTATACCAGGCGCTATAACTTTCACGCAAACCAAATAATATACACTTATTTGTGATTTTTTACAATGTAGCAGAATACATATTGGCCTAAATTTATGAAGAAACGTGATTTAAAAAAAAAATTTTTTATTGGATATGTTTTATAGTAGAAAGTTAAAAACATTGGTTTTTTTTTATTGTCTGTCTTTTTTCATTTATAATCACAAAAATAAATAACCCAGTGGTGATCAAATACCACCAAAAGAAATCTCTATTTGTGTGAAAATAAATGATACAAAAATTAAATTTGGGTAGTCTTGCATGACCGAGCAATTGCCCGGTAAAGTAGCGCAGTGCTGAACTGCAAAAAATGCCCTGGTCATGAAGGGGTAAAACCTTCCGGAGGTCAAGTACTTACCTCTGTTCCAATGGTCTGACGACACTAGCATCTTCTCCCTGGCTTTTTCTGGGTGCCAGTCTTCAGACATCTTGATTGGCCAATGCGGGATGATGCAGTTTAGTCATCCCAGCACACGCATGCGCAGCTCAGTGTACATTTCACAGAGGATTGTGAACAGGTAGGTAGCTTTAATTTTATTGCAGAAGAGACATTTCATTATTCTTCTGCAATAAAGAACCTGCCTGTTCACAATTTTTAGTTCTGCTTTTAGGTTGGCCACTCCTGCTAATTGGCTGAAATTCTATTTGACGCCACACTGGTCAACAAAAGTCGGAGCCAGGTAAAAAGGAGCCGAGTGATTCTAAAGGAGTACACCCCTCATCCTGATTATTATTTAGTGACAAGGAAAGGAGGACGGGATTGTAACAGTGGTAGAAACAAATAGTACATATAGACCAGGGGTGCCCAACAAGTGGCCCGCGGAGCCCTCTGATGTGGCCCGCGACATCCTGCTCTGGGATGGAATAGAATAGAATACTGTTATTAAAGGTAAGTTTATTACTAAAATCACAGTGTATATATGGGCATATCTGTTCTGCAGTGGTTACTGGGCTGCTTTCAAACTGATCCACAGGTGCAGAGAAGTGCACCTGTGGGTTACCTGCACTGAGCCATAGACTTCTATTACCTGCAAGTTTGGTGTGTTTTCTGAAAGTGCACCACAACCTACAGGATGTAATAGAAGTCTATGGCAAAGTGCAGCTAACCTGCAGGAAAGCCACAGGTGAAGTGTGCGGCACCCGTGATGCGGGTTAACAACTGTGCATAAGTGTGAAAGCAGCCTTAGGCCCCTTTCACACGGTCAGTCTGACCAAATCGGACCCTCCATTCACCTCTAAGGAGTGGAAGGTGTAAATGGACTTGTGTCCGTTTACAAACGCCTACCTCCAATCCAATAAAAAAAAAGAGAGTAGAGTGGGCTCTATAGAGCCGAGTGGGCTGCCATCCACCCGTTACGCTCATTGTGGCCCGTGACCAGTTACCAACTCGCTTCAGTGGCCCTTGCTCTTTAAAAGGTTGGGCACCCCTGATATAGATAGTATATATATAAAAAAACTTATATTTTTATTAATACAAACATGTATGAAAAGGTTCAAGAAAAATTGGTTGTCCGAGCATATACTGGAAATGGTGGGTTGCTGGTTTCCCAAAATTCAAAAAAATGGTGGTTACAGTGAAGTGTCTTATCCCTACATGTTTCACCGAAATGGCTTCCTCAGGGGATTTATTCTGGGACCACCAGTCCGTAACCAAGCTCTGACATAAAATACAAAGACAATTGTTAGAATAGTACATCTCATATATAGACATACCCAAAAACTTGTTAATTTACATATACATGTTGCCGTGGCTTGTGAAATATAAACCAAATACCCACCTTTACCCTGCCGGAACGGAGGGAAAATGGATAAGATAACCCCACAAGAGTGGAAGAAAGGCCCAGAGATCAAGGTCGAGTGAAGAGGGGGGCCGTGTACAGCCACAGGGGGTAGATAGAGACCAGGCTATGAATAGTAAGCATAGGTTTAATACTATGCACAAAGTGGGGTTACCTCATCCATTTGGCCTCCGTCCCGGCGGGGTAAAGGTGGGTATTTGGTTTCTTTTTCACAAGCCACAGCAACATGCATATGTAAATTAACAAGTTTTTGGTTATGTCTATATATGAGATGTACTATTCTAACAATTGTTTTTGTATTTTATGTCAGAGCTGGGTTACGGACTGGTGGTCCCAGAATAAATCCCCTGAGGAAGCCATTTTGGCAAAACATGTAGGGATAGTACACTTCACTTGTGACCACCATTTTTTGAATTTTGGGAAACCAGCGACCCACCATTTCCAGTATATGCTCGGACAGCCAATTTTTATTGAACCTTTTCATAAATGTTTGTATTAATAAAAATATTTTTTTTTTATATATACTGTCTATATGTACTATTTGTTTCTACCACCGTTACAATCCCATCCTCCTTTCCTTGTCACTAAAAGTCGGAGCCAGGTGGAAGATTACCTGAACAGTGACTGCAGCCAATCAGATGCATTGGATATTCAGATAGCCATGGGTGCCAACAGTCAGAATCCAATAACTGGCAGGGGAGATTTGTCCATCTACACTATTCAGCATGGATGGAGGAATCTGTTGGCTTTCTTTCAGTCATCCAGCAGCGTAGATGAAAGAAATCTATGTGTGTATGGCCAGCTTTACGCGATCTAAAATGAGAACAAAATGGCTGGAGCATTCAGGATGGTCCGGGTCTTCTTCAGATCTTCTCCCGCTGGTGGGTGGTCATCAATAATACAGAGAGGAGTGCTGCTCTCTGTACTTGAAAATAAAGCAATAGATTCACTGTTCGGTTGGCTGTACATGGTTTACCTACCAAGTTATGGAGTGTGTTAGTACTTTGTTATGACCGAGACATGTAGTTAGAATGACTGTAGCTTATAAAAAAAAAAATGTAAAGCTTCATACAATAGAAGCCTGTGAACATTGTTGGAGGAAAGATATCTAGTTTGGGGAGGAAGGTTAGGGCGGGTTCACACTTCTCTGCAGGTAGTGATCATGACTGGGAGATGGTGCCTTGCGTTTTTACAATGCAAGGCAATGTATCCCACTTTTTTTCCCCCCTAAACTTTAATGAAAAGTCACAAAGGGGGAGATTTCCTAAAATTGGAGAGTGCAAAATCTGGTGCAGCTCTGTACAGGAACCAATCAGGTTTGTTTTTGGCAAAGCTTATTTGAACAAGCTGAAGTCAGAAGCTTATTGGCTACCATGTACAGCTGCACCAGATTTTGAAAATCACCCCCTCCCTGCCCTAGGGAGACAACATTACTCAGTATGGTTGCCACATTAGGACAGGAAGCATGTTAAAGCCAGGATTACCAGGTTAGAACAAATGAAAAAAAAAAAAGAAAACAAATGCAGCCACTACACGAGTAAGCTGCAATACAATCGGTTTTTGTTCTTGGTTTTGGATATGCCTTTAGCTGCCCCAACTGTGTAAGATTTTCTGGAATTCCAGTTGGCAGTTTGCCAACTTTTTGGCTTCTGTAAAAGTGATTCTATATCGAACCTTTTTGGATGAAGACCATTCTTAGTCTAAGAGAATCTTAAAAATGTAGTGTAGATTTTACTGCACTCCATCACACCCCCCACACTGCACCCAACACTCCATTCCATTAAACCCAGCACCCCACTAAATGGCACTCCACTATACACAACAAGGCACTCCATCACACCCCACACTACACTACACCACCAGTGGCGTATCCAGGGTATGGCAAGACATAGCAAGTGCCATGGGCGCTACATGAAGGGGGCGCTGGTGAGTGGCTGGCAGTCTACACACTGCTCAGAGATGACCCCAAGCAAAGCACACAGTCGGTGCTCTCCTCTCCATGAAGGTCTGGGAAAGTGTTTAGTGTGTGGGTCAGGTGACTCCCCCCCTCGGCACATCTGAGCAATGTTCTTCCTGCAGGGTGGGCGCTCACTCTCCGTGTATACGGGTGGGCAGCGGGAGGAAGTTGCTGCACATTAGAAGAGCGGAGTTGTTGCACAGCTGTGCCCCTCCCCCCCCCTATTACAACGATAGTCACGGCAATTGCAGAGCGATTCTCTGTGTGTGTGTGTGTGTGTCTCCCTTCCCCTCCTGTAAGCTCTCAGCTGCTGGAGGGATAGACACACAGAGAATCGCTCTGTACTGTGTGGAGAAGTGCTCACATGATGATATTTGAGTGTCCCGACTCCCGACCATCACAGGGAGGGGGGATATTTGCATCTTATCTCATCAGCCAATAAAACTTTGCCCATGTTGCAGCCCCTCCCACCCGCCACATTTTGACTTTACTTCCAGGAAGAAGCCAGAATCAGTCCTCAGTGTGCCAGCAGTAGGGATGAGCTTCGTGTTCGAGTCGAACATACGTTCGACTCGAACATCGGCTGTTCGATCGTTCGTCGAAGCTCGAACGATTTGGGCCGTTCGCGCCAAATTCGAGTGACGGGAACGGCCCACAATGCACTACGCCATCGCAGTGTCATCCAGGCGCTGTGATTGGCCAAGCATGCACTGTGACCCCGCATGCTTGGCCAATCACAGCGCCGGCAGCGAGGAGAGCAATGATTGGCCACAGGCAGGATGCCTGTGGCCAATTATTGCTGAGGGGGTTTAGTACACGCCCCACACTATAAAAGGCCGCCAGCGCGGCGGCCTTGTGTAATGTGTTCCGGAGCAGGGAAAGAGAAGCATAGGCAGGGACAGTGTCATTTTTTTCCTTTACTAATCCTGGATTCCTTGTGTTTAGGGACAGAGAAGGATAGGTAGGGAGAGTGTCAGTGTGTCATTCTGTGCTAAACCTTGTTTGTAGGGACAGAGAAGGACAGTGAGGGAAAGTGTCAGTGTGCTATTCTGTGCTAAATCTTGTTTGTAGGGACAGAGAAGGACAGTGAGGGAAAGTGTCAGTGTGCTATTCTGTGCTAATCCTTGTTTGTAGGGACAGAGAAGTCCCAAAATAAATCCTGGTCAAGTTGACCTCTGACTAAACATACAGGTTTCCTAACTAACAACTGGGATCAGCCTAGTGCTGTCCTAGTCCCTAAGTCCCTGGTTTAGTAAAAGTCCAAACAAATAGCCACACAGGCTTTGCCTCACCGCACAGGGGTTCACTCTCCCTAGACAGTCCACACAGGTCTGGTTCCAGGCATGAGCTAACATCTAATGAAGCTGGGAGTTCTTATAGAGGCCTAAATGAGCTGACAAGGTTCAGCTGGTCTCCTCATCTCTGTCTGCACGACGCCCCACACTCTCCCTAGAGGTATGAGTCATCCATGAGCCCACTAGCCTTATACAACTCTCCACCTAGTTGTATAAGTCGGCGTAAAGCCTGAATCTGGGCGAAATATATCTACCCCCCTGGATGCAACCAGGTGACTTTACCTTCCTGCTGTCACATACCCCCCCCTCTTGTTTTAACCTCGGGGTTGGAACACCAGCAATCAGGCATTCATGTACTCGAGACAAAGCATCCACATTCCCCATTTGAACGCCAGGGCGATGCTTTACTGTGAAGTTGAATTCCTGGAGGGCCAGGAACCACCTATTCACTCTTCTATTTGTTTCCTTGTTTTGAGCCATCCACTTTAACGGAGCGTGATCCGTAACCATGTCAAAGTGCCTACCTAGCAGGTAGTACCGAAGGGAATCTAGAGCCCACTTCACCGCTAAACACTCCTTTTCAACGGTGGCGTAATTTACCTCATGGGACTTCAACTTCCTGCTGAGGTAAATGACTGGGTGCTCTTCCCCGTTCCAGACCTGGGACAATACTGCTCCTAACCCCACATCTGACGCATCACTTTGTACGACAAAGTCTTTAGAGAAGTCGGGTGAGTACAACACTGGCTGGCTACATAAGGCTTGTTTCAAGAATTGGAATGCTGCCTCAGCCTCGGGGGTCCATTTAATCATGACCGACCCTTTCCCCTTCGTCAGGTTGGTTAGGGGCACAGCCTTAGAAGCAAAGTGGGGAATGAATCGCCGATAATACCCAGCGATTCCCAGAAAGGCTCGTACCTGCTTCTTGCTGTTGGGACGTGGCCAACTCTGGATGGCCTCGACTTTGTTGAGTTGGGGTTTTATTACTCCCCTCCCAATGGTGTACCCAAGATATTTGGCCTCCTCCTGCCCAATGGTACACTTCTTGGGGTTAGCCGTAAACCCCGCTTCCCGAACAGAGTCCAGGACTGCTTGCACTTTTGGCAGATGTGAGGCCCAATCTGTGCTATGGACAATTACGTCATCCAGGTAAGCCGCAGCATACTTCCGATGGGGCCTCAGCATCTGGTCCATTTTCCGCTGGAATGTGGCCGGCGCATTCTGTAACCCGAACGGCATTCTTTTATATTGGAACGCCCCGTCTGGGGTTACAAATGCGGTTTTCTCTTTGGCCATGGTTTTGGCCGAGGTATTTCGGAGAGGGATCGCTTCTGGATAACGGGTGGCATAGTCCATTATAACTAATATGTACTGGTGCCCCCTAGCGGACTTGATTATAGGACCTACCAAATCCATGGCGATCCTCTCAAACGGGACCTCAATGATGGGTAGAGGGACCAGCGGGCTACGGAAATGTGGCATCGGGGCCAACCTCTGACACACAGGGCAGGAGGAACAATAATTTTCTACGTCCTTCATCACCCCCGGCCAATAGAATCTCTGTAATACCCTCTCTCGGGTTTTCTCTGTCCCCAGATGACCTCCAAGAATGTGCCCATGGGCCAACTCCAACACCAACTTCCTGTAAGGTTTGGGCACCACAAGCTGCTCAACGGTTTCTTCTGCCCTTTTTGCCACCCGATACAGTAGGTCCTTCTCTACGCTGAAGTATGGGTAAGTGCAGGTATTATCTGGGTTCACTAACTCACCATCTATTTTCACTACGTTTTCCCGTGCCTTTATTAGGGCGGGGTCTTTCAACTGTTCTGTGGCAAAGTTTTCCCTGTGAACCTCAAGATCAGAAAACTCCACAGACGGTAGGTTTTCGTCTGAGGAGGTGGGCTCCTCTCCAGTTTCTTGAGTCTCCCCTGCCAATACTGATAAGGGAAATTCCGGAGAGTCCTCACCACTCTCAGGGGAGTTCTGGCTATCACATTCCTGGTACATAGGGGCACCAGTGAGGGGCTCAGGATCATCCCACAGTTCCCAGAACTTCGGAAAATCCCTTCCCACAATGGCGTCATGCGGTAACTGAGATACTAAGCCCACTGGATGAGAGAGGGTACCTTTGGGGGTCTCGAAACACACTGTAGTCACTGGATACTCTCGGGTGTCCCCATGCACACAAATAACAGCTACCTTGCTATTCCCAGAGACCTCTGTTTTAACTAACTCAGCCTTTATCAGGGTCACAAGGCTACCTGAATCCAGCAATACCACAACATTTCTACCATTAACACACATTTTGTATAAATGTTTCTCAGTTCCTCGAATGGCAGTGCATGCGACTGTCGCACACAGCGACTGACGTCTGCCCGTCAGAAAGTCACACTGCATGGGTTCCTCCACAACCGGGCAATTGGCTGCAATATGTCCCGCTTGCCGGCAGCGGTAGCAAACGATCCTTCTTGCCGCCTCTTGAGCCGCTGATTTCCCCGGCTGTTCTCGCCAAACTTGGGGTAGAGCTCCCACCCTCTCACTCTCTCCACCCTCACCCCTTGGAATCCTCTTATCCGCCCCTGGGGATGGTCTGGTCTTAGGGTGGAAAGTCCGAGTGTCTCTGGAAGAGGCCGTCAGGTTCTCTGTAGCCAAGTATTTCTCCACACGATCCACAAGACCATCGGCCGTCTCTGGGTCTCCATGGCTTACCCACTTTTGGATGGCAGTAGGAAGAGCTCTCAAAAACCGATCCATTACAACACGTTCCACAATCTTTGGTGCGGACAAAGTCTCTGGCTGTAGCCACTTTCTGCTCAGGTGAATGAGATCATACATTTGAGACCTGGGGGGTTTTCCAAGCTGGAAAGTCCAGTTATGCACACGCTGAGCCCGGACAGCCTGGGTGACACCCAGCCTTGCCAATATTTCAGCTTTTAGCATCACATAGTCTTTTGCTTGGTTAGGCTCTAGGTCATAGTAAGCTTTCTGCGATTCACCAGTTAACAGAGGAGCCACCAGTCCAGCCCACTGCTCCTCAGGCCACTTTTCTCTTTCAGCGGTCCTTTCAAATGTGGTCAAAAATACCTCTGGATCATCCTCTCCAGTCATTTTTGTCAATAAACGACTCACCCCAAAGGACGCGGTATTAGTGGGACGGCTTTCCTCACTGGTCTGCGGACGTTGCTGCATTACTGCTTCCATCTGTTGTTGTAGTCTCTGCTCTTGCTTCTGCAACAGGTCTATGAAGCGGGCCTCAGATTGCTGCTGGGCTCGTTGCTGAGCCTCCAGACTCTGTTGCAAAGTTGCGTTTGTCTGCTGCTGGGCTGCAAGGCTCCTTTGCAAACCTGCATTTGTCTGCTGTTGATTGGCATTTGCTAGAGCCAGCTGCTTCAGTATCTCCTCCATGCTGGCTTAAAAAAAACTGCCACTGGTTCTCCACCAACTGTGAGGGGGTTAGCTCGGCAGCGGGTGTGTGTGACCCCCGGGATGAGCTCCCCACACAAAACAGGCCCAGCAAACGGAGGTTGTGGTTTTCAAAATCAAAAAAAAGGTGCGGTTTATTTTCTATTTACAGTGACAAAACACAGCAAAGCAAAAGAAACATAACCAAAATAAATCCTGGTCAAGTTGACCTCTGACTAAACATACAGGTTTCCTAACTAACAACTGGGATCAGCCTAGTGCTGTCCTAGTCCCTAAGTCCCTGGTTTAGTAAAAGTCCAAACAAATAGCCACACAGGCTTTGCCTCACCGCACAGGGGTTCACTCTCCCTAGACAGTCCACACAGGTCTGGTTCCAGGCATGAGCTAACATCTAATGAAGCTGGGAGTTCTTATAGAGGCCTAAATGAGCTGACAAGGTTCAGCTGGTCTCCTCATCTCTGTCTGCACGACGCCCCACACTCTCCCTAGAGGTATGAGTCATCCATGAGCCCACTAGCCTTATACAACTCTCCACCTAGTTGTATAAGTCGGCGTAAAGCCTGAATCTGGGCGAAATATATCTACCCCCCTGGATGCAACCAGGTGACTTTACCTTCCTGCTGTCACAATATATATATATATATTGTGAGGGGGTTAGCTCGGCAGCGGGTGTGTGTGACCCCCGGGATGGGCTCCCCACACAAAACAGGCCCAGCAAACGGAGGTTGTGGTTTTCAAAATCAAAAAGGTGCAGTTTATTTTCTATTTACAGTGACAAAACACAGCAAAGCAAAAGAAACATAACCAAAATAAATCCTGGTCAAGTTGACCTCTGACTAAACATACAGGTTTCCTAACTAACAACTGGGATCAGCCTAGTGCTGTCCTAGTCCCTAAGTCCCTGGTTTTAAATGTCCAAGCAAATAGCCACACAGGCTTTGTCTCACCGCACAGGGGTTCACTCTCCCTAGACAGTCCACACAGGTCTGGTTCCAGGCATGAGCTAACATCTAATGAAGCTGGGAGTTCTTATAGAGGCCTAAATGAGCTGACAAGCTTCAGCTGGTCTCATCAACTCCCTGTCTGTACGACGCCCCACACTCTCCCTAGAGGTATGAGTCATCCATGAGCCCACTAGCCTTAGCTGGGCTTATACAACTCTCCACCTAGTTGTATAAGTCGGCGTAAAGCCTGAATCTGGGCGAAATATATCTACCCCCCTGGATGCAACCAGGTGACTTTACCTTCCTGCTGTCACATACCCCCCCCTCTTGTTTTAACCTCGGGGTTGGAACACCAGCAATCAGGCATTCATGTACTCGAGACAAAGCATCCACATTCCCCATTTGAACGCCAGGGCGATGCTTTACTGTGAAGTTGAATTCCTGGAGGGCCAGGAACCACCTATTCACTCTTCTATTTGTTTCCTTGTTTTGAGCCATCCACTTTAACGGAGCGTGATCCGTAACCATGTCAAAGTGCCTACCTAGCAGGTAGTACCGAAGGGAATCTAGAGCCCACTTCACCGCTAAACACTCCTTTTCAACGGTGGCGTAATTTACCTCATGGGACTTCAATTTCCTGCTGAGGTAAATGACTGGGTGCTCTTCCCCGTTCCAGACCTGGGACAATACTGCTCCTAACCCCACATCTGACGCATCACTTTGTACGACAAAGTCTTTAGAGAAGTCGGGTGAGTACAACACTGGCTGGCTACATAAGGCTTGTTTCAAGAATTGGAATGCTGCCTCAGCCTCGGGGGTCCATTTAATCATGACCGACCCTTTCCCCTTCGTTAGGTTGGTTAGGGGCACAGCCTTAGAAGCAAAGTGGGGAATGAATCGCCGATAATACCCAGCGATTCCCAGAAAGGCTCGTACCTGCTTCTTGCTGTTGGGACGTGGCCAACTCTGGATGGCCTCGACTTTGTTGAGTTGGGGTTTTATTACTCCCCTCCCAATGGTGTACCCAAGATATTTGGCCTCCTCCTGCCCAATGGTACACTTCTTGGGGTTAGCCGTAAACCCCGCTTCCCAAACAGAGTCCAGGACTGCTTGCACTTTTGGCAGATGTGAGGCCCAATCTGTGCTATGGACAATTACGTCATCCAGGTAAGCCGCAGCATACTTCCGATGGGGCCTCAGCATCTGGTCCATTTTCCGCTGGAATGTGGCCGGCGCATTCTGTAACCCGAACGGCATTCTTTTATATTGGAACGCCCCGTCTGGGGTTACAAATGCGGTTTTCTCTTTGGCCAATTTGGCCAGGGGGATTTGCCAATACCCTTTTGTGAGGTCAAGAGTCGTCATGTATCGGGCTGTTCCCAGCCGGTCGATCAACTCATCTATACGTGGCATGGGGTAGGTGTCAAACTTTGTAACTTTGTTCAACTGACGAAAATCGTTACAAAATCGCCAGCTCCCATCCGGTTTAGGCACCAACACAATGGGACTAGACCAATCACTTTGGGACTCCTCTATCACCCCTAAGTTCAGCATTTTCTGTACTTCCTCCCGTATTGCCTCCCGTCGGGCCTCTGGGATCCGATAGGGTTTTAACTTCACCCTTTCACCGGGCGGGGTAATGATGTCATGCTCTACCCCAAATGTTTGTCCCGGCAGCTCAGAGAATACCTCCTTGTTGCGAAGCACAAACTCCTTAACCTCCTGTTGTTGGGGTTGTGACAAGGTGGCTGCTATTCCAACCTCAGGAATGACGCAACCAGTTTGAGCTGGTGACCAAGTGTCTGCGACTAGGGACTCTCTATCCCTCCAGGCTTTCAACAGATTAACGTGATAGATCTGTTCGGGCTTTCGCCTTCCTGGTTGTCTGACCTTGTAATTCACTTCGCTCACTTTTTCCATTATCTCGTAGGGGCCTTGCCATTTGGCAAGGAATTTACTTTCAACCGTAGGGACAAGTACCAGTATCCTATCCCCCGGGGAAAAGGTACGGGTCTTGGCTCCACGGTTGTACACTCTCTGCTGTGCTAACTGCGCTTGGGCCAAATGTTCCTTCACGATGGGCATTACCTGTGCAATTCGGTCTTGCATCAGGGCGACATGCTCAATCACACTCCTGTGGGGAGAACTCTCACTTTCCCAAGTTTCCTTGGCAATATCCAACAGCCCTCTTGGGTGTCTCCCATACAGTAACTCAAAGGGGGAGAATCCCGTAGAGGATTGGGGCACCTCCCTAATAGCAAACATCAGATAAGGAAGTAGACAGTCCCAATCCTTTCCATCTCTATCCACCACTTTCTTCAACATTTGTTTTAGGGTTTTGTTGAATCTTTCAACCAGCCCATCGGTCTGGGGGTGATACACAGATGTACGTAATTGCGTCACTTTGAACAATTTACACAGCTCCTTCATAACCCGGGACATAAAGGGTGTACCTTGGTCCGTAAGCAGTTCTTTACAAATACCCACCCGGCTAAACACAAGAGATAGCTCTTTGGCTATGGTTTTGGCCGAGGTATTTCGGAGAGGGATCGCTTCTGGATAACGGGTGGCATAGTCCATTATAACTAATATGTACTGGTGCCCCCTAGCGGACTTGATTATAGGACCTACCAAATCCATGGCGATCCTCTCAAACGGGACCTCAATGATGGGTAGAGGGACCAGCGGGCTACGGAAATGTGGCATCGGGGCCGACCTCTGACACACAGGGCAGGAGGAACAATAATTTTCTATGTCCTTCATCACCCCCGGCCAATAGAATCTCTGTAATACCCTCTCTCGGGTTTTCTCTGTCCCCAGATGACCTCCAAGAATGTGCCCATGGGCCAACTCCAACACCAACTTCCTGTAAGGTTTGGGCACCACAAGCTGCTCAACGGTTTCTTCTGCCCTTTTTGCCACCCGATACAGTAGGTCCTTCTCTACGCTGAAGTATGGGTAAGTGCAGGTATTATCTGGGTTCACTAACTCGCCATCTATTTTCACTACGTTTTCCCGTGCCTTTATTAGGGCGGGGTCTTTCAACTGTTCTGTGGCAAAGTTTTCCCTGTGAACCTCAAGATCAGAAAACTCCACAGACGGTAGGTTTTCGTCTGAGGAGGTGGGCTCCTCTCCAGTTTCTTGAGTCTCCCCTGCCAATACTGATAAGGGAAATTCTGGAGAGTCCTCACCACTCTCAGGGGAGTTCTGGCTATCACATTCCTGGTACATAGGGTCACCAGTGGGGGGCTCAGGATCATCCCACAGTTCCCAGAACTTCGGAAAATCCCTTCCCACAATGGCGTCATACGGTAACTGAGATACTAAGCCCACTGGATGAGAGAGGGTACCTTTGGGGGTCTCGAAACACACTGTAGTCACTGGATACTCTCGGGTGTCCCCATGCACACAAATAACAGCTACCTTGCCATTCCCAGGGACCTCTGTTTTAACTAACTCAGCCTTTATCAGGGTCACAAGGCTACCTGAATCCAGCAATACCACAACATTTCTACCATTAACACACATTTTGCATAAATGTTTCTCAGTTCCTCGAATGGCAGTGCATGCGACTGTCGCACACAGCGACTGACGTCTGCCCATCAGAAAGTCACACTGCATGGGTTCCTCCACAACCGGGCAATTGGCTGCAATATGTCCCGCTTGCCGGCAGCGGTAGCAAACGATCCTTCTTGCCGCCTCTTGAGCCGCTGATTTCCCAGGCTGTTCTCGCCAAACTTGGGGTAGAGCTCCCACCCTCTCACTCTCTCCACCCTTACCCCTTGGAATCCTCTTATCCGCCCCTGGGGATGGTCTGGTCTTAGGGTGGAAAGTCCGAGTGTCTCTGGAAGAGGCCGTCAGGTTCTCTGTAGCCAAGTATTTCTCCACACGATCCACAAGACCATCGGCCGTCTCTGGGTCTCCATGGCTTACCCACTTTTGGATGGCAGTAGGAAGAGCTCTCAAAAACCGATCCATTACAACACGTTCCACAATCTTTGGTGCGGACAAAGTCTCTGGCTGTAGCCACTTTCTGCTCAGGTGAATGAGATCATACATTTGAGACCTGGGGGGTTTTCCAAGCTGGAAAGTCCAGTTATGCACACGCTGAGCCCGGACAGCCTGGGTGACACCCAGCCTTGCCAATATCTCAGCTTTTAGCATCACATAGTCTTTTGCTTGGTCAGGCTCTAGGTCATAGTAAGCCTTCTGCGATTCACCAGTTAACAGAGGAGCCACCAGTCCAGCCCACTGCTCCTCAGGCCACTTTTCTCTTTCAGCAGTCCTTTCAAATGTGGTCAAAAATACCTCTGGATCATCCTCTCCAGTCATTTTTGTCAATAAACGACTCACCCCAAAGGACGCGGTATTAGTGGGACGGCTTTCCTCACTGGTCTGCGGACGTTGCTGCATTACTGCTTCCATTTGTTGTAGTCTCTGCTCTTGCTTCTGTAACAGGTCTATGAAGCGGGCCTCAGATTGCTGCTGGGCTTGTTGCTGAGCTTCCAGACTCTGTTGGTGAGCTTGCTGCTGGGCTTGCTGCTGGGCTGCGAAGTTCTGTTGTTGAGCTGCAAGGCTCTTTTGCAAACCTGCATTTGTCTGCTGTTGATTGGCATTTGCTAGAGCCAGCTGCTTCAGTATCTCCTCCATGCTGGCTTAAAAAAAACTGCCACTGGTTCTCCACCAACTGTGAGGGGGTTAGCTCGGCAGCGGGTGTGTGTGACCCCCGGGATGGGCTCCCCACACAAAACAGGCCCAGCAAACGGAGGTTGTGGTTTTCAAAATCAAAAAGGTGCGGTTTATTTTCTATTTACAGTGACAAAACACAGCAAAGCAAAAGAAACATAACCAAAATAAATCCTGGTCAAGTTGACCTCTGACTAAACATACAGGTTTCCTAACTAACAACTGGGATCAGCCTAGTGCTGTCCTAGTCCCTAAGTCCCTGGTTTTAAATGTCCAAGCAAATAGCCACACAGGCTTTGTCTCACCGCACAGGGGTTCACTCTCCCTAGACAGTCCACACAGGTCTGGTTCCAGGCATGAGCTAACATCTAATGAAGCTGGGAGTTCTTATAGAGGCCTAAATGAGCTGACAAGCTTCAGCTGGTCTCATCAACTCCCTGTCTGTACGACGCCCCACACTCTCCCTAGAGGTATGAGTCATCCATGAGCCCACTAGCCTTAGCTGGGCTTATACAACTCTCCACCTAGTTGTATAAGTCGGCGTAAAGCCTGAATCTGGGCGAAATATATCTACCCCCCTGGATGCAACCAGGTGACTTTACCTTCCTGCTGTCACAATATATATATATAGTTGGGCCCCCTACTTTTGTTCATGTCCCTCCCATGTGCCCCCCCCTAAATTCCTAAATATGAACGCTAGCGATACCACTGTTGCACAGAAGACAGAGTGACAGCGCAGCAACAGGAGATTCAGGGGCTACTTGTGCAACAATCGGAGGCACAGCGCTGTCCCGGAGTGATCGGTGGGGACAGATGGTGCGGGGTGCCGGGCACTGATCGCACCGTTGCTCGAGTATCGCTATGTCCTGTGGCTCGGGATAATGCAGAAGAGTGTGTGCTATAACGAGGGTTACGCTCTGTACCTAGCTCTCCTGGCCTGCAAAGAGGGCACCAAGAGGGGGCAACTCACCAAGACCAACAGTACGCACGACAAGTGGTTCTCCCTCTTCTGCTTCGAGGGAGAGCAGAGCACCTGACCCTCCAGGCTCTACATGCTGGAGGGTGCCAGCTGTGAGAGGATCCCACCCCACCCATAGTGGGCAGCGAGGGCAAGAAGAGCATGGAGAAGCAGGTAACCACCTACCAACGTCTACCTATATATATACTGGGCTCCATTCCTGCCCAGAACACTAGCTACATGGAGTTAGCATGTTCTCCCTGTGTGGTTCCTCTCCTACTCCAAACACATGCAGGTAAGTGAATTGTACCCAGCAGTGTACATGGCTGATCACATTAAAAACTGACCCTACAATCATAGAGGACTCTACACATATCTATGTATACTTCCATTCAGTCCTGTCCAGCTCTTGGCGGATTTTGGGCCATTGCTCATCTTGGATCATTTTTCGGACATGGGGTGATCACCCATGTAGATTGCCACTTTATACAGACAGGGGACCGTCACCTACCAACATGGCATTGAGTGTGCCCACACCAAGAGAACATGCAAACTACATGCAGATAGCTTCCTGGCCCAGATTCAAACCAAGTGAGGCAAGTCCCAACCACCTGTATATACTGACAGTATTATCTGAAAGACGGGTTTCAAATGTTTTGACAGGGGCGCAGTTTCAGTGTTTGCCATAGGCACCATTTTCACTAGATACGCCTCTGTACACCACACCCCACACTGCACTCCATCACACCCCACACTGCACTACACCACACTGCACTCCATCACACCCCACACTGCACTACACCACACTGCACTCCATCACACCCAGTACACCCCACACTGCACTCCATCACACCCAGTACACCCCACACTGCACTCCATCACACCCAGTACACCCCACACTGCACTCCATCACACCCAGTACACCCCACACTGCACTCCATCACACCCAGTACACCAGGGCTCGACGAAATCCTGGCGCCTGAGGAAGGAAGCATAGGCCTGCACGACGCGATTGCAGGGCGGGGGAGGTGGGGGCGCACGGAGACACAGGATACCCCATCCTGTGTCTCCGTGCGCCCCCACCTCCCCATCGCGCCGGCCGGTAATTGAGGCCGCGGCTTTGCGGCCTTCTGCAGGCCTATGCGTCCTTCTGTGATCTGGCGCCATCTTGTGGTGGCCGTTGGCATGACAAGACTAATGAAGCTTCCCCTGCCATCCTCTTTCCCTCTAATTAGAACCCCCAAACATTATATATATTTTTTATCCTAACACCCTAGAGAATAAAATGGCGGTCGTTGCAATACTTTCTGTCACACCGTATTTGCGCAGCGGTCTTACAAGCGTACTTTTTTGGGAAAAAATACACTTTTTTTAATAAAAAAAATAAGACAACAGTAAAGTTAGCCCAATTTTTTTTTTATATTGTGAAAGATAATGTTACGCCGAGTAAATTGATACTCAACATGTCACTCTTCAAAATTGCGTCCGCTCGTGGAATGGCGACAAACTTTTACCCTTTAAAATCTCCATAGGCGACATTTAAAAAATTCTACAGGTTGCATGTTTTGAGTTACAGTGGCGGTCTAGGGCTAGAATTATTGCTCTCGCTCTACCAATTGCCTCACATGTGTGGTTTGAACACCGCTTTCATATGCCGGCGCTACTCACGTATGCATTCCCTTCTGCGTGCGAGCTCGGCGGGACGGGACGGGGCGGGGCGGGACGGGGCGCGTATCTGGCTCCTAACTTTTTTAGCTGGCTCCTAGATTTCAAGAAAATTTGTCAAACCCTGCAGTACACCCCACACTGCACTACACCCCACACTGCACTCCATCACACCCAGTACACCCCACACCCCACACTGCACTCCATCACACCCAGTACACCCCACACCCCACGCTGCACTCCATCACACCCAGTACACCCCACACTGCACTCCATCACACCCAGTACACCCCACACTGCACTACACCCCACATTGCACTCCATCACACCCCACACCATCACACCCCACATTGCACTACATCACACCCAGTACACTCCATCACACCCCACACTGCACTCCATCACACCCAGTACACCCCACACTGCACTCCCTCACACCCCACACTGCACCCAACACTCCATTCCATTACACCCAGCACCCCACTAAACGGCACTCCACTATACCCAACAAGGCACTCCATCACATCCAGCACCCCATTACACCCAGCACCACACACTGCACTCCATCACACCCAGTACACCCCACACTGCACTACACGCCATTACACCCCACACTGCACTCCATCATACCTCTACACCCCAAACTGCACTCCATTACACCCATTACACCCCACACTGTACTCCATCACACTCCACACTGCACTCCATCACACCCAGTACACCCCAAACTGCACTCCATTACACCCAGTACACCCCCACACTGCACCCAACACCCCACTACACCAAACACATCACTCTATCACATCCATCACACCCAGGGACATACTAAAAGGAATGACAGAATAGAATGCCCATAGACTTTAACAGGGAGATGGAATGCCCATAGAGAATAATGGAACAAAGTGGAATGCCCATAGAGAATAATGAAAAAAAAAATCAATTACTGACAGGGTCTTTAAACATATCAAATTTATTTTTTGCAAACCTACTTTTAAATATCAGTGGCCATGTTTAATATTGAGATTAGGTGGGATTATTATTGTTTTTTATGCCATAAAAAAGGTGAATGACAGAAGGGAATGTCCATAGAGTATAATTGGAAGAAAAATATAAACTCGTTTGCAGGCAAATCTGAGAGACATGGCAATTTATCCTTTCCCACAGCTGTTCCTCGTGTACAGTATCAGATTGTAAGATTGGGATTATTTGGGATTACAGCTGTTCTCTATGGAATGACAGATAAAAAATAGAAAGCAATGCCCACAGATCTTGGAGACATAGCGACTTCACCTTTCCCACAGGTGTTCCTCATGTACAGTAGCAGATTGTAAAATTGGGATTCTTTGGGATTACAGCTGTTTTCTATGGAATGACAGATAAATAATAGAATGGAATGCCCATAGAGTATAATGGGAAGCAAAATGTGACCCGGAGTCAGAACCATTGGTCATATCAGATCGATATTTAGCAGACATACTCTCTATGTTCAGGGATGATGTCCAAACTTGACGTTATGTGGCGTTATTATTGTTTTCTATGGAATGACAACCATAGGACAAAATGGAATGCCCATAGAGTATAATGGGAACCAAGATGTGACCTGGAGTCAGAACCATTGGTCATATCAGATCGATCTTTAGCAGACATACTCTCCATGTTCAGGGATGATGTCCAAATTTGACGTTAAGCAGCGTTATTATTGTTTTCTATGGAATGACAAACATAGGACAGAATGGAATGCCCATAGAGTATAATGGGAAGCAAGATGTGACCTGGAGTCAGAACCATTGGTCATATCAGATCGATATTTAGCAGACATACTCTCTATGTTCAGGGATGATGTCCAAACTTGACGTTAAGCAGGATTATCATTGTTTTCTATGGAATGACAAACATAGGACAAAATGGAATGCCCATAGAGTATAATGGGAAGCAAAATGTGACCTGGAGTCAGAACCATTGGTCATATCAGATCAATCTTTAGCAGGCATACTCTCCATGTTCAGGGATGATGTCCAAATTTGACATTAAGCGGGATTATTATTGTTTTCTATGGAATGACAAACATAGGACAAAATGGAATGTCCATAGAGTATAATGGGAAGTAAATTATAAACTCATTTGCAGGCAAATCTGAGAGACATAGCAATTTATCCTTTCCCACAGGTGTTCCTCAAGTAGAGTATCAGATTGTAAAATTGAGATTATTTGGGATTACAGCTGTTCTCTATGGAATGACAGATAAATGATAGAAAGGAATGCCCATAGAGTATAATGGGAATCAAGATGTGTCCTGGAATCAAACCCATTCCATATATCAGATTAATCCTTAGCATACATACTCTCCATGTTCAGTGACAATGTTTGATATTGAGATGAAGCGGGATTATTATTTTTTTCTATGGATTGACAAGGGTGAATGACAGAAGTGAATGCCCATAGAGTATAATGGGAAGCAAAATATAAACTTATTTGAAGGCAAATCTGAGAGACATATTGATGTATCCTTTCCCACAGGTGTTCCTCAAGTATAGCAGCAGATATTAATATTGAGATTATTTGGGATTATAGATTTTTTCTGTGGAATGACAGATAAATAATACAAAGGAATGCCCATAGAGTAGAATGGGAAGCAAAATGCCACCTGGACTGGGAACCATTCGACATATCAGATCAGTCTTTAGAAGACATTCTCTCCATAATGAAAGGCAATGTTTAATATTGAGATGAAGCAGGATTAGCATTCTTTTCTATGGAATGACAAGGGTGAATGACAGAAGGTAATGCCCTTAGATAGAGTATAATGGGAAGCAAAATATAAAACTGATTTGCAGGCAAATCTGAGACACATAGCGATTTATCCTTTTCCACAGGTGTTCCTCAAGTAGAGAAGGATATTGTAATATTGAGATTATTTGTGATTCCAGTGGTTTTCTATGGAATGATAGAAACATAAAAGGAAGGAATGCCATAGAGTACCGTATATACTCGAGTATAAGCCAACCCGAATATAAGCCGAGGCACCTAATTTTACCACAAAAAACTGGGAAAACATATTGACTCAAGTATAAGCCTAGGGTGTCCAGCTGCATGCCTCACTGTGCCTCACTTTGTCTCACTGTGTCCATGTGCATGCCTCACTGTGCCCATGCCTCACTGTGCCCATGCCTCACTGTGTCCATGACTAGACTGACGTTTAACATGGGAGTCTATGGAAGGGGTGCCCGGCTTTGAAAAATCAGTGCTCCTCAGCCTTAGGTCCCCTAGACAATAAACTTTGCACACTTGTAGAGGAGAAATGAGTTCCCATTATACTCTATGGGCATTCCATTTTGTCCTATGTTTGTCATTCCATAGAAAACAATAATAATTTTTGTGTGCCAAGTTTCGGGTCCAGGGAATCTACGACCGGCCGGTACCGGGTCCCCAAAGTCACCAGAGAAATGACCGTTTAACATGGGAGTCTATGGAAGGGGTGCCCGGCTTTGAAAAATCGGTGCTCCCCGGCCGTAGGTCTCCCGGACAACAAACTTTATACACCCACTGCCAGGTTCCCAAAGTCCGGGAGATCAGGCGCAAAAAGGTGACTCAAGTGTGAGCCAAGGGGGGCTTTTTCAGCACAAAAAAATGTGCTGAAAAACTCGGCTTATACTCGAATATATACGGTATAATGGGAAGCGAGATGTGACCTGGAGTCAGAACCATTAGTCATATCTGATCAATCTTTAGCAGACATACTCTCTGTTTAGTGGTGATGTTCAAAATTGAGATGAAGCGGGATTATTATTGTTTTCTATGGAATGACAAAGGTGAATGCCAGAAGGGAATGCCCATAGAGTATAATGGGAAGAAAAATATAAACTAATTTGCAGGCAAATCTGAGAGACATAGCAACTTCACCTTTCCCACAGGTTTTCCTCAAGTAGAGTAGCAGATTCTAAAATTGAGATTATTTGGGATTACAGTTGTTTTCTCTGGAATGACAGATAAATGATAGAATGGAATGCCCATAGAGTATAATGGGAAGTAAGATGTGACCCGGAGTCAGAACCATTGGTCATATCAGATAAATCTTTAGCAGACATACTCTCCAAATTCAGTAGCAATATTTAAAATCAGGACAGATTGGATTATAATTGTTTTCTAAGGAATGAAAGAAGGAAATGCACATAGAGTATAATATATATCAACTCTTTTGCAGGCAAACCTGAAAGATATAGCTACCGTATTTATCGGCGTATAACACGCACTTTTTTCCCCTTAAAATCAGGGGGAAATCGTGGGTGCGTGTTATACGCCGATACTCCGTCGAATTCCCCTGCTGAAAACGAGCGAGAGGAGCGAGCGGAGCCGAAGCCGAAGTACAATCGGCTTTACTCGGCTCCTCTCGCAGTCCCGCCCATCTCTGACTGCGCCGCTGACATAGAGAAAGCCGAGTGTACTTCGGCTAGTCTCGGCTCCTCTCGCAGTCCTGCCTGTGACTGTGAGCAGAGCCGAGTCTAGCCGAAGTACACTCGGCTTTCTCCGTCAGCGGCGCAGTCAGTGGAGATGGGCGGAACTGCGAGAGGAGCCGAGTCTAGCCGAAGTACACTCGGCCCCGCTCGCTCCTCTCCACAGAAATCGGCGCCAAATTTTAAAAACCGCCGGGACTGACACGATCGCAAAGGCACTGGGCAAGGCTGCAGATGGACAGATGGACACTGGGCACGGCTGCAGATGGACAGATGGACACTGGGCAAGGCTGCAGTTGGACAGATGGACACTGGGCAAGGCTGCAGATGGACAGATGGACACTGGGCAAGGCTGCAGATGGACAGATGGACACTGGGCACGGCTGCAGATGGACAGATGGACACTGGGCAAGGCTGCAGATGGACAGATGGACACTGGGCACGGCTGCAGATGGACAGATGGACACTGGGCAAGGCTGCAGATGGACAGATGGACACTGGGCACGGCTGCAGATGGACAGATGGACACTGGGCACGGCTGCAGATGGACAGATGGACACTGGGCAAGGCTGCAGATGGACACTGGGCAAGGCTGCATGCTGCATTTAAATGTAAGTTTTTTTTCCTTGAATTTCCCTCCTAAAAGTTTTTTTCCTTAAAATTCCCTCCTAAACTTGGGGTGCGTGTTATACGCCGGTGCGTGTTATACGCCGATAAATACGGTATTTAAAAGGGACATGAATTCCTTCTGAGACAACAGCCTCATTTAAAGGCTTTGCCTTTATTTAAGACAGTTTTTTTATGTATAAATATTGAAGATGCAATCCCAATCTTTGCAATATTCTCTTTAATTGAAATATTAGTATACAATACAGGTGGTAATCTGAGATAAGCGAATGCACAGTTTCAAACATAACAATGTTCTTCATCAAGCACACATGCTGATTGATGAAGAACATGTTATGGTCGAAACTGTGCAGTCGCTGATCTCAGATTACCTGCAATGTATACTAATATTTCAATTAAAGAGAAAATTGCAAAGATTGGGTTTGTATCTTCAATTTTTTTGATGTGTGTTTGTTGCAAAATTGAGGAGGTCCCCATTGGATGCAATCTTAAAAGAAGTATACTGGCTAAACTGCATAAGTGTCCAACCTTGATTTAACCCTTTAACAACCGCGCTATTGCCAAATGATGACTACAGCGTGGCTCGATAACTCAGGGAGGGCCTACTATGATGTCCTCCCAAAATCGCAGGCGCACACACAGGAGTATCCGGGACCAGACCCGGCGCATCACGGATAACGGTAAAGAGAAAGGAGAGCCGCCCCCCGGATAATTAGAGCGCCGATAACATAACAGCTTTCATTTCAATAGCTGTGTGTTCCCCGCCGCGCCTCCCCTCTTGTCTCTCTCTCCCCCCCTTCCTCCATATCTCTCCCCCCCCTTCCTCCATATCTCTCCCCCCCCCTTCCTCCATCTCTCTCCCCCCCTTCCATATCTCTTTCTCCCCCCTTCCATATCTCTCTCTCCCCCCCTTCCTCCATATCTCTCTCCCCCCCTTCCTCCATATCTCTCTCCCCCCCTACCTCCATATCTCTCCCCCCCTTCCTCCATATCTCTCTACCCCCCCTTCCTCCATATCTCTCTACCCCCCCTTCCTCCATATCTCTCTCCCCCCCTTCCTCCATATCTCTCTCCCCCCCTTCCTCCATATCTCTCCCCCCCTTCCTCCATATCTCTCTACCCCCCCTTCCTCCATATCTCTCTACCCCCCCTTCCTCCATATCTCTCTACCCCCCCTTCCTCCATATCTCTCTCCCCCCCCTTCCTCCATATCTCTCCCCACCTTCCTCCATATCTCTCTGTGTGTGCCCACACTCCAATCCCCAGGACTGTGCCTCAGAAAAGGAAAGTGGGAGGCTGGAAATTTTAAGTCCAGCAGCCTCAGATACATCTGGATGAGAGGTGCTGACTGCCAAGGGATGAGTGAGCTCACCATCCATCCCTGTCTGTGACTGAAGTCTGCCCCCTTCTCTCTTTTGCCTTTAAGTGAGTACACTAAGGTATATCAGGGTTCTCAGAGCACCCCTTACATCAGTGTTCCTCTTTGTACCAGAGGCCACAGTGTTCCCCCTTACATCAGAGTCCTCTCCGTACTTTAGAGTTCTCAGTGTTTCCCCTTATATCAGGGTTCCCAGAGTATCCCTTATGTTATGTTCTCCCTTACATCAAAGTCTGCAGAGTCCCCCCTTACAGTGAAGGGGAACTCTGCAAGTACAGATGTAAAAGGGGAACTCTGTGGACTCTGATGTAAAGAGGGGGACTCTTGTTATTAACTTCAAATGATTAGAAATGTTATTTATTAGCAAAATATATGTATAAAAAAAATTGGCTGTGCGCCGCTAAAGTGTTCGGGTTTGACTTGAAGAAAAGGTGGCAACCCTATGCGTCTCCCATACACTCTCCTATATCCCATAGCACACTCCATGCATCCCTTATACACTCTCCTATATCCCATAGCACACTCCATGCATCTCCCATATGCTCTCCTATACCCCATAGTGCACTCGGAGCATGCCCCATGCACTCTTCTATACCACATAGCACACTCCATGCATGCTCCATTCACTCTCTTAAACCCCATAGCACACTCCATAGTCTCCCATACACTCTCCTATACCCCATAGCACACTCCATGCATCCCTCATACACTCCATAGCTTTATTTTGTTGAGAAATCACTTTGAAAAACACTCCCCTAGCATTTCTGGCTGTCGCCATCTTGAGCAAGGGCAATGATTCATGTACCATTTACTTCCTGGATTCAATCTGCCTTTAGCTCAGTCATGCATGCAGGCGTGTGTGCTTAGTTGAGAAAAACTCTCCCCCCCTCCTGAAGACTCCTGGCATGTATGACACCATTTGCCTAGGCAAGAAACCAGGAAGTAACTGAAGAAATGGTAAAAAAAAAGTTTAAAACAAGTAAATATGGTATACTTTTCTATCTATTTACTAAGACTAGCAGCATGAGGATTAGAATTAATGCTGATTATGTTTAACTGAGACAAGTACACACTATAGAGCAGGGGTCTCAAACTGGTGGCCCTGCAGCTGTTGCGGAACTACAAGTGCCTGGAATTCTCCCTCCTCATTGGCTGAGACAGCAGCGTGGCGCCATTGGCTCCCCCACTGCTGTCACTCAAAGTCAGTGCCCCAATGAGGAGATGGTGCGGGGCTGAATAGCGGCTCCGTGTCTGAATGGACACACAGAGCAGCAGCTCGGGTGCCCCCAAAGAAAGCTGCTTGCTGTGAGGACACTTAGCAGGGGCCAGGAGAGCCTATGGGGAACCAGAGAAGAGGAGGATGGGGGCTGCTGTGTGCAAAACCATTCCACAGAGCAGGTAAGTATAACATATTTGCTATTTTTAAATGAAAAAAAATGGAGACTTTAGTATTACTTTAAACTGTTTTATTTTCGTAATAGGACAAATGAATCCACTGACAAGAGCTATAAAGATATGTAGCGGCCTCACCCCATCTCCTTTTTCTAGGGGTATGTCACACGACAGGGTGAGATGCGCTACGGCCCATGTCCTCCCCATGGCTGTGGGTGAGGTGAAGGCCAGTATCAGTATCTTCCTCGGGCCAATGTGCTTTAGTTATGAAACTCAGTCCTGCTATGCTGGCACCCTCCTTTGCTCCCATTAACCAGAGTCCACACACCGATCACAGTCCAACTCTTGCTTTATTGTAAGCTCCACAATAAACAGTACTTCAGTATCCAACTGGTTGGAACGTTTTAACAGCCTGATACGGTGGGATGAGCAGGTCGAGGCACTATCCTAATTTCAATCTAAACCACTGTGATTTCACCAGCGGTTATCATAGCCTTGATTAGCACAGAACATGGAACTTGTGAGTCTCTACCAGCAACTCAAGAGAATCTATTTAGGAGTACCTTCGCTGCGCTGTGGCCACTATCAGGGGAAGATGTCCCTCTAATGCCGCGTACACACGGCCGTTTTTCCCGTAGAAAAAAACTACATTTTTCCCATTCTACGAGAAAAACGATAGTCTGTAGGCTTTCTGCCGTTTTTTTCGACGAGAAAAACGGCATTAAAAACGACGAGAAAAATTAGAACATGTCGTCGTCGTTTTTTTCGACATGTTTTCAGCGGCAGTGTTTCCCATAGGGAAACACTGCCGCGGAGCCCACACACGGTCGTTTTTTTCGACCAAAAAAAAAAATGACATTTAAAACGGCCGTGTGTGAGGGGAACAAGCTGTTCCTCGTTTTTAACGTCGATTTTCTCGACGGTGTTTTCACCGTCGAAAAAATCGATCGTGTGTACGCGGCATAAGGGAGTTAGCGGAGGCCCATCCGTCACTGGGTTGATGCTGCTCCGGACTCTCCGGACGGGTGACCTCCCCGGCCTCCTCACCTCAGATGCGGATCCCGTCCACCTCGGGGACCCTCGGATCACTTCGCCCTTGCGGGACCCAGTCGAAGTTACTGGGCCCCAGGCCTACGATTTAGTACCTCACCCCAGGCTGAAGGTGCCTGGGATGGATTCCAACTCCATTCCGGCCAGGCCTAGGGCGCCTGGGCCAGAACTCCAAACCGCCAGCACCCAGGCCTAAGGTGCCTGGGTGCGTGAAGAGAAGATCCTCGAAGACCTCGTGGCGAGGGTGTCTCCCCCTTTTATCCCCTCCCATCGACACCACGGCAGGTTCCCCGCCCTCGCCGTACCGTCTCCGGAAAGGGACAAAAAGGGTAGCACTGTGGTAGTGATTCTACCTTGAACCTGCGGGTACACCGCCACCCACAGGCCAAGGAGAATAATACACCACCCAATCCTCCACGAATACAAAGGGGTCCAAAACCTCTCACAATTACACACCTGGGTCATACTACCACCCAGGTGTACCCCAACTAAATTTAAAGACCCCGCTACATACTCCCCCCTGTGATTTGACGCTGGTCCCCAGCGTCTGGTGCAAACCCATATCTCCCATGGAGTGGTGACACAAGCCTGGCCCCAGCGGCTATCCCTAAAAAAATGTAAACCCTGTTTGTACCAAGACCTGCTCAAGGGGAAGGGGAATATAACAAAAAACTTTTTCATAAAACCATCTGAACATTCACATATATACAATCCCTCCCGTCACTGTCTAAGAACCACCCCATACTCAGTAGTCTTGACGGACGAATCTCCTGCATGAGGGAAATAAAAAAAAAACACAGAAAAACATCCTAACATTGTGTGTTGACTTGAAACGAATGAGTCTATCAGCCGAGAAACCCATTCGCTTCAATGGCAAAGTAATGCAAGTGTAGAATTCCAACAAACGTTGCGCAACACTGCCACCTGGTGACAGTGCCACGGTAATGACACTTGGTGAAGTCTTCCTTCTTCCTGCGTCCCTACACTGATTCTACCCCCAAAAAGTCTCTGTCCTTGATGTCTGGAAGAAGAGAGAACGAACAACAAAAACTGCTCTCATTCCTCCAAAGAGTAGAAAAACAAACCCAAATAAAAAACCAGGGTACAGTTCAAATGTTCCGGCAAGGACATTTCCAGAAACTGCAGGGAAAACAAGTGAGTCTCTTCTCACAGATAGAACTTCGGGTCAGGCAAGAACAAAGGCTTTAGGTGCTTATCGAAAACCTCAATCGAATAGTTGACATCCTCTTTATCCTTCCGGCAGATAAGCACCTTGTCCGCATAAGTGTGGCGCCCCAACATCGAGTCTGCTCTGCAGTCTTTGAACTTTTTCGACACTGGTGGCGAACAGGACAAGTATCGCCGGGCATGAGGCACTTTGAGTTTTTCCCAAACGAATTTGTCGTACCATCTCTGTCGCAGGACCTCAACTTCGTAAAGTAAGTCCCGAGGCAAGTAGGGATATTCCCATCCGTACTCACGGGCGACTCTCTGGGATAAAAGTCTTTGCAATCTGGCCAAAGGAGGCATGGCATCCCGCTCACCTTCTCCTGGTTGAACGATGGCCTCCGGGTGCCGAGGTACTTTCACTACCTCGGGCAGCTTCGCTCTCGGTGCCCGCAATGAAGCACGCGGCATCCCCGCTACCAAAACTGGTGATGTTGTGGAATGTGGAAAGTTGGCCGGAGGACTAGACTTCCTCGTAAGCTCCGGGGCCTCCGGTGAAACAGTTCATCTATTTCCCCGTCATCTCCGCAGTCTGACAGCGATTCCAGGTCGGAGGTGTCATACATCTCGGCGGGAAGGTAGTCTCTAGTAGACGTGGAACTACCCTCCCTTGCGGGCTCCACCGACTGTGGACTCCCGACACCTCCAACCACCACCACAGTCCCAGCCCCTGGCTCACCTTGACCTTTTGTAGAACTGGGATGTCCAGGACTCTTCCAACCGGATCCATCCAGGCCCGGCAAGCGACGGGGTGAAACTCGACCACGACCATAGGAGGCCTGCACCAGGCCAACTTTCCTCTTCGGAGGTGGGAACAGGGAATCTGTGGTGACCGAAGCAGCATCCTCTGATTTTTCTTTCTCAGTCTCTGGTTAGGCAGTCACGTCGCCCTGGTCAGGGCGTACGGGGACCTCCGCAAAGGCCTGGATCTCCCCTTCCGGAGTAGCGGTACCTGTGAGGCTGTTGAGGCGAAGGGCCCGGGGCCTTACTGTGGATGGCTCCACCTCGAACAAGAACTCTTTACATGCTTCGCAATGCCCGAATGGCTTCAGGTGGACCACCAGTCCCGAGCATCCGGGACAGATCACGCCGAGGGCCTCCGTGTCTCTGCATGAGTACAAAGCCAACTGCCCTCGGGGCCTGAGTCTTATCCCCGTGTCTGTAAGGGGAGCAGCAAAAGCAGTCATCTTCGTGGGGTAGGGAACCGGAATCCACGGGGAGCTTGAGGCCATCCCGACTATCTGCTGCTCCATCACGCACTGACCACGCGCCGGAGTCTCCACGTGTATCTCCTCACATGGCCAGACTCCTCCCATGACTTGCACGTTTTTGCGGGCTTTCTCCAGTCTCCGCCCACGAATTGCGCAGTCACGGGGTGCCTCATGGCGCAGTGCAGCAAAAGTCCCCACATGTAGTACTTCACACGGCTGGACTTCTCCCTCTTCCCGCTCTTTCTGCATGGGCCTTTCCCGTCTTGGGGTCATTTCCACGACTTCGAGCACAGGGACGCTTTTTGGCCAATCACATGGCCGACCTGCTCGGAACTCCTCCGGGCAGCAAAGTCCAGACACAGCCATTTCAAATTTCAAAGTCAATACACATTTCATCCCGGACTCACGAGCCCCCACGTGAAGCGGCCTCACCCCATCTCCTTTTTCTAGGGGTATGTCACACGACAGGGTGAGATGCGCTACGGCCCATGTCCTCCCCATGGCTGTGGGTGAGGTGAAGGCCAGTATCAGTATCTTCCTCGCGCCAATGTGCTTTAGTTATGAAACTCAGTCCTGCTATGCTGGCACCCTCCTTTGCTCCCATTAACCAGAGTCCACACACCGATCACAGTCCAACTCTTGCTTTATTGTAAGCTCCACAATAAACAGTGCTTCTGTAGCCAACTGGTTGGAACGTTTTAATAGCCTGATACGGTGGGATGAGCAGGTCAAGGCACTATCCTAATTTCAATCTAAACCACTGTGATTTCACCAGCGGTTATCATAGCCTTGATTAGCACAGAACATGGAACTTGTGAGTCTCTACCAGCAACTCAAGAGAACGTATTTAGGAGTACCTTCGCTGCGCTGTGGCCCCTATCAGGGGAAGATGTCCCTCTAAGGGAGTTACCGGAGGCCCATCCGTCACCGGGTTGATGCTGCTCCGGACGGGTGACCTCCCCGGCCTCCTCCCCTCAGATGCGGGTCCCGTCCACCTCGGGGACCCTCGGATCACTTCGCCCTTGCGGGACCCAGTCGAAGTTACTGGGCCCCAGGCCTACGATCTAGTACCTCACCCCTGAAGGTGCCTGGGATGGACTCCAACTCCATTCCGGCCAGGCCTAGGGCGCCTGGGCCAGAACTCCAAACCACCAGCACCCAGGCCTAAGGTGCCTGGGTGCGTGAAGAGAAGATCCTCGAAGACCTCGTGGCGAGGGTGCCTCCCCCTTTTATCCCCTCCCATCGACACCACGGCAGGTTCCCCGCCCTCGCCGTACCGTCTCCGGAAAGGGACAAAAAGGGTAGCACTGTGGTAGTGATTTTACCTTGAACCTGCGGGTACACCGCCACCCACAGGCCAAGGAGAATAATACACCACCCAGTCCTCCACGAATACAAAGGGGTCCAAAACCTCTCACAATTACACACCTGGGTCATACTACCACCCAGGTGTACCCCAACTAAATTTAAAGACCCCGCTACAGATATATATTTTTATTATTTCCTGAAATGAAAATACATACAAGAGCCTGTAATAAAAAATCAGAAAGCCGTGTGATTTTGGCACTTAAGAAAGTTGCGTATCCTCATTCTTCCAGCAGTGGCAGTCCTTCCATTATACTGAAGGGGTTTCCCATGAGCACCGTCCAATGTGCTGTAATACTAAAGAAGGGCTTATTCACATCATGTCCATTGAGCTGCATTTTGCTGCACACCTCCACACATGTATAGCATGAGCAGGACCCATAGGAAATTATTGTATTCTATGTGCCCCGTTCACACCATGCATGCATGTGCATTGTTGTGCAGTAAACGGACACGGTGTGAAGAAGCTCTGTGCCAGTTCACACATGTCACGGGCCGGACTGACGGCTAGTGGGGATACAGGAGGTGGATCCTCTGTACCAGAGAGGGGATGGCACGGGTCGTACTGAGGGACCGGTTCTAAGCAGCTACCGGTTTTCACCAGAGCCCGCCGCAAAGCGGGATGGACTTGCTGCGGCGGTAGCAACCAGGTCGTGTCCTCCAGTAGCGACTCCACCTCTCTGGCGGCTGAGATAGGTGCGGTACAAAAGGACTAGGCAGAGGCAAGGTCAGACGTAGCAGAGGGTCAGGGCAGGCGGCAATGGTTCGTAGTCTGAGACAATGGCAGCAGGTCAGATACACAGGCAAGGCAACTCACAAAACGCTTCCACAGGGTACTAAGACAACAAGATCCGGCAAGGACAGGAAGGGGAAGTGGGTTTATATCAGATTTGGGTGTGCACACAGTAATTGGTCCAGGCACCAATCAATGGTGCGCTGGCCCTTTAAATCTCAGAAGGCCGGCGCGCGCGCGCCCTAGAGCGCAGCGGGGCCACGCGCGCCGGGAAGGAGCAGGAGGGGGATGGTAAGTAGGATGGGATGCGATCCACGGACGGAGATGTGCCGCCGCGTGGATCGCATCCCCGCCGGTAACAGAGCAGCGCCCACGGCCAGGGGGGCTGACCGGAGCGCTGCAGGGGGACCGACGCCGCGAGCGCTCCGGGAAGGATGGGACACCCGGAGCGCTCGGCGTTACAGTACCCCCCCCTTAGGTCTCCCCCTTTTCTTGGAACCCAAGAATCTAGGGATGAGCTCCTTGTCTAAAATGTTGGTCTCAGGCTCCCAGGATCTCTCTTCAGGACCACAGTTCACCCAATCAACTAAAAAAAATATTTTACCTCGGATGACCTTGGAGGCGAGGATTTCTTTCACCGAGAAGACATCGGAAGAACCAGAGACAGGAGCAGGAGCAGTGACCTTGGGGGAAAATCGGTTAAGAATGAGGGGTTTGAGAAGAGACACATGAAAAGAATTGGGGATACGAAGAGAAGGAGGAAGATGGAGTTTGTAAGAGACAGAATTGATTTGGTTTTTGATTTTAAAAGGTCCGAGGTAACGAGGGCCCAGCTTGTAGCTAGGTACCCGAAACCGAACATATTTGGAGGAGAGCCACACTTTGTCACCAGGGACATAGACAGGAGGAATTCTTCTTTTTTTATCTGCATGTCTCTTCATGCGGGCAGAGGCCAGTGATAGCGACTTTTGAGTCTCTTTCCAGATAGAGGTGAAGTCTTGAGTTAATTCATCCATGGCAGGAACTCCAGAAGAAGTGGGGATGGGGAGGGGGGGCAATGGGTGACGGCCGTAGACCACAAAGAAAGGTGATTTGGAGGACGATTCAGAGTTCTTGAAATTGTATGAGAATTCTGCCCAGGGCAATAGGTCGACCCAATCGTCTTGACGGGCGGAGACAAAATGTCGTAAGTAGTCACCAAGGACCTGGTTAACTCTCTCCACCTGTCCATTGGATTGCGGGTGATAAGCGGAAGAAAAATTCAACTTAATCTTTAGTTGAGTACAGAGAGCTCTCCAAAATTTTGAGATGAATTGAACGCCTCTATTAGAGACGATATGTGAGGGTAGCCCATGGAGACGGAAAATTTGAAGAAAAAAATGCTTCGCCAACTGAGGTGCAGTAGGCAGACCAGGAAGCGGGACAAAATGAGCCATTTTCGAAAAGCGGTCAACGACCACCCAGATGACAGTGTTACTATGAGACAAAGGAAGGTCCGTGATGAAATCCATGGCAATGTGGGACCATGGTTGTTCAGGCACAGGTAGAGGAAGGAGAAGACGTGCAGGCTTCTGGCGTGGAGTCTTGTCACGTGCACAGATAGTGCAGGCCCGTACAAAGTCAGTCATATCTTTTTCCTGGGTAGGCCACCAATAGTGTCTGGCCATCAATTGTATGGATTTTTTGATCCCAGCGTGACCGGCTAGATGGGAGGAATGGCCCCACCTGAGTATCTGGAGACGAAGGCATGGAGGAACAAAAGTTTTTCCTGGAGGAACTGGCACCAGAGAAGCAGGAGCAGAGGAAATCAGACACTCAGGGGGTACGATGTGTTGAGGGGGAGTCCCGGTTTCAGAGGCATCGGAGGAACGGGACAAGGCATCAGCCCTGACATTCTTGTCTGCGGGACGAAAATGGATCTGGAAATTGAACCGGGCAAAGAACAATGACCACATGGCCTGGCGAGGATTTAAGCGCTGAGCGGACTGAAGGTAGGACAATTTTTTATGGTCAGTGTAGATGGAGATAGGGTGAAGGATCCTTCCAGGAGATGTCTCCACTCTTCTAATGCCAGCTTGATGGCCAACAGTTCACGGTCACCTATGGAATAGTTTTTTTCAGGAGGGGAGAATGTTTTAGAGAAAAAACCACACGTGACGTTTCCTCCTTTAGCGTTTTTTTGAAGAAGAACAGCTCCGGCTCCTACTGAGGAGGCGTCAACTTCAAGGAAGAACGGCTTTATGGGGTCTGGTCGAGACAGGACAGGTGCAGAGGAGAAGGCGGTCTTAAGGCGAGTAAAGGCTTCTTCCGCTTGAGGCGGCCAGGACCTTGGATTTACGTTTTTCTTAGTCAGTGCCCCTATAGGAGCAACGATGGTGGAGAAGTGGGGTATAAACTGACGATAGTAGTTGGCGAATCCAAGGAAGCGTTGGATAGCACGGAGTCCAGAGGGGCGTGGCCAATCCAAGACTGCGGAGAGCTTGTCAGGGTTCATTTGAAGGCCTTGTCCTGAGACCAGATAACCTAGGAAAGGAAGGCTGCTGCGCTCAAAAAGGCATTTTTCAAATTTAGCGTAAAGATGATTTACGCGGAGGCGCTGGAGCACTTGACGGACATGGAGCCGATGTTCCTCAAGGTTGGTAGAGAAGATTAGGATGTCGTCAAGATAGACAACCACACAGGTATACAGTACGTCCCGAAAGATTTCATTGACAAAATCCTGAAAGACTGCAGGAGCGTTGCAAAGTCCAAATGGCATGACGAGATATTCAAAGTGACCATCTCTGGTGTTAAATGCGGTTTTCCATTCATCTCCTTCACGGATTCTGATGAGGTTATAAGCGCCCCTGAGGTCCAATTTCGAAAAAACTTTTGCTCCGCGCAGACGGTCAAAGAGCTCCGAGATGAGAGGCAGAGGGTAGCGATTTTTAATAGTGATTTTATTGAGACCACGATAGTCTATGCAAGGGCGTAGTGATCCGTCCTTCTTGGCAACGAAGAAGAACTCCGCTCCGGCTGGAGAAGATGATTTCCTAATAAAACGTCTCTTGAGGTTCTCCTGTATGTAATCAGTCATGGCCTTGGTTTCAGGAGAGGAGAGAGGGTAAATTCTGCCACGGGGTGGTGTAGTACCTGGGAGCAAGTCAATGGGGCAGTCGTAGGGTCTATGTGGTGGTAAGACCTCCGCCTGTTTTTTGCAAAAGACAGCAGAAAAGTCCTGATAGGCCTTGGGAAGGCCGGGCAAAGGAGTAGCGATGGGAACTTGACTGGTGGGTACAGACTTAAGACAATGCTTGTGGCAGGAGTAGCCCCAGGATTTGATGTCCCCAGTGGTCCAGTCGAGGATAGGAGAATGGCGCTGGAGCCAGGGTAGGCCAAGAAGGATGTCAGAAGTACAGTTCGGCAAAACAAAAAATTCAATTTTTTCTTGGTGAAGAACACCAACGGACATGAGCAGGGGTTCGGTGCGGTAACGCACGGTACAATCCAGATTCTCTCCATTTACAGAGGAAATGAAGAAGGGTTTAATGAGACGGATAACAGGAACGTTGAACCTGTTGATGAAAGAGGCTTCAATAAAGTTTCCTGCAGAACCAGAGTCCAGGAAGGCCACCGCAGAGAAGGGGGGGCCAGCAGAAGGGGAAATCCGCACAGGAATAGTCAGACGTGGAGAGGAAGAATTCACACCTAGTAACGCCTCTCCCACGTTCACTAGGTGCGGGCGTTTCCCTGACGTAGAGGACGAATAGGGCAGTCCTTTAGGAAATGTTCAGAGCTCGCACAATAAAGACATAAGTTCTCATTCCTACGGCGAGTCCTCTCTTGTAGGGTCAGGCGAGATCAGTCCACCTGCATGGCCTCCTCGACGGAAGGCATAGTATCAGGATGCGTTGGATTCAGGAAGAGAGGAGCCAGGCGCGGATAACGCCTGGTGCGAACAAGATCTTTCTCCTGGCGAAGCTCTTGGCGTCTTTCAACGTAGCGTATGTCAATGCGGGTAGCTAAGTGGATGAGCTCCGTCAGGGAGGAGGGTATCTCTCGTGCGGCCAGACAATCCTTTCTTGAAGGTCACGCAGAGAGCCTCATTATTCCAGGCTAGCTCTGAGGCCAGTGTGCGGAACTGTATGGCATATTCGCCCACAGAGGAGTTTCCTTGGACAAGGTTAAGCAGGGCGGTTTCAGCAGATGAGGCTCGGGCTGGTTCCTCAAAAACGCTACGAACCTCAGCAAGGAAGGACTGAACGGTGGCTGTAGCAGGGTCATTGCGGTCCCAGAGTGGCGTGGCCCAGGCCAAGGCCTTCCCAGACAACAGACAGACCACGAATGCCACCTTAGACCGTTCTGTGGAAAACTGGTCTGACATCATCTCAAGATGCAGGGAACATTGGGACAAGAATCCCTGGCACATCCTAGGATCCCCGTCAAATTTCTCCGGAAGAGACAAGCGGTTCCTCACAGGTAGTAGCGGCAGCTTGGAGAGGGGAAGATGCTGGAGCTTGTGGCGGCAGACGCTGCTGGATCATGGCGGTCAACTGCGACAGCTGCTGTCCTTGTTGGGCAATCAATTGCGACTGCTGGGCAAACACGGTAGTGAGATCAGCGAGACTAGGCAGCGGCACGTCAGCGGGATCCATGGCCGGATCTACTGTCACAGGCCGGACTGACGGCTAGTGGGGATACAGGAGGTGGATCCTCTGTACCAGAGAGGGGATGGCACGGGTCGTACTGAGGGACCGGTTCTAAGCAGCTACCGGTTTTCACCAGAGCCCGCCGCAAAGCGGGATGGACTTGCTGCGGCGGTAGCAACCAGGTCATGTCCTCCAGTAGCGACTCCACCTCTCTGGCGGCTGAGATAGGCGTGGTACAAAAGGACTAGGCAGAGGCAAGGTCAGACGTAGCAGAGGGTCAGGGCAGGCGGCAATGGTTCGTAGTCTGAGACAATGGCAGCAGGTCAGATACACAGGCAAGGCAACTCACAAAACACTTCCACAGGGTACTAAGACAACAAGATCCGGCAAGGACAGGAAGGGGAAGTGGGTTTATATCAGATTTGGGTGTGCACACAGTAATTGGGCCAGGCACCAATCAATGGTGCGCTGGCCCTTTAAATCTCAGAAGGCCGGCGAGCGCGCGCCCTAGAGCGCAGCGGGGCCGCGCGCGCCGGGAAGGAGCAGGAGGGGGATGGTGAGTAGGATGGGATGCGATCCGCGGACGGAGATGTGCCGCCGCGTGGATCGCATCCCCGCCGGTAACAGAGCAGCGCCCACGGCCAGTGGGGCTGACCGGAGCGCTGCAGGGGGACCGACGCCGCGAGCGCTCCGGGAAGGATGGGACACCCGGAGCGCTCGGCGTTACAACACATAGTACGGTGACGGACATTTTTCTGCACTGGAAGAACGCCAGTCACACAGTTGTTATCTATGTGCCCTGTGTGCTCTGCAATGCAGCCTGGAGCTGCGGTAAAATGCAGACATGCTGCACTGTATGGTAGTGCACAGGAAGGCACTGCATGTTACTGTACAGCAGCTCATCACATTGTACTGCTCTACAGTGACATGAATAATGTGTCACTTTATGTGAAGCACACAAAGTTCACACATAAATAAGAGCCGTGTGATGCGGTAGAACGTGCATGACTCCGCCTCCTACCGCTGGCTCACTGCGACCGGAATGGACAGCTGCCTGCACACTAAACCGCTCCAGTTTGATGTGTGGGCAGTGTGAACAGACCCCTAATAATCAAAATAAAATATCCGGCTTCCTCTTCCTGCTTATAGTTGGCCAATCACACTCTTTTTTGCAAAACTTTAAAAAATGAATAAAACTGTGAAGATAGGAGTGAGGGGCGTGGCCAAGCGTCACTGTTTGTGTCTATGGACACACACAGCCCGCACGAGGGCCACCATAGCAAGCGGCTTGCTTTGGGGGCACATGGAGACGCGAATAACGTCGGTGGGGAACCCCAGAAAAGGAGTTTCAGGGCCACTTGATGTAATACCATTGCTCAGAGCAGGGAAGTATGCAATGTTTATTATATTAATAAAAAATCTAGCATTCTAATCACTTTATTAGTAACTGATATCATATTCCATACTGAACTGTTGTAACTGTGATCACTTTTTGTTGCAGGGTGAAGTCATTAAGACTGTTGGTGGAATTTACGGACCCTGAGAAAGGGGAGCTTACACAAGCACAGGACAAGGTAGAAGTCTTTTGACTTTTTGTACATCACTTATGTTGGAATCTAAATTTAGTAAAAATATATATATATATATAAAAAAAAAAAAAAGGAGCTTGTTTGTTGTCACGGACCAGAACTTTGATAAGAAGTGTTAAGGGTTTTGTGGTTGTCGGGAACTCCATTGGTGAGATCTCCCTTCATATTTTGTGTGGTCACTGTGAGAGGAAGTGAGGAGAAACTCTCCATCAGGGGTCCAATAATAAAAACCTGACAGGTTCTAAATTGACAGCAATTTAAACCTGTCCTTACTGTAGCCAAGAGAAACAAAAAAACATTTGGCTATGCATGCATGGGGCCACCTGGTCAAAGTTGTATATGGAACACCACTCAATATAACATTTCTTAATAGGTTGTAAAATGACAACTTTTTCCAGTCCTAAGTTAAATATAATTTATTCTGTGAACATGTGTAGCGGGGTCCCCTTTAAGACTCCCAGGACTACCTTACCCAGAACTCCTTTCAGCAATGTTTCCACCCCAGAGACTCATGGGAGGGGTTATAAAAGGAGGAGGCGAGGCTGGGCTCGGCCTCTTTGGGACACGAGACTTCAAGGGAGAGATCTTCCTGTGCGGATCCACCGTGGTGCAAGGCCTGAAGCCTGGGCCTTGCGCTGTTACCCAAAGAGCCTTCCACCCCATCTCGAGCCTGGGTGGCATCTGACTCGGTTTTCTTCAACCGCTGCTGAGCCGGAGACCAGACTGCTGCAGAGCTGTGTGAGGAGACACAGCAGGTGGAAGTTCCCGGACTGGAGGGGTGAGCGAGCACTTGCTCAATCCACAAATACTTTATATCACTGTTAGGCCTACAGACTGCCGTGGCCCACTAGTTCCTATTTGAGTTATTTTCCCCATTTGAGATCCAAAGCAGAACTGAGTTGAACGGATCTTGAGTGGAGTGTACTGAGTTGGCATTTTTATCCCCCCCCCCCCTTGGATTACAAATGTGTTCCTGAAATGTGCACCACCGTTTAAAGACTTGCATGCAAAGAATTTTACCCCTACCAGAGACTGAGTTATATGGTCAGGCCTGGCCATCTAGGTAGTTTATTTAGTAGCTGCGCCATAGGGCGCATAGTGAAGTACTGTTACACGTGGCGCGTGTGCGCCATATCTCTATAGTTATAGTGTGACTACTGCTGCAGGGCTCTGCAGATAGATTCTTATGATCTGTTATCACTGTTGATTTCCATTGCCATAGAAAGTAAATTTGTTATTCTTTTATCACTGTCTTGGTGTTTGAATTTAATCATAGAGCATAAGATATACACATATTACCCTAGACTAACTGTGCCAGTAGGGGGTCGAGTAAATTGCCGGGGGTTGGCGAAGCTGTCTTCAGGGCCCAAACTAAATCTGCGGCCCTCTTAGTTGAAGGTATCGCTACACGTGGGGGTTCTCGTCCGGGATCCTGATACAGCAGGTGAACGCCAGAAGTACCGGCATGGACACACAAGCAGTAGAAGAGTGGTGCAAAGCCTCTAGGGCAGAGCCAAACAACTCGATAGTCATCAGCCTCCCTGGGGAGGAATGGTCGACTGAAATGGTAGAGGAGTTAATGAAGTTAGTGTCCCCAGATCACACACCGTGGGTGATGGATATAAAGTCAGACCTAGACACTTCATATCAGTATGCACTAGTGGAATACGGGGACGGGATGCCAGAGGCTTGCAAGTGTGTGCGGACGCCAGACAACAGAACCTATAGGTTGGCGCACGCAGTAACTATAAAGAAGGAACCATCACCGATGGGATCACCGCAGGCTGCGGCCCGTACCTCACCAGAAAGAGGAGACGGGGTGACGCCCCCGGTGGCACCCGCACCTGCCACTGCTATATCACCAGATTTGATAAAGGCAATAGGGGATCTGCTAATCAAATGTCAGAAGACAAGCACGGTGCATGTAGAGACTAGCTACCGGAGACTGAAGACATTCTCAGGGAAGCTCCCTGTCCCTGCAGGGGAAGAAGATTTTGATACCTGGGTGGAGCAGGCATTACAAGCAGTAGAGGCATGGGAGGTGCCTGAAGCGCAGAAGAGGCAACGAGTGATAGAAAGCCTCAAAGGCGCAGCAGCAGAAGCAGTGAAAAGTTTTCGGTTTGGGAATGCAGATTGCACGGCTCAGGATTGTCTAGCCATGCTACAGGAAGAGTTTGGTCAATTGGAAAAGGTGACAGAGATGGTCTACCAATTTGAACATACTTTCCAACAGCCGAAGGAGAAACTTTCAGAGTATGTTAGGAGACTGAACAGGTTGCTGTGCAAGATTGTGTTGAAGAAGGGAATGAAGCCCCAAGATACAGATGCGGCAAGAATGAAGCAAGTCTTAAAGAGAGCGTTGCGCTCGGATCCAGTTTGGCTGCACCTGAAAACCTCGGGAGGAGGAACGTTACTGACTTATGCTGATTTGATAAAAATCATCAGAGATGAGGAAGCACTACAACAGGACCAGCAAATGATTAAGACAAATGTTGTCCCCGCACAGGTGTTAGGCAACCCAGTGATGACCCCCGAAAGAGACTCAGAGGTAGACACTCTAAAATCACAAATGTCCAAGGTGTTAGAGATGTTGACCTCTCTGATAGCAAAAGACCCAGAGGGTCCCAGGAGAGAAGTACCAAGGAAGGAACTATTCCCAATTGCCTCAGCACCCGCATCTTTACAAGAATGGGGAGATATAGTCTGCTTTAACTGTGGAGGAATTGCCCATATTGCAGCTACATGTTCCAGTCCCAAGAAGAAGAAAACGGACAACCGCAAGCTGGCGGGAAACTTCAGAGGGCCCCGGTGAAGGAGTCAACCGGGTGCCCATCACCTTCAGTGAGCTCCAAGCTGAATGCGAAGCAGAAGAAAAGGAGGAGATAAAACACCTCAGAGGAAACACAACATTCTTCAACAGAGATACACCCCAGAGAAAGGGGGCAAGACCCCTCAGAAGAGGCACAGCACTCCCCAGAGGCGGTGCACACCTAAGAAAAACAATAGTATCCCTCAGCGGGTCTGTACACCCATTGAAAGGAGGGAAATCAATGCATACCAGGCTCAAGAAAGATTAAAGTCCAAAGGGAGTTGGACGAGAGAGAGTCCGAAGGGAAAGGGCCAGAAGAAGATGACCCCTGCCAGGCCATATCCGGAGAAGCTGGTAGGCCCATCTCCTATAGTGCCCATTCAAGTGGAGGGAGTCTACACCAGAGCAATCTTGGATACTGGGGCACAAGTGACCCTATTATACCGGGATTTCTACGATAAACACTTGAGTCACCTGCCCATCCAGAAGATAGAGGAACTGGAAATATGTGGGATTGGAAGCCAGAGTTTCCCCTACGATGGCTATCTGCCCGTCAAGATGACTTTTGACCCATCCGTGGCTGGGAAGGCCGAAGTGTTTGACACCCTGGCAGTTGTGTGCCCTCGACCGTCAGGAGCCAACAAAAGTTCCCTTATAATAGGGACAAACACGGACCTGGTCCGAAGACTCCTGACCCCTCTAGTGGAAGAGAAGGGGCAAGCGGCCACCAAGATCCACCCCATGCTGAAGACGGCCTACCAACGGCTGGTCCTAGAGCAGAAGACCCCTGGAGAGGGGATAGGGAAGGTGTGGAGACTTGGAAGAGAAGGGGTAGTGTTGCAGCCCGGCGAAGTAACCTGTCTCAGAGCCACTGTGAAGCTTACTTGGGAGCAGCCTGGACCCTTTGTCATGTTGGAGTCCGACCCAAGGGAAGAGTTCCCTGGTCTGGAAGTGATACCAGAAGTGATTCCACTGAAGGCCCTGAAGAAGGCCCATTGTAGAGTTCCGGTGAGTGTTAGGAACACTACAGATGGCCCCATGGAAATCCCAGCCAGGATGCTGCTGGGCCAGGTGAGCCCTGCTGCCCCTGTCAACTTGTCAGAAGTCAAGGGGACGGGTGAAGGAGGAGATGTTTGGGAGAAGCTGTCCATGGAAAACCCGAATCTGCCCAGGGCTTGGAAAGAGAGAGCCAAGGCCCAGTTGACCAGATGGGAGAAGATCTTCTCCAAAGATGAGTTCGATGTGGGGTGTGCAAAGAGTGCCACCCATTGGATCCGCCTCCAAGAAGACAAGCCCTTCAGAGAGAGGGTCAGGAGGGTCCCACTAGCAGATCTGGAGGATCTAAGGGAAAAACTTGCAGAACTCAAAAGGACTGGTGTGATCCGGGAGTCTAGAAGCTCCTATGCCTCCCCGATAGTGGTGGTCAGGAAGAAGAATGGGTCATTGAGGCTCTGTATAGACTACAGGACTCTCAACAGGAGAACCATACCCGACCAGTACACCACTCCGAGGATAGAGGACGCTTTACAGAGTTTGTCTGGAGGTTCAGCCTTATGGATCTCAAGAGTGGATACTATCAGATCCCTATGCATCCAGAAGACAAGGAGAAGACAGCCTTCATAACCCCAGTGGGGTTCTTTGAGTTTGATCGAATGCCCCAGGGACTGTCTGGAGCTCCTGCTACCTTCCAACGTCTCATGGAGAAGACTGTAGGAGACATGAACCTTATTGAAGTCCTTGTATACCTGGACGATGTCATTGTCTTTGAGAGAACCTTGGAGGAACACGAGGAGAGGCTGGAAAACGTGTTGAGGAGACTCAGTGAGGAGGGACTCAAGCTTTCGCCTGAGAAGTGTCGGTTCTACCAGTCTTCTGTGAACTATCTGGGGCACATAGTGTCTGAAGAAGGGGTGGCCACAGATCCTGAGAAATTGGAGGCAGTTACCTCCTGGCCACGACCCACCACAGTAACAGAACTCAGATCCTTCTTAGGGTTCTGCTCCTATTACAGGAGGTTTGTGGAAGGATTCGCCCGAATTGCTAGGCCATTGAATGAACTACTCAAGACCGAGGGGGAAGAGGACGACTCAGGGCCCAGGAAGCCGGGAGAGTCAGTCAAAGATCAGTGGAACCAAAAGTGTGAAGAGGCCTTCCAGGCGTTGAAGAACCTAACCACTGCCCCAGTCTTGGCCTACGCAGACCCGACCAAACCCTATGAACTGCACGTAGATGCTAGTCATGATGGTCTGGGAGGAGTACTTTACCAAGAACACGAAGGACAACTGCGGCCTGTTGCCTACGTGAGCAGGAGCCTAACCCCCTCCGAGAAGAACTACCCCACTCACAAGCTGGAGTTCCTGGCCCTTAAGTGGGCGGTAGTAGACAAGCTCAAAGACTACCTGTATGGGGCGGAGTTCACTGTGAAGACTGACAACAACCCCCTTACCTACCTTTTCACTACAGCAAGGCTGGACGCCACTGGACACAGGTGGCTGGCCGCATTGTCTGGATTAAATTTCAGCCTAAAGTACAGGCCAGGGACTGGAAATCGAGATGCAGACACTCTGTCCAGGAGATCTCATGGCCCCACCAGTGACATGGAAGACTGGACTCAAGTGGCACCTGACGGGGTGCGGGCCCTTTGTCAAGGGGCTGAATTGCAAGCCAGAGGAGGCTCAAGGGCGGAAGAGATAGGAGTTACCATGGTAGGAGTCCCCAAACAATACTGTGGGGTAACTCAACTGGAAGAAGACCATCTGCCAAAGTTGTCCAAGAAGGAACTAAGATGCGACCAATTAGAAGACCCCATGGGGAAATTGGTTCTGGAAGCCCTGGAGAATCAGGATCCAAACAGACTCCTGAGTCACTCCTCAAAGGAAGCTCGCCTGTTGAGGAAAGAGTGGGACAGGTTACAGGTGCATCAGGGAGTGGTCTACCGAAGGGGCCCCTCTGATGACCTGGAAGATAAATGGCAATTTTTTCTTCCGAAAAAACATCAAGAGACTATTCTGATTGCCCTACATGACAATCACGGCCACCTAGGGGCGGAAAGGACCTTTCAACTTGTCAGAAGTCGGTTCTATTGGCCCTGCATGATGGCAGAAGTGGAAGAGTACTGCCATTCATGTTCACGCTGCATCCAGGGGAAGACTTTACCCCATCAAGCTGCCCCAATGGGCCATCTACAAAGTCAAGGCCCAATGGATCTGGTATGCATTGATTTCCTCTGCCTCGAACCCGACCTGAGTGGACTAGGAAATGTTCTGGTGATAACCGATCATTTCACCCGGTATGCCCAAGCTTTCCCAACTAAAGACCAGAAGGCTTCCACAGTAGCCAAGGTACTTATGGAGAAGTATTTTGTACATTATGGGCTGCCCCAGCGACTTCATTCAGATCAAGGAAGGGACTTTGAGAGTCGGCTGATCCGGAAACTCCTGGATTCGTTAGGAATCAAGAAAACTCGAACCACACCTTATCACCCACAGGGAGATGCTCAGCCGGAGAGGTTTAACTGAACCCTGCTCAACATGTTGGGAACTCTGGATAGTGAGAAGAAACAACATTGGAGCAAACACATAGCAGCTATAGTACACGCTTACAACTGCACCACCAGTGATGCTACAGGCTACTCCCCATATCGACTCATGTTTGGGAGAGAAGCAAGGTTACCTGTGGACCTGGCCTTTGGCACCTCTTTAGACCATTCCTCAGCCACATCCCACAAAGGATATGTGGACAGGCTCAGACACGGCCTGAAAGTAGCCTATGAACAAGCTCAAGCGGCCTCAGATCAAAGGGGAGCTCGAAACAAAAGAAACTTCGACTTGAAAGTCCGGGTGCAAGACCTGCAGCCCGGGGACCGAGTACTGCTACGCAATCTGGGGGTCCCTGGAAAACACAAACTTGCAGACAGATGGAGATCTGAACCCTATGTCATCTGTAGGAAGCTGCCGGGCCTACCTGTCTACAAGTTGAAGCCAGAAGGAAGGGTAGGACCACTGAAGACGTGGCATCAAAACCACCTGCTCCCACTTGCTGAAGCGGTCAGGATACCTCCAGTGAGTGACTCCCCTGAACCAGTCTCTATTCTAGATACCCCCAGGCCAAACACTCGGTCCCAGACCTCTCGGGCTGAAGATGGAGAGGCCTCTGAACTCAGTGGAGATGAAGGAAGAGAAGAGAACTTGACTGGCTGTGGCCTTCCCCAACTCCAGGAACTTCTGCTATAGGTCTTCCAACTACTAAAGACACTATAGATGGACAACTGAATGCAGAAGCTGCTGAGTTCATCCCATCTAGTCCTTCATCAGATTACTGGGAGGATGCTTGTGATACTTACTCTGAAAAGGACCCTAGAGACTCTATATATCCCTCGGCTCCTGAAGCAGATGTTACAGAGCCTGCCGTGTCGCCCGAGCCTGCTACAGAAGAAGAGCCTGTGGTGCCAGAGCCAGAAACCCCAAGAGAACAAAGGGCGCGCAGAGTCATAAGGCCTCCCATAAAGTTGACCTACCCACAAATGGGGAAGAGCTCAGAAGATTCTGTGGTCACTGCCAGGAGGAGTGTAGAGAATCCGGATCCCTCCACTGTTCATTGGGTGGAGGGCAACCCCCACTCACTCTCTGGCACAGTTAGGCAGGCCACTCATGATAGTGTGACCTGTGGGCAAGGGAATTCAACCCCTTTGTTTTGGTGGGAATTCCCTATGCTAACATCATACGAAATGTTGTCTAGGGTTGTACACAGTGTATGCTAGAATTGTCTTTGGGGACCAAAGAATTTAAGTGGGGCGAGTGTGTAGCGGGGTCCCCTTTAAGACTCCCAGGACTACCTTACCCAGAACCCCTTTCAGCAATGTTTCCACCCCAGAGACTCATGGGAGGGGTTATAAAAGGAGGAGGCGAGGCTGGGCTCGGCCTCTTTGGGACACGAGACTTCAAGGGAGAGATTTTCCTTTGCGGATCCACCGTGGTGCAAGGCCTGAAGCCTGGGCCTTGCGCTGTTACCCAAAGAGCCTTCCACCCCATCTCGAGCCTGGGTGGCATCTGACTCGGTTTTCTTCAACCGCTGCTGAGCCGGAGACCAGACTGCTGCAGAGCTGTGTGAGGAGAAACAGCAGGTGGAAGTTCCCGGACTGGGATCGCATCCGGAGGGGTGAGCGAGCACTTGCTCAATCCACAAATACTTTATATCACTGTTAGGCCTACAGACTGCCGTGGCCCACTAGTTCCTATTTGAGTTCCTTTCCCCATTTGAGATCCAAAGCAGAACTGAGTTGAACGGATCTTGAGTGGAGTGTACTGAGTTGGCATTTTTACCCCCCCCCCGGATTACAAATGTGTTCCTGAAATGTGCACCACCGTTTAAAGACTTGCATGCAAAGAATTTTACCCTTACTAGAGACTGAGTTATATGGTCAGGCCTGGCCATCTAGGTAGTTTATTTAGTAGCTGCGCCATAGGGCGCATAGTGAAGTACTGTTACACGTGGCGCGTGTGCGCCATATCTCTATAGTTATAGTGTGACTACTGCTGCAGGGCTCTGCAGATAGATTCTTATGATCTGTTATCACTGTTGATTTCCATTGCCATAGAAAGTAAATTTGTTATTCTTTTATCACTGTCTTGGTGTTTGAATTTAATCATAGAGCATAAGATATACACATATTACCCTAGACTAACTGTGCCAGTAGGGGGTCGAGTAAATTGCCAGGGGTTGGCGGAGCTGTATTCAGGGCCCAAACTAAATCTGCGGCCCTCTTAGTTGAAGGTATTGCTACACATGCATATACAGTATCTGACAAAAGCGAGTACACCCCTCACATTTTTGTAAATATTTTATGATATCTTTTCATAACAGTGTAAATTTGCTGTCCCCTCAAAATAACTCAACACACAGCCATTAATGTCTAAACCGCTGGCAACAAAAGTGAGTACACCCCTAAGTGAAAATGCCCAAATTGGGCCCAAAGTGTCAATATATTGTGTGGCCACCATTATTTTCCTGCACTGCCTTAACCCTTCACAGGTTGTCACTGGAATCCTCTTCCACTCCTCCATGACGACATCACGGAGCTGGTGGCTGTTAGAGACCTTGCACTCCCTCCACCTTCCATTTGAGGATGCCTCACAGATGCTCAATAGGGTTTAGGTCTGGAGACATGCTTGGCCAGTCCATCACCTTTACCCTCAGCTTCTTTAGCAAGGCAGTGGTCATCTTGGAGGTGTGTTTTGGGTCATTATCATGTTGGAATACTTCCCTGCAGCCCATTTTCCAAAGGGAGGGGATCATGCTCTGCTTCAGTATGTCACAGTACATGTTGGCATTCATGGTTCCCTCAATAAACTGTAGCTCCCCAGTGCCAGCAGCACTCATGCAGCCCCAGACCATGACACTCCCACCACCATGCTTGACTGTAGGCAAGACACACTTGTCTTTGTACTCCTCACCTGGTTGCCGCTACACCCACTTGACACCATCTGAACCAAATAAGTTTATCTTGGTATCATCAGACCACAGGACATGGTTCTAGTAATCCATGTCCTTAGTCTGCTTGTCTTCAGCAAACTGTTTGCAGGCTTTCTTGTGCTTCATCTTTAGCAGAGGCTTCTTTCTGGGATGACAGCCATGCAGACCAATTTAATGCTGTGTGCGGCGTATGGTCTGAGCACTGACAGGCTGACCCCCCCCCATCCCTTCAACCTCTGCAGCAATGCTGGCAGCACTCGTACGTCTATTTCCCAAAGACAACCTCTGGATATGACGCTGAGCACGTGCACTTAACCTCTTTGGTCGACCATGGCAAGGCCTGTTCTGAGTGGAACCTGTCCTGCTAAACCACTGTATGGTCTTGGCCACCGTGCTACAGCTCAGTTTCAGGGTCTTGGCAATCTTCTTATAGCCTAGGCCATCTTTATGTAGAGCGGAGGTGCCATGTTGAACTTCCAGTGACCAATATGAGATAGTGAGAGTGATAACCCAAATTTAACACACCTGCTCCCCTTTCACACCTGAGGCCTTGTAACACTAACGAGTCACATGACACCAGGGAGGGAAAAATCTCTAATTGGCCCAATTTGGATGTTTTCACTTAGGGGTGTACTAACTTTTGTTGCCAGCGGTTTAGACATTAATGGCTGTGTGTTGATTTATTTTAGCTTTCAACCAAAATGTCAAACTATCACATGGCTGGAGTCATACCTGATTACATGTGTAGCACCATGGCAGTTGCAGATCAAACAGGCTTAGGTGGCAGCTTCATTGGCTGATAAGGATAGGAGGGTTTAGTTATGCATTAATGATCGGCTCCATCTAGTGGCAATAATGCAGTCATTTTCTGATTCACACATTCATCGAGGAGAGAAAAAGCCTACTAGCATTCGATTTTGCCCCCCTATTGCACAGAACAAATGTACATGCATTTTCTTTTTCAATACATTTTGATTTGTTTCCAAAGTGGAACACGTTTCCATTAAAAAAAGGTATATATTCACATGTCATTCATAAGAATTTATAAACAAAGAACCAACATGATGGATTATCACGGTACCATAGAGGGATCATACACTTACATTTTCTTTTTTTTTTTTATCATTTAAGTTTTTTATTTTTCATCAGAAAAAAATCATTACAGAATCATAAATATTAAAGATGATTACAATTGACTCAACAAAAATCTCAGGTATTATTACCATAGAAACTTAGACAAATTATTATCGTAAAAACCAATACTGACAATGTTTAAACAAAAAGTAATAATATCTAGCCTCATCTTGGTCAAGTATATAATCCAGTAATCTTATAAACTGATAATAACTTCTATTAAGAAAATCTAGTTCCCACAAAAATAAACCGAAAATATGAAGGGCTCCTACTCCCCTCCCCAGCCACCCCTAACGGGAACACACTGTGACGGAGAGAACGTCCCCTGCCCGGCCTTCCTGTCACCACCAACAATCGTCGGTAGAGACAACTGGAGAGATATAATAGAAAAAAATTCATTTGTACATGCAAAAAAAAACACAATACTCGACCCAAGTATGAAAATTAAGAGTTGTTCTCAGACTTGTTAGAGCTAAGTTCAACAGTCCAAGCCTCAAACAATAAAAAAAGGAATCTGAGCCTGAAACTATTATATTTTATCTGATGTAATAAAACAATAAACATACTATGAAATAATAAAAGCCAAAACCGAGAGAATAAAGTATAGGATAAAAATAAAGAAGAGAAATAAAAAGAGGAGAGAGAAAGAGAAAAAAAATTTTTTCTCAAAGATATGAAGTGAAAAGATTATAGAATGCCTACAAACCAAATATACATTCTAAAGATCAGTGATTGGTGTTGATGACCAAGTTATGTGACAAAGAGATTCCCATAAATCGCGCCCAAGGTTCCCATATGGCTTCAAAATTTGAGGTCTCGTCTAACAAGAAGCTAACCAGTTTTTCTTGTTCCATAATCCAGGAAACTTTTCGTTTCATGGATAATATAGATACCGAAGGTTTCTTCCATGCCCTTGCAATAGTTAGTTTTGCTCCCGTTAAAATAAACAAAATTAGTTTACGAGTGGCTTTAGGAATATGAGGTAAATGTCCATTGAGTAAAGCAATTGTGGGAGATTGATGTATCGGGCAACCTGTAATATTGCGTAAAATGTGAAATACCTTATTCCAAAATCCACGAATTCTTGGGCACTCCCACCATATGTGGATCATAGTACCCAGTCCCTGACATCCCCTATAACAAAGAGGTGAAACAGAGGGGTACATAACAGTCAATCTCGTGGGAACTAGATACCATCTTGTAAAAAGTTTTATATTGGCCTCTATGAGCGAAGTATTGCAGAGGCCTGAAGTCGAGCGAGAGTAGCTTGCATGCCAGTCTACAATATTTCTATCAATTAGGAGTTCCTTCTCCCAGGCCAACATGTATGGTAGTTTCACTAAATTGGATGCCAGTGACTTGTAGATCACAGAGATCCCCCCCCCCCCTTCGCTCCACTGTCTGTCCACACCAATTTTCATAATCTGTAAAGTCTCGGGATGAATATCCAGTTTTACACCTAGAATGAATTAAATTAGCGATTTGATGAAATCTCGGTTTTTCGGATAAAGGGAGATCTAATTTGTTCATAAAATATTCAATAGGTAAAGGGCCTATAGAGGAAAAAAATTGACCAATGCGGTACAACCCCTTGTCGTACCACCATTTAAAGGTTTGAAGGTCCAAACCTTGATGAAAAAAGGGGTTTTTGAACACCGGGGTCAAAGGTTGAGCTTTAGAGACCAGCGAGGGAAGTTTCCGAAGTGAATCCCATAAAGATAAGGATTGTGAGAGTGATGGTGATAAGATGGGAGGTCTATTTCTGGGAGGGCACCACAACAGGTGTATTAGTGATGAGGATGGAACAGCATACACTTACATTTTCAATCAATTTATTTTACAAAAAATTACATAGAAAAGGCAATAAAAACAGTGGAGCTAGTCTCCTAGGGTTTAACAGTATAGGTTACAATACATATAAAAAAAAAATGGTTGACGCGTTTCACATTTCTGCTTCTTCAGAACTAAATATTTTTGACTTGTAACAGAAGAACCTTGAGTTGAAAGATAGGAAGAGATGAATATTATTTATAATGGTTACATCATACATATCAGAGTAAGAAAAAAAAGAACATAGTAGTGTCAGTTGTTAAATATAATATAACTCTCATCAGAGATATATTATATGTAACAACTGACACTACTATGTTCTTTTTTTTCTTACTCTGATATGTATGATGTAACCATTATAAATAATATCCATCTCTTCCTATCTTTCAACTCAAGGTTCTTCTGTTACAAGTCAAAAATATTTGGTTCTGAAGAAGCAGAAATGTGAAACGCGTCAACCATTTTTTTTATATGTATTGTAACCTATAGGCCTCATGCCCACTGGCGTTTTTACAGCTGCGTTTTTTGCAGCTTAAAAACGCCTGTCCATGTTATTGTAAATATTTTTTTTTTTTGAAAAAAAAAACAAAAAAAAACGTCGGAGCTAAAAACGCGACCGCGCGTTAGTGCGCATTTTTGCGCGTTTTTGCGCGTTAGTGCGCGTTTTTTGACGCTCGCGTTTTTTTCTGCCTAATTCTGACGCTGAGGAACGCACTGGTCCTGGGTTTTTTTTACAGCTTAAAAACGTCTATGCTATTTGCAGCTCAAAAACGTCTAGGTGGGCATGAAGCTATAGACTAACATGGACAGGCGTTTTTAAGCTGTAAAAAACGCTCAAAAACGCGGCTGTAAAAACGTCCGTGGGCATGAGGCCATACTGTTGAACCCTAGGTGACTAGCTCCACTGTTTTTATTGCTTTTTCTATGTAATTTTTTGTAAAACAAATTGATTGAAAATGATTAAGTGTATGATCCCTCTATGGCAGCCCTCAAAAATTTCACTCGCCTGCTCGCATTTTGCAAGTGGATTTTGAGGGCTGGGAGTGGGGGGGGGCGATCATTGGGGAAGAAGAGGAGAGCTGCTGCTGCTGCCGCCTCGTCCAGCGCACGGGGAACATAACAGCTTTCATTTAAATAGCTGTGTGTTCCCCGCCACGCGTCTTCATATATAGCCCCTCCCCCTTGTCCGGGAACTTTGATAGACAGATCACCCGCCCCAGGATTGGACAGGTGATCTGTCTATCAAAGTGCCCGGGCAAGGGGGAGGGGCTATATATGACGGCGCGTGGCGGGGAACACACAGCTATTGAAATGAAAGATGTTATGTTCCCCGCGCGCTGATCAACCAGGCGGCAGTGGCAGGGGGGACTCGCTCTTTCCCTACACAGGTAGGCCACTGGGGACGCAAGGCTGCATTTGGGGACACAAGGCTGCATTTGGGGACACAAGGCTACACAAGGCTGCATTTGGGAATACAGGCTGTATTGGTGGACACGGACAGGCTGCATTGGCGGACACGGGCAGGCTGCATTTTTGGACATGGATAAAGTTGTTGTTAATATTTATTTTTATAACTTAATTCTGCATAAACAATTTAAGTGTCATTTCATGAGATAATTTGAGGGTGTGTTTAGGGGTGGGGCGTGGTAGGGGTGGTGGCGAGTAACCCTTGAGGTCTGGCTAGTAACTCAGGATTCGAAATTTTGAGCCCTGCTCTATGGTACCCTGATAATCCATCATGTTGGTTCTTTGTTTATAAATTCTATATAGGATGAGGTACCCCCATAGCTTATCTGTTCACTTTATAATAAATCATTCAAAATAAGTTTACAGAATGTATTCATATCAATGGTACATTATCCATAAATGCAAGCAACGGTACATATGGCATCACAGAAAAAGATTATCTTATGTAGTCAACTTATGCCATGAGCCATAGGCATAAACTGAAATGGGGACAAGGAATAATGGAAAGGGAAAGAAGATCCGGTAGCTAAAATAGGTTCTGGGTCTCCTTTACCCCCAGAGGCTTCCCCAAGAACCAATTAGAATGAACAATAATAAAAATAAATAGGAATGGAGAAAAGAAAAGAGGAAAATAAATACAAGGTGGGGGAGAAGAAAGGGAGAGAAAAGAAAAGCATTTAGTTGCAAAAGGAGATAAACAGAGGTTGTGGTCATCTTCCCCACACACCTCACAACTCCAATAACTTTATAACAGGAAAGAATTGGGGTCAAAGGTAGATGGCACATAGGATTTGATCCATGGCTCCCATATTTTGCTAAATTTGGCCATGACTAATGTATAACAGATGTACTTACTGCTTACCCCCTGTTTGCTCCAACTTCTTACCCATAATCCTAAATTAACGAGACCACACCGAAATTGGAGTAAAACATAGGCCGTAGCAGCCTTATTTATTAAACAAATATATTTCCAAAATAATATCAAAATCCTAGCGTTGGTCTCTGCGGGAACCTCCCTAACCATCTGATAAAATATTGCACTGCGGTACCTCTCATATGATTATAGGCCTCAAGCCGACCGGCTGGCTCAGAGACAACCACGGACCGCAGTGCGCCCGTTAACAACACATTTCAGCTAAACCTCCGTTAGCTGAAATCCAACCATCAGGACCCATACCAACGATAGGTCCTGAACTCATTCCTTCCAAGGTATCTTCCTTCATCCGCAAAGACCAACACCCGCCACAGCACCCAAGGGGAAAACCTTACCCTTGGGGGCCCCCCACACCCCAGAGCTCACTGTATGCCATATTGCATTCCCAATGCCCATACGTCACTCCCCACAGCAGTGAGGTGCACACCATTGCCCCGCAGGTACCTCCAGACATCCACCAACTCCATGTGCCTTACCACCAACCCTCCATTCCTCACTACAAATCTACTCACTTCCCAATTAAGCTTCGTACGGGCCCTGTAGATACCCTCTAAAGACCAAGCCCCATTCCATGCGGTCCGAGTGACAATGTCCAACCACCCAATGACCATGTCCGGGAATGCCATCGACCTTACCCCTAAATCATTACCACCTACGTGCAGGACTAAAACGTCAGGCGGCCTATACAGACGTGCAAAGCTGTACCTCTGGAGCCCCTCTACTCCATAGCATTCCCGGAACTCCCAGCCATCTAGCACAAACCTCCTGGCTTGGAAACCCCACCTGCTGACCCTCTGGCCCCACATCCGCCCCTTATTACCCCTTTTTTTTTTTTTAAACACAATCGAATGGCCCAGTATCCAGGCCAGGGCCTGTACCGAACCTGCAAGAAGAGAAAGAAACAAGCCACCAAGACCTCAGCAAGCCCAAAATCATCACAGCCCCATACACTCTCTCCACCCAGCCCACAACTATTCGAATCCCACCAGCCGATGGTGGCGAATGTATAGCACAAATCTACAAGACTCCCACCTACCAAAGCGCTTAACCGCCTCAGCATCCATCCCACCTTAGCCGCCTAGGTCGCGGCCCCAACCCTGAAAGAAACGAGAAGAACATGCCCTCTCATCCAAGCCCCAAAACCCGGCAGCACTTCCTGAAAACTGAAACCCTGTGAAACCTGGACAAAAAAGGGGACCCGTCCGTGTGCATTAAGAAGGACCCGACTGCCCCGGGACGCACTTCCCAAATAAAAAACCCGTCACGGCCCCCTCCGGACACCACTGCTAGCCAGGCGGAGCCAAGCCTGCACCAACTGACCCCTGCCCACCTGCTCCATCTTGTATATCAGTAACACCAACGACACCCCCTCCTTCTTGCACCTAGTCTCATAAACCCACATTCCCCCTTGGACGGACTTGGAAAGGCTGACCAGCTCCCCAAACCAAAAGGCCCCAAATTTATTTATTATTATAATTTTTTTTTTTTTTTGGGGGAAAATGAGAATAAACTTGCCAACAAAAAAACGCCCTCTAACTAGGGAAACCTCATATGCTGCTGCACAAACCCTGCAGCTGCCCAAACATTTTATTATTATTATAATTTTTATTTTTACTTTTTTTGTTTATGATATAACCAGGAGACACCCAAAATTCTTCCGTAAATTCCGGGCAACCTCGCCTTTGACCAGAAACGTCAAACCCGCTAGTTTTTTTTTTTTTTATCCCAACGCGAGCCCGGCCACCCCATTGGTCCTATTTCTAGAAATAAAGTATAACGTCAACAGTCTAATCCCCTCGCACACCGAATCCACTTCACTCATGTGAACTACCGCCTGCCACTCCTGCCTAGCCTTCCGAGAAGCGGACGACTCCGATGGAATCTTACACTTCCAGACAGGACGGGACACCCCACGTTACCCCGCCACCAGCTCCACCACCCGGAAACTATCCCCACTGAAAGCGAGGAAACGCTCCAGCTATGACGTTCTCCACTGCCGTTAGATGCACCAAGTAAACAACACATGCACTTGCAGGCATAACCACACCGAGTGTTGCAACAGCCGAACAACCGGGGGAGACGACACAGCGACTCTAGATCACTCGTACCATACCCAGGTTATACCCGTGGAACCAAACCTTCATCTCCCTGAACGAAGCGCCCCACCACTCGACTGCCAATACCACTGGAAATGACTCCAGCAGCACCAGATCTTTTTGTGAAAACCCCTGTCAATCCAAGACCGAGGCCCACTACACCCGCCTTGAAAGAATGCCCCCAAACCTGTCGAGCCACCCGACACTGTGTACAACCCCAACTCAAAGTTCTTAACCGCACCAAACCCCCCCAGTCCCCTCCTGGGAAACCCGTCCAGTAATGAGGCACACCCGCAAATCCTCCCTGTGAGTCCACCCAATGCACAAAATGCTTAGGCGATCTGATCCTTGCGCCGTGCTCCAACGTAGACAGGAGCACCGCGAAGATAGTGGGCGACGCCAGGCCTACGCACAGAAAGTCGTCCAAATAATGGCTGATGGGCGATACTCCTGACACATCCCTCCTCATACCTTCCCTGAATGAGTTGAACTGCTAAACAGTGCCCCGGAGACAGAGCAACCAATCGGCAGACCCAGATCGACATAAAAACCCCAGTACCCCACCAACCCCGCAACCGGAAGCTGTCCGGGCGGCCCTGACCAATCCGACGAGCCCAATACACTGCCGCATCCAAGGAAGCGTAACTCACTGTGTGTCCTCCCATGTCAATGGCATTGTTGACCAACCCCCCTTTTGGGAAGAAAGGTGGTGCATCAGCCCAAATTTGTTGAGCTCCTACTTTGGCACTACACCCCAAAGGGGAACCCCCAAATCAACTAAAGATTGGTAAGGGAAAGAGCCGCTCCCGTGTTTGAAGCATACCGACAGGGTGTGATCCCTCCCCCCCCCCCAAACCCAGAACCTTAGTGCTTGTACCGACACACTCCACCGAATTTACCTGTGCCCTACGTGTACCGCTAACAGGCCTACTTACTCTAGCCGGACTGTTATACTGTGGGGGGGGGTGGGTTGGGTGGAGTAACACCCGCCCCTACCAGGAAACAACTGCCCTGGGGGCCTAGCAGATGTCACAAGGCGCATTCCCAGCCTGATGTCGTTGTGATCCCACTGTAGTGCCGGATGTATCCCCTCCTACGCCAAACTGCTCCTAGACCGCATCCAAACCGCACCTACGTGGACCCTGTAAGCATCCCCTACCGAATTTGGGTAACAAAAGAGCTCCGACAGGGTTCGGGGTTCTTCCCCCCAATCACCCTCATGTCAAATGCTTGCAACCTATGTCCGATAGTACATGTAATCAACCAATACCTCCCCTTCTCACCACCTCCCATTGTTGGAATACGCTGGCGTAACCCTAAAAATTTTTTTTTTTTTTAACAGCAGGAGTGAACAACATCTCTACGTACTCACCCTTTCAGATCTTCTCCCGGACCTCAGGCTTTAGGTGAGCACCCAGCGGACCCTAAAACCAACTGTACCTGTGGCTAAATCAGCCAAACGTATGACATCCCGTTTTCCAGCGGCGTCCCCTGCTACCACGAACTTCAAAACCCTCTGCTCCACTTGCACCCCACTATCAGCTGCCATGTGCAGACTCCCACACAGCCGGCACCGCTACGGGTGATGAGGATATACTATCCCTCCCTGCAAGCGGGACCACGCGGCCCGACCACCTTCTCAAATCCGCCAACCAAAATCTTTGAGCCCCACCAATAAAAACCCTGCGAGCCTGAAGCTCCCCCCAAGTGCAGCCCCATCCATTGTGTCCACCCGGGGAGAATCACCCTGCGAGCCCCCCCGTTACCGTTGCCTCCCCAGCACCTGCAGTAGCCCCCCCCCGTTACCGATGCCTCCCCAGCACCTGCAGTAGGACCACCCCCCACGGACCCACTATACTATCCCCTATATGGCAAAGGAAAATTTTTACTTACTGGGCTGCCTAGGAAAATTCCCACCAGCCGTCCGTCCCGCCTCCATCGCTGCCAATCGTCTCAGGGGAAACCGATCGTCCTCCGAATCCGTCAGCTCGCCCTGCGACCATAGGACAGCCGGCTCGCCGGCATCTGATGAAAGCCCTCCAGGAGCAGCGTCTCTGGATGCCGAGGATCTGGCAGCCCTCCGGCCCCGCCACTGAGCTCCAGACCCGCCCATGGACTTCTCTGTCGCTTTTCGCGGGCCGGGGGGGTCTTCCCCCCCGCCCTGCCGAGAGACATCAGGCGCGTTGTCACCCTCCCCTGGCGATCCATCATCACCTGGGGGGTCACCTGGCCGAGGCTGCAGAGGGCACAGTGACCGCGACAGACGATCTCCCCCGCTGAGGCTCCACCCCCCGCTACCGTCCCATCAGGGGTGAGGCCCGCACTCTTCTGGTCCATGTGTCGAGCGAGCTGCCTGGCCACCCCGAACCGCCGGTGCGGCCGCCCGCCGGGCCCTGACTATGAGGGGGATGATTCCCGGAACCCCCCCTTGTGAGCAATGTGAACGCTTAGCGGGGGGGGGGCCCCGAATGGGGCCATGGGGAGACTAATTGGCTGGCGCTGGGCTCTAGGGGATAGTCGGGTGAGAAGCGCTCTGAAGGCAGCAACCTTCGAGCTCGCGTGGACTCCCTCCATCCCTGTACCTGCCCCCACTGCCCGTCAAGCAAGCATTGGCCCCAGGGTCTCCTGTAGCCAACCTGCGCTCCGTGGTGCCGCTTCCGACCGCAGCAAGGCCCGAAACAGCTCCCCATCAGCCATAGCTCTGTCTCCCTGAACTTTCCTTCACACTGTGGTGACCTGGGGGAGGGGACAACTCCTTTTCTTACTTACTCCCCCTCCCACTAAACTTCTTACCCAATCCTAATCCTTCTAACATCCTGTACCCTGTTTCCCTAGTCATGCCAGCCCTCCGCTCATTTCTTTTCTCTCATTTTTTGCTCTGGGCTTTTCTCTCTCTTGTTTTGGCTAGCAGTCATTTTTTTCAAATATAACTTGGGACACTTGGTGTCTGACCTCTGCAAAAGAGGCAGTCTAGATTTCTCCACACTCTAGCTGATTACTCTTGTTGCTGCATAACTAGCTTAAACTGGGTGATACACTCCTCCAGGCTAACAGGTAAATGGTGCAGTGATACTACCTCCCAAAATTCCTTCATGGCCAAGGTATCAGTGCTCAGGCATAGGTTGCTGAAGCCTCAAAAATGCTGAATCCACAGAAAGTGCCCTTTAATGCAGGGCTTAACCAGGCCCAGTCATTGGTCTGGGACCCAAAGCAGCTGCCCCTTGAGCCCATGCTGCCTGCAAATAGTTTTCCTGGTGTAGTGGTTGCAACCGATTCCCCCCCCCCAACTTGCTCTTCTGGTCGGGTTAATACAAGCGGCCACACTGTGATGGGAGAGGCACAGCTCCCTCCGTCAGGAGCGGCAGGACTGGAACGGCTGTGACAGGGAGTGAGGCAGAATGGCTCTGTGTTCACCCCTCCCCCTGCATATCTCTGGTCAACAGCATGGAGATTAAACATACAAAGCGGTCTGTGTGTATGGATCCTTCTCCCTCACCTTTTTCCTTTCAACGGCGGGAGGGGGAGATTAATAAAGCAGGGGCATAACTGGAGCAGCGTGCAGAGGGGGACACTGAGTTGCAGTGGGCTACAAGTAATAATCCCATTTTGCCACCAGGGTTGCCAACCGTCTGTAAATTTACAGACAGTTTGTACATTGCGGTCGATTTACAAACTGTCCTTAAATGTCCATAATGGACAGCAGCCGCCCATATACAATTTGGCCTTGGGCCAGCTCGGCCATGCTAGGACAGGGAGGGCAGGCCACGCACATCAGAAAGGAGGACTGAAGGGGAAGTCAAGAGCGGGAATGCCACCGGGACGGGGGTCACGGGAGGAGTTAGACTTGTGTGGACTGTGGAGAGGAGAATAGGATGAACCAGATCCGCCAAGCCAGAGCCCGGAAAGAACTTTCTGACTGAGCTCTGCACGGTGTACCTGGGAGGAGGTCAGTGACCGTTCCGCCAGGCCATGGGGGGGGGGGGGGGTTACTGATGTAAGGTGGGAGAGAATACAGTAAGGTAAGGGGGGGGCAGTGATATAAAGGTTCCCCCTTATATCAGCAGCCCCCCTTACTGCAGTGTATTCACTTTAGGGAAGGTGGTCTGTGGTCACCCCCTTGCCCCACACATTAGCATTGCCAGTATTCCCCCTAAATCAGTGTCCTCAGAGTTCCCCTTTACTTCAGTGTCTGCAGAATTCCCTCCTACAATGCAATGGGGGCTTTAATTGTCAGGGCCTATTAAAGACATCCCTGACAATGGTACATTGCAGTAAGATGTCAGCTTTTATTGGATGCAACAGTGAGATGCAGCCAGCAAACCTCAATGCGTTTCATGAGTCTCAGTCATGAGTAAGGCTGTTATGGCTGAAACTTGTTAATGATTGCTGGCTGTATCTCACTGTTGCATCTAATAAAAGCTGACATCTTACTGCTATGTAGGATTGTGCCAGATCTTTCTGTGGATTCAACAATCCTCAGGCTGCCTGTTCAAAAAGGGGTTACATAGGGATCTTTGCAGAATGATTTGTCATTAACTGTACAGAGCATTTGATAGACCCTGATCCAGAACTGCTTCACTTTTGCTATATTAACCTGTTGTAATGTTGGGGGTTGTTTAGCTCAAGTGTAGCATCCGCTAGCGAGAACAGTCCCACACAAATGTTTCCTTTTGAGGGCTTGTTGGCCCACTTTTATTAAAGAAAATCAAACAAAGTTCCAGAAATGAAAACAAATGTGGTTTCCCTCGCAGGGGGTTTTCACCATCAACATAAAATGGTAGTATGTTCAGCCTCCTGGCTCACACATGCATAAGTGCTATGAAAATACCGAGCCGCCTGGCTCTCTTCAGCAGCAGCACCACTGCTCAGGCTCCCGCATGGAGCTTTCCTGACTCCTGTCAGCAACCTCAGACTCAGGTCTCTGGGTTTCACAGTGCAGCCTGCACTCTCTAGCTTTTCCAGCTTCTCTAGCTACTTCAGTGGACACCTGCACACTCTGGGTTCTCCCTTGCAAGCCTGGTCTCCTCGGGAGGGTGGAGCCCAGAACCATGGTCAGGTGTCTACAAATAGGCCAGCACACACCTGACCAGTCAGTATGCTGGTAAATCTCAAAATCTGGACCCAGGACTGGGGATTTCATCCCACCCGGATCTCTAAGAAATCCCCGGGCTCCAGGTCCCAAAGTGGACTTTATTAAAGAATGAGGAGACTGAAATGCCAGTTTCCTCTGTGCATTATAAACTCCCTGGAGCCCCTCAACCTGTCCAGTTGAGAATTCTGGGTCACTACACTGGTGGGGTACCACACTGTTTATGATTTTTTTTCAACCAGGTATCTGAATCCCTATCTGTGTGGAAAACACTGTTTTCTGCAGCTGCGCAATCACCAGCTTCCAGTCCCTGAGCCATGTCTGACCCAACAGAAAAGGATGGCGGCCATAAACCCTTTAGTGCATTATCCTTTGAACGTCCTCATGATCCTGGCACACTGTCACTTAGTGACTCAGACCCTGAGTTATCAGATGATGCAGAGGTGGAATCTGGGAGTGCAGAGGAAGAAGAGAATGATGATGAAGAAGACAATAGAAAGGAAGGTGGGCATGAATCTCCTTTGCAGATGTAGGCTTCTCCCAGCGCAGTCATTGCATTTTTGGAGGCTTGTTAGGTGTACAGAAGTTGCCACCTCTTTCCAAGCATAACACAAAAGGGAAGCAAGGGGTTAGTGCTAGTTTGATTCCTGAAGTTCCAGCTTCTGATTCTAACCCATCCGAACAAAGGGAGAAAACCACCATGTCTTCAAATACTGGAAGCTCAAGCGTTACCACTAAAAAACGCTCAGCGCCCGCTACACACCTTCCTGATTATCTAGCCCACCCCGAGCGCTGGACAAAGTACAGTCTGGAGGATGTTCAAGATGCCAGTGACCGCGGCAACCGAAATACGGCTCTTAATTTCATGGCAGAGTTAAAACATAAAAAAGAAGCTAAGGAGGCCTCCAAGAATACCACCAACCCACTCTCCTTCAACCAAGATTCCTCCAGTGCTGGGGAGGGAAGAATCATGTTCACAAAGCCACAGAAAAAGAGCCAGAAAGATGGTGAGAAAAGTGGGGCACAGTCAGGACGACAGCACATGGCCAAGTCATGGGGTGATGATGGCCTGGAAGATGCTGAGGGTACAGGAGAAAAGGCAACGTCTGAAGCTTTGGGGTTTCACAGATCTAAGAAACGGAGCCGGAAAAATATCAGACCAAAAAAACGTGAAAAAGAGGAAGAGGACTCTTCATAAGGAGTGCTGGGGGTGGGGAATGTCAAAATATAATCTAATTTGTTGTGGAGTGACCTTAAGAGCAATAATGAAACATAATATTGTTTAGAGTATTATTGTAAGTTCAGTCTATAAAACAATATTCAGATTTGATCCGAGTTGTTTCTTTAACCTACGAATTGCATCAATGGCAGTTTACATCCATCTGAGATGATTACTTATTTTGAAATGAATGCTGACAGGAAGTGAGAGCTGAATGATGGAGAGATGAGCTCACCAGTGTGATGCTACCTCTTCTTTTACAAGGTGGGTGAGGGGGTGGGTAGACCTGCAATTCAACTGTGAAAAGGCACATTAACCACTTAACCTTCGGAAGATTTACCCCCCTTCATGACCAGGCCATTTTTACGGCACTGCGTTACTTTAACTGACAATTGCGAGGTCGTGTAATGCTGTACCTAAACAAAATGTATGTCTTTTTTTTTTCTTTTCCCACAAATAGAGTTTTCTTTTGGTGGTATTTGATCACCTCTGCGGTTTTTATTTTTGCGCTATAAACAAAAAAAGACCGACTTTTTTTTTTTTTTTACCACTTAAGCCCGTACCATTTTGCTGGTCAAAGACCAGGCCACTTTTTGCAATTCGGCGTTGCGTCGCTTTAACTGACAATTGGGCGGTCGTGCGACGTGGCTCCCAAACAAAATTGACATCCCCCCCCCCCCACAAATAGAGCTTTCTTTTGGTGGTATTTGATTACCTCTGCGGTTTTTATTTTTTTCCCTATAAACAAAAATAGAGCGACAATTTTGGAAAAAATTCAATATTTTTTACTTTTTGCTATAATAAATATCCCCCCCAAAAAAATATTAAAAAAAACATATTTTTTTCCACAGTTTAGGCCGATACCTATTCTTCTACATATTTTTGGTAAAAAATAAAAATAAAAAAATCGCAATAAGCGTTTATTGATTGGTTTGCACAAAAGTTATAGCTTCTAAAAAATAGGGGACTGTTTTATGGCATTTTTATTAATAATTTTTTCTTTACTAGTTATGGCGGCGATCAGCGATTTTTATCATGACTGCGACATTATGGCGGACACATTGGACACTTTTGACACCATTATCATTTTTTGTAATGCACCGATTACTGTGAAATTGACACTGGCAGTGAAGGGGTTAACCAGTAGGTGGCGCTGTAGGGGTTAAGTGTTTCCTATGGAGTGCTTTTTACTGTAGGGGGATGGGCTGTGTGTGACATGACACTGATCTCCGCCCCGACTACACGGAGCGGAGATCAGTGTCATTGTCACTAGGTAGAGCGGGGAGATGCTTGTTTACACAAGCATCTCTCCGTGAGACGATCGTGGGTATCCCCGCGGCAATCGAGTCCGCGGGACCCACGGAGGAAGCGGCAGGTTCGCGAGCGCGCCCACACGGCGGCATCTTAAAGGGGACATACCTGTACCATACGTCCTAAATGTACAGGCGGCGGTCCTTAAGTGGTTAAACCAATATTTTTTACTTTCTGCTAAAACATCCAAGAAAAAAAATCAAATTTCTTCATCAATTTAGGCCAATATGTATTCTGCTACATATTTATGGTAATAAAATAAAATCCCTATAAGCGTATATTGATTGCTTTGGACAAAAGTTCTAGCGTTTATATATATTAAAAAAAATTTTTTTACTAGTAATGGCAGCGATCAGTGACTAATAGCAGGACTGTGATATTGCAGCGGACAGTCGGGACACTAACTGACACTTTTTGGTGACCAGTGCCGCTAATACAGTGATCAGTGCTAAAAAATAAAGACTGACACTGTACTAATGACACTGTCTGGGAAAGGGTTAAATGTGTGCATGACCAGTGCTTTACTACTGTGGGGAAGGTGCTTGTACTTGGGAAAGGCATTAATCGGCGCCCCTGCTTAGCCGAGACAGAGGATCTATGCCATCTGTACTGACATTGGTACACATGCAGAATGTAAGTCTGCCTAAGTATCAGCAGGCAGTGGCGTAGCGTGGGGGGTGCAGGGGGGCCGTGGCCCCGGGCTGTCATTCCGATTTCCAAGCTGGGACTCCAAACCTGGGAGTACAGAGTGTGCCACTGTCTGCGCCCCGCCTCTGCCGCTCTCCATGTTTCTGTGCTAGTGCTACTGCTGTCGGAGCTTCCCCAGCTGTCTGGCCTCAGCGATGGACACACTCTGCGATTGGCTGCACTCAGTCATGTGTAGGCATGGCGGCAGGCAAAGCTGGCTTTGGCGGGTGATCGCGGCTTGCTCCCGCCTAGCTGTCCAGGTCTCATCGCTAGCTGTGCCTACCTGGGCAGGCTTCCACCACTCTCCGCAGTCCGCATATGGGAGACAAGAAGAGCCCAGGTGACAGATGGCGGTGTACTGCCGTGCCGGGCTAGGCTGGCTGGAGACAAGCAGGCTCAGCAGTGAACGGGACATGGATCAGGTAGGATGGGGATGGCCAGGGTGACACGTTCTCAGCCAAATTGAATGAGAGGAGGGAGGAAGTTTATCTGAAGTGCCGCTCTTCTACCACTTCTGGGACACCTCACAGCCTGGGAAAGGGACACATTCCCACAGACTGGGAAATCATAATTGCCAACATCTACCCAGAGCTTTCTGTCTGCCATGTGCTTCATACATGGGGGGTCAGTGTATATATAGTACATGGGATGATGGGGGGCAGCATTTTATATATATATAAAAACACATGATGGTGGGGGTGCAGTGTATGCATAATACATTGGGGATGGGGGTCAGTTAGTATATATCATACATGGGGACCAGTGTATAAATAATATGTGGGAGTCAGTGAACATATATAAAATTCAGTGTATATAAAATATATGGGGTTAGTGTATATATAATTTATGGGCGGTACTGTATATATAATTTATGGGGGGTAGTGCATATATAATATATGGGGGTTAGTGTATATATAATATATGGGGGTTAGTGTATATATAATATATGGTGGGTAGTGTATATATATTATATGGGGGCTAGTGTGTATATAATTTATGGGGGGTAGTGTGTATATATTATATGGGGGTTAGTGTATATATAATATATGGGATAGTTTGTATATAATTTATGGGGGGGGGTAGTGTATATATATTATATGGGGGTTAGTGTATATATATTATATGGGGGGTAGTGTATATAATTTATGGGGGGGTAGTGTATATATAATATATGGGGGTTAGTGTGTATATAATTAATGGGGGTTAGTGTATATATAATACATGGGTTAGTGTGTATATAATTTATGGGGGTTAGTGTGTGTATATATAATATATTGGGGTTAGTGTAAATATAATATATATGGTCAGTGTATATATAATATATGGGGAGTATTGTATATATAAAACATGGGGTGAGGGAGGACAGTGTGTAATACATGGGGTGATGGGGGGGGGTCAGAGTGTATATATAATACATGGGGGGAGGGGGCAGTGACACAGATGCATTTTTTTCATTACATACATGTGCTTATGGCGTAAGGGGTTTAATACTGTACTAGTGGAAGGGAGTACTAAAAGTACACGAGTTAGGGGGCGCAAATTACTTGACTTGCCCCGGGTGCTGACAACCCACGCTACGCCACTGTCAGCAGGTGCCGGCACACATTCAGTCCGCGTACCCGCCGATCAGCTCCCGCTGTGTCTAATCACAGCGGGAGCGGGCGGCCGCCAGCGTGCACCCCAGGCTACAAAATATAAGGCTGAGAGGATACCATCAACGTTCCAGCACTACAAAGCATGCAATAAGAAATGTAAGAGCGCAAACAGGGCAGCAAAAAATAGACCATGAGAGAGACAGCAGAGGAGAGTAAAAAGAATCCCAAACATTTTTTTAAATACTATTAATATATTATATTATTACTCTTAATATAAAAAAGTTACGTTGGAGCATATTGGCCCCTTAAAGGATGATCAAGGGCTGTTGGTTACAAGTGACAAGGAGAATGCAACTATATTAAATACTTTCTTCTCCTCGGATTTTACTCTGGAAAAGGAGGGGTATGATAGACAAGATGATAGGGGTTAACAACACAGTGAGGAATGCGCCCTTGTGGTTAACGGAAGCCAGTGTTCAAAAATGACTAGAAAAACGTAATATGAACAAATCACCAGGACCAGCTGGCTTGCACCCGAGAGTCTTCAAAGAACCATGACATTGCCAAACCTTTACTCCTAATCTTTAAGGAAAGCATTTTGACTGGAATGGTACTAGCTGATTGGTGTAAAGCTAACATGGTACCAATATTCAAGAAAGGGGGGCGAGATACACATATTTGGAAACTACAGGCCAGTCAGCCTTACATCAATAGTTTGTAAATTTTTGAAGTGGATAATAAGGGACCATATCCAGGAACTTGCGGATAAGAATAGTATCATTAGTAGTAACCAGCATGAATTTATGAAAGATCGTTCTTGCCAGACCAACCTATTAACATTCTATGAGGACGTGCATTTGGAGTTAAAAGTATGAATGCAAGTTACTTGCTAGTGGGAGAACCTCTGGGGGAATCAAGGAAGGAAAAAGATCTGGAGGTCCTAGTTGATGACAAGCTGCAGCAAGAAAGGCCAGCAGAATATTAGCATGCATTAAAAAGGGTATTTACTCCAGAGATAAAAACTATAATTCTACAACTTTACAAAACTCTGGCTGGGCCACATCTTGAGTATGCCGTCCAGTTCTGGTCACCAGTCTTCAGGAAGGATGTACTTGAACGGGGAAGATTCCAGAAAAGGGCATTAAAGCCAACAAGAGGGCTGGAGGAGCTCAGTTACGAGAAACGACTAGAAGTATTAAACGTATTCTCCCAGGAGAAGGGACGCTGAAAAGGTGATCTGATCGCGATGTACAAATATTTTAATAGTGTTTCTAACATTGGGAGGAAACTATTCAGTCTCCAGTCACTCATGAAGACACGTGGCCACTCAGTGAAGTTGGATGAAAAAAGGTTCAACCTTAAACTGCGTAAGGGTTTTTACTGTTAGAGCGGTAAGGATGTGGAACTCCCTTTCACAATCAGTGGTTATAGTGGGAAATGTAGCTAATTTAAAATAAACCCTTAGATGGACATCCTATTGAACACAATATTCAGGGATAGGGGATGGACATAATACTTAAACACACACCCACACAGGTTGAAATTGATGGACTAATATCTATTTAAAGAGGAAGTAAACCCTGATGGGTTTTACTTCCTCTTTTTTTCCCTACAAAGTAAAAGCATAATGGGCTCGTATGCATCGCAAACTAGCCCAATATGTTACACTTACCTGCAAACGAAGCCTGCAATGTCCCCGCTGGTGGCCGCATCCATCTTCACCCCTCTTCCTTCTGGGGTTGTGGACTCCGGCTCTGTGACTGGTCGGAGTCGCGTGACATCACTCCCCCGCATGTGCATGGGAGCCGCCGGTCACGACACGAGCCCTTTAGAAACGGCACGACCGTGCCCTTTCTCCAGTGCGTATAGCTGATGACGGCACAGGCGTATATGGTAAATATCTCCTAAAACGTGCAGGTTTAGGAGATATGTCCAGTACCTACAGGTAAGCCTTATTCTAGGCTTACCTGTAGGTAAAAGTGGTGTAACTAGGTTTACAACCACTTTAACCTTAACAATTATGTAAATGAAAATTAAACTGCAGCAGAGACAAGATCTCGTTCCCTTCCCTGCTGGACAGGACTGTGCTGTGAGGCAGCGCATTATAAATCTGAGGACTGGATGGAAAGAAATACAAATCTGGGAGTTAAGATTACTCCTATATTTGCATTTCATCTGTGTACAGTATTTAGCTGCTTGCCTGGAGTTCAGCTTTAAAGCCCAACTCCAGCTTTTGCTCTGAGCCAAGAGTGGGTGGTGTGCCTGGACCCTATCCACTGTACGGCTCCCTGGAAGCTTATTGCAATCTATTTTTATTTATTTCAGGTACTTATATAGCCCTGTCAATTTACACAGTGCTTTACATATATTATACATTCACATCAGTCTCTACACTCAAGGCGCTTAAAGTGGTTGTAAACCCAACCACACAACTTGCACCTACAGGTAAGCCTAGATTGAATGGGATTATGCCGGTTTTCTGAATGGGAGCATGCTGGCTCCGCGCGCATGACGTTATCGCCGCTCCGGCCAATCACAGCGCCGGAGCGGCGATACCCAGAAGACGGTCGGAGGGGACATGGCGGCGGCGGAGGGGGACGAGGAGCACTTCGAACTGAGGTAAGTGCCACATAATGAGCTAGTATGCATAGCATACTAGCTCATTATGCCTTTTTCTTGCAGGTGTTATTTTATTTTTATTTTTTAAGTAGGTTTACAACCACTTTACGGCCGTGTACACAATACTAAAATCGGATAGAAAAATTCATATGATGAGCTGTCTGCCGATTTTCGGATCGTTAGTACGGTGCTTTCAGCAGCCAATTTTTGCTTTTTCATCAGACAAAAGCTGGATGTGCAGACTATAAAATTTATGTCGGATGTGAACTCAACGTCCGATTTTCATTTTATTAGTACGAAAAAAAAAATTGTAAGAGCAGGACTAGGCATGCTCAGAAACAAAAGCATACATACAAAACTATTTAACACATTACGGCACTTCTGACGTTGTATTCTGTCGTACGAAAATTTTCATATTGTGAGTAACCTCTTCACTTTTGACATGAGACTAGCATGCCACAAAAAACGGACCTTTGGTTGTCCAAAAATCTAAGCGTGTGTACGAGGCTTAACAATCTAAGGTCCCTAACTCACATTTATACATACACATATTAGGACCAATTTAGACAGGATCCGATTAACCTACCAGCATGTCTTTGGAGTGTGGGAGAAAACTGGAGGAATTGGGAGTTAATGGAGGATGACAGAAGGAGGCAAAACGTTACAGAGACAATTTCATGAAAAATACTTTACAAGGACATTAAAGTGGTTGTAAACCCCTAAACTTTTTTTTTTAAAATAAAACAACCTGTAAGAGAAAGGCATAATGAGCAAATATGACTAGTATTATAGCTCATTATGCATCACTTACCTTAGATCACGGCCCGAAGCCGTCCTGGTCTCCCTCTCCAGCCATCGCTGCGGCGATAGCCGGAAGGTTACTTATGGGTATCGCCGCTCCAGCCAATCACAGCGCCACTCCGGCGGTGTGATTGGCCGGAGCGGCTAAGACGTGACTGCGCGCATTTGCACGTGAGCCGTAGAATCCGGCTAAGTCGTCGAATGATGGGACTTAGCCGGATTTGTGAATGGGATTAACCCCCATGAATGCGCCGTTGTCTACGGCGCGCATGCGCCGTAGACAACGGCGCCTGTGATTTTAGTAAATATCTCCTAAACCGTGTAGGTTTAGGAGATATTTCTTGCACCTACAGGTAAGCCTTAATCTAGGCTTACCTGTAGGTGCAAGTTGCAAAAGTGGGTTTACAACCACTAACTAGAATCTCTCCCTCTCTCCCAAACAGAAGTGAAGGGGAAAATGAGAGGCGAGGGAGCTCATGGGGGATGTTGCAGTACAAGGAAGCAGAAAAACAAAGTAAAAAATAAATTAAATTAATGAAAATAGACAACAGGTCCATTACCAAGTGAATGTGTATTGATTTTTACTGCAAATTAAAGCGGAGCTCCGCCATAAAAAAATATTAAAAGCCAGCAGCTACAAATACTGCAGCTGCTGACTTTTAATATTAGGACACTTACCTGTCCTGGAGTCCAGCGACGTCAGCAGCAGAAGACGAGCAATCGCTCGTCTCTCGGCTGCCCCCACCGCCATCATGGGTGAGGCAATCAGGAAGTGAAGCATTGTGGCTTCACTTCCCGGTTCCCTACTGCGCATGCGTGAGCAGCGCTGCGCGTCTTTCACTGGTCCCCGCTGTGTTCTGGGAGCCGTGTGTTTCCCAGAACACAACGGGGGGGACCGGGAAGTGACGCACTGCCCGCAGTCTACCCGCAGTGTGTATTCCCGGAAGTGGGTGCAAATACCTGTCTTAGACAGGTATCTGCACGCCCCTCCCCCCTGAAAGGTGCCAATTGTGGCACCGGAGGGGGGGGAGGAATCCGATGAGCGGAAGTTCCACTTTAGGGTGGAGCATAGCTTTAAGGTCATTGTTTAGTGTTGCAAAAAGAAAAAACCTCCCCGGCATCCTCCTCCCCATATAGCCGGCAAATCGTGCTCCTTTTTCGCAAGATGTTTATGAAGTGACACTAAACTCTTGTTTAAAAAAAAAAAAAAATGTGTTTTGCTGTTTATATTTTGAGCTTGATGCTACATTTTGTAGCGTGGTCTGGAGTGTTCACCTGAGATGTAATGGTTCCATCAGGATGAAGGGACACTTTTTCGGTGGTAATGGTCTGGGATCCTTCACCTGAGAGCTAGAGGCTGCGTCAGGGTGAAAGGACTCCTGTGTATTGATCTTCCCCCACCATCGCCCACTTCTGTGCATTGCGAGTTCAGCCATACAGTTTGTATGGCTGAACTCGCATTGGATTCACACAGAATAGCTGCAGGGACTTTTTTTCCCCGCACTGGAATCGGATCACAATTGGTGTTCACACCCATGCGATCCAATTCCTGTCCAAATCCACATTTCGCACTGCACTGTGAGCCGATCTGGGGGTGTCATTAACATTGTTTTGACACCAGCAGTGGTTCGCAGAGGGCAGTGTGAACTGCCTGCGGGAGAGATGTGATGCGGGAACCGGCGCTGGAATCCCGCATCGCTACAGTGTGAACCTAGGCTAAGAAACAATTTCATGACAATTCATTTACAAGTACATTGACTATAATATCTATACAAGAACAAAAAACATACATATTATCTTATCACATCACTATCTTATATATGTTTACTAATTTTTGGGGGGATTTTGTTTTTTTTAACCACTTAAGGACCGGACCAATATGGACCATAATGACCAGAGGTGATTTCACAATTTGGCACTGCGCTGTTTTAACTGGAAATTGTGCGGACATGCAATGTTGTACCCAAACGAAATTTGCGTCCTTTTCTTTCCACAAATAGAGCTTTATTTTAATGGTATTTGATTGCCTCTGCGATTTTTTTTTGCGATATAAAAAAGGGAAAAAGACTGAAAATTTTGAAAAAAAATGATATTTTCTAATTTTTGTTATAAGAAAAATCGAATAAACTCAATTTTAGTCATTCATTTAGGCCAAAATTTATTCAGCCACATGTCTTTAGTAAAAAAAAAAAAAAAGTCAAGCGTATATTTATTGGTTTGCGCAAAAGTTATAACGTCTACAAACTAGGGTACATTTTCTGGAATTTACACAGCTTTTAATTTATGACTGCCTATCTCATTTCATGAGGTGCTAAAATGGCAGGGCAGTACAAACCCCCCCAAATGACCCCATTTTGGAAAGTAGACACCCCAAGGAAATTGCTGAGAGGCATGTTGAGCCCATTGAATATTTTTATTTTGTCCCAAGTTATTGAATAATGCCAAAAAAAAAAAAAAAAAAAAAAAAAAAAAAAAGTACAAAAAGTTGTCACTAAATGATATATTGCTCAAATATGCCATGGTTATTTGTGGAATTACACCCCAAAATACATTTTGCTGCTTCTCCTGAGTACGAGGATACCACATGTGTGAGAATTTTTGAGCGCCTAGCCGTGTACGGGACCTGGAAAACCAAGCACCGCCTTCAAGATTTCTAAGGGCGCAAATTTTTGATTTCACTCCTCACTACCTATCACAGTTTCAAAGGCCATAAAATGCCAAAATAGCACAAAACCCCCCCCAAATGACCCCATTTTGGAAAGTAGACACCCCAAGCTATTTACTGAGAGGCATGGTGAGTATTTTACAGCTCTCATTTGTTTTTGAAAATGAAGAAAGAAAATATATAAAAAAAATGTAAATTTTCAAAACTTTGTGACATAAAGCGAGATCTGCAAAATACTCACCATACCTCTCAGCAAATAGCTTGGGGTGTCTACTTTCCAAAATGGGGTCATTTGGGGGGGTTTTGAACTGTCCTGGCATTTTATGCACAACATTAGGAAGCTTATGTCACACATCATCCACTCTTCTAACCACTTGAAGACAAAGCCCTTTCTGACACTTTTTGTTTACATGAAAACATATTTTTTTTGCAAGAAAATTACGTTGAACCCCCAAACATTATATATTTTTTTAAAGCAAAGGCCCTATAGATTAAAATAGTGGGTGTTGCATTTTTTTTTCCACACAGTATTTGCGCAGCGATTTTTCAAACGCATTTTTTGGGGAAAAAAACACACTTTTTATTTGTAATTTTTTAAACTACATACATTTTTAAAAGCCTTTACAGGTTACCACATTATATTTACAGAGGAGGTCTACTGCTAAAATGACTGCCCTCGATCTGACCTTTGCGGTGATACCTCACATGCATGGTGCAATTGCTGTTTACATATATGACGCTAGACCGGCGCTTGCGTTCGGCTTTGTGCAAGAGCAGGGGGGACAGGGGTGCTATTTTTTTATTTTTTATTTTTTTATTATTTATTTTGCTTTTTTATTTTTTTATTTTTAAACTGTTCCTTCCATTTTTTTTTTTTTAAACCATTTTTATTGTTATCTCAGGGAATGTAAATAGCCCCTATGATAGTAATAGGTAGTGACAGGTACTCTTTTTTGAAAAAAATTGGGGGGGGGGGGTTAGACCCTAGATCTTTCCTCTGCCCTCAAAGCATCTGATCACACCAAGATTGGTGTGATGAAATGCTTTCCCAATTTCCCTGTTTATATCCGGGGGGGGGGGGGGACATTCCCTCCCACTGCTTGTAAAAGCAGTCTAGAGGCTAATTATCTGCTAGGATTACTTTTACATGAAAGCCGACCGCTGGCTGAAAAGAATGATACCAAGATGATACCTAAAACCCACAGGCATCATTCTGGTATAAACATTCAAAGTCCAGCAACATACCAGTACGTTGCTGGTCATTGTTGAACATGTATTGTAATCTTTTTTTTCATGCAGCCTGTTGGTTGAACGAAAAAAAGAGATTGATCAGTGGGTATGCCCAGCATTAGAATACCTCCCTTCATCCACCCACTTCTAATGATGGGCATACATGCACCATTTATATATGCCGAAGCATGGGGGCATCCTCCCGCAAAAAAGTTATGCCGCATACATACGGTCGGACTTTTCCACGGGCAAGCCTCCGTCGGAATTTCGACCGTATGTACGCGGCATTAGGAGCAAAATCGCTCCTCCGCCCCTGCTGCCCCCATGCTTCGGCATATATGCTCTTTTTTTTTACTGTGGTGGTGAAATCACCTACTACAGCATTGGAGTCACGGCTTTATGTATCGTGGGAGCAAACGCTGTTGCTGTCAAGATAAATAAATCCACTCTGCAACTGAATGGCGTACCTGCTAAGCAAATGATGGTTAACATTAAAACAAAGTAACATTACAGTATAACAGTAAGACCTTACCATACCTGCAAAGCAAATACCAAAAAAAAAAAAAAAAAACATTTTTTTAACGCAACCTGTGCCTAAAATATATATATGCCGAAGCATGGGGGCATCCTCCCGCAAAAAAGTTATGCCGCGTACACACGGTCTGACTTTTCCACGGGCAAGCCTCCGTCGGAATTTCGACCGTATGTACGTGGCATAAAAGGTTATGCCGCGTACATACGGTCAGACTTTTCCACGGGCAAGCCTCCGTCGGAATTTTGACCGTATGTACGCGGCATTAGGAGCAAAATCGCTCCTCCGCCCCTGCTGCCCCCATGCTTCGGCATATATGCTCTTTTTTTTTTTACTGTGGTGGTGAAATCACCTCCTACAGCACTGGAGTCACGGCTTTATGTATCGTGGGAGCAAACGCTGTTGCTGTCAAGATAAATAAATCCGCGATGCAGCTGAATGGTGCACCTGAAAACAAAAAGTTACATACCTGAAAAGCAAGCATGATAAAACATTGCAGAATAGAATACAGTAAAAAAAGAGGAGAGAGAGAGAGAGAGAGAGAGAGAGAGAGAGAGAGAGAGAGAGAGAGAGAGAGAGAGAGAGAGAGAGAGAGAGAGAGAGAGAGAGAGAGAGAGAGAGAGAGAGAGAGAGAGAATAATAAAACAACTATTTTTGTTTTTTTTATTTTATATTTTTTTGTGTTTTTTTTTACACTTTTTTTTTTACACAACTGTAACGGTTCAGGTCTCTCAAAATGCGATGGCATCTTGGGAGACCCTGTGTAAGTGTTTCCTAGTCTGTGAAATGCTGTACCCTACGCTAAAACGTCACTTTTGTGTGGTAGCGTTCAAAAATTTTTACCAATGCACAGACCAGGATTGTCAGGACAGAGTGGACAAAAATAACGGGTGTCACGCCTAAATCCGCGCTTGCTACAGACACATCTTTTTTGGGGGGCTCGTTGGGTAGGGGTACTCCTCGAGGACATAAGGAAAATGCCTCTCATGCAGCCGGCTTACTGCATTTGGTAGGGGATGGTGAGGTGCAGAACCGCCTGGATACAGGAGTTCTGTCACTATCTCATCCTGGAATTTTAGGAGAGATAAAGTCCCGCCTGAAGCTCTGTATAGCACATGAGCGTTCAGCAAAGCCAATTGGAATAAGGATAGACACACTTTTTTGTACCAGTGTCTCGCCTTACGGGCAATATGATACGGCGCCAACTTCTGGTCGTTGAGGTCCACCCCTCCCATATTTTGGTTATATTCGTGGACACAGGGGTTTCTCCACAACACCAGTTGCCGTACGAATTTGGACTGTCGTGTCTGCATGAAGAGAGGTAAGAAGTAAAACATTCTTATTATCCCTCCACTTCACAGCGAGCAAATTATTACACTTCAAGCAGGCTCTCTCCCCCAGCCTAAGACGGGAATCTACAAGCCCCTGGGGAAAGCCCCGACGTTTAGGTCGCACGGTGCCACATGCTCCAATCTGATGATCAAACAAGTGACTAAACAGTGGCACACTCGTGTAATAATTGTCCACATACAAGTGGTACCCCTTTCCGAATAAGGGTGACACCAAGTTCCACACCATCTTGCCAGCGCTCCCTATGTAATCTGGGCAGTTCTCCGGCTCTAGCTGACTATCTTTTCCCTCATAAACCGTAAAGCTCCATACATAGCCTGTTGCCCTGTCACAGAACTTATAGAGCTTGACCCCGTATCTGGCACGCTTGCTGGGAAGGTACTGCTTGAAAGACAAGCGGCCAGAAAATTTAATCAGGGACTCATCAATGCAGACAACTTGATCGGGAATAAACAAGGTTGCAAAACGTTTGTTGAAGTGGTTTATGAGGGGCCGAATTTTATAGAGCCGGTCATATTCAGGGTCTCCACGTGGACGACAAAGTTCATTGTCGTTGAAGTGCATGAACCGCAAGATCTGCTCATATCGTTTCCTGGGCATGGAGGCAGAGAACACGGGCATGTGGTCAATTGGGTGCGTGGACCAATAAGCACGCATTGACGAAAATTGATGTGTGCCCATGTTGAGGGAAAGGCCCAGAAAGGTCTTAAATTCGGAAACCGTAATTGGTTTCCAATCTCTGGCAAGGGAAGGCAACTGGGGATTAGCGGCGATGAATTAACCAGCATATAAATTACTCTGGTCCACAATAGATCTATAGAGATCTTCCGTGAAAAACAGCGAATAAAAATCAAGTGGCATAAAACCAGCTGTTTCCACCTGAATACCGGGTTGGCCAGTGAATGGGGGAAGTACGGGTTCTGCAGAAGTGGTGGGGACCCAATCAGGATAGGCGAATTCTGCAGGAAGGGTACTATGGGCACGACGGGCCTGCCTTTGTCTTCTTCTTGGTGGCAGCGGGACACTACTTGTGTTTGCCACCTCGCCAGCTTGAACTGCACTTATGGGACTCGCCACGTCACCAAGTGATACCGCAGTGCTGGATGTACGCCCACGCTGTACTAGGCCGCTGGTGCTTGCCAGTTCACCAGAAGGAATAGCGGTGCAAGTACTACTCTGCTCCATGATACGAGAGCCCTGCGGTTCTTGCTCCTCAACAACCTTAGAAGATCGGGATCGGGTGCGCCTGACCTTAGCAGGAACCTCACCTTTGTCGTCAGAGCTTTCTGACATGGAGCCGCTGTCTTCTACGGGAAGGTATTCTGAGCCTGAATCTGGCAGATACGTGACCTCCTCTTCACCATCTGTCATGCTCAGAATCTCGTAGGCCTCTTTACTAGTGTACCTTCGATTTGCCATTTTGGGCTCTAAATTTAGGGGTACACTAGTAAGATTCACAGGTAAAAAAGCACCTGACTGTCGTCAGCAAATATATCAAACGCTACAAATAAAACTGTTAGCGATCGCAGGGATCAGGCCTGACTCTGCGAACGCTGCAGTTATGTGTGTTGTGTTTGGGAAGTGACAGTGATCGATCGATACTGCACTTGGGTGGGCTGGGCGGAGGGGCTAAACGCAGGTGCTGATCCCGCTAACACTGCGTTTTTGGGAACCCTAAACTGCTGGGGACGCTATTATAGATCAGATCAGATAGGTTTAGGCTCCTTTAGGTCCAGAGTCTAACTGCCCTGCAACTTTTTACTGTCACAGATGACACTAAATGCAGTGATCAGTAAATAAATGATCACTGCAATCAGAGACACTGTGACTGGGGGGTGACCTGGGGGGTGATCTGGGGGTGAAAAGTGTGCCTACGTGTGCTGGTGTCAATGGGCTGTTGGTGCACTAACTGTGAGATGTCTTCTCTCCTCGCGCCGGATCGAAAAGACCGCCACAAGGAGAGATGACATCACTTCCTCTGCCTGTGTTTACATTTACACAGCAGAGGAAGCATATCATTCACCGGGAGCGATCGCGAGGGGGTGGCCAGAAACCAATGGCCGCCCCCTCATCACAGATCGCACCCGAACGGAAAACCACCGCTCACTGTACTGGAGGGGGGTCCGATCGGACCCCCCACCCATACGAAGGCAGGCACGTACAGGTATGCGATTCTGCCTCCAGGTGCCATTCTGCCGATGTATATGTACAGTGAGCGGTCGTTAAAAACAAGCAGAAGTGAGAAGAAAGGGAGAGGTTAATGAGTTAACAGAGGATGTCACAAGGAAATTATTTCATTAGAAATAAATTACAGAGACAAGGAGTAGTGGATCTGTATGGATTATTTAAAATATTATATATTTAGTGTCATGGAAAAAAAAAAAGAAATCTGGTCTCCTCCATCCCCTAATAGCCGACCAATCACTCTCCTTTTTTGATAGATGGTCTGGGAGCCTTCACCCGAGCGCCAGGTGCTGTATCAGGGTGAAGGGACTCCCCCTCGGCGGAATTGGTCTAGGAGCCTTCACCCGAGTGCCAGGGGTTGCATCAGGGTGAAGGGACTCCCCTTTGGTGGTATTGGTCTGGGAGCCTTCACCCGAGCATCAATGGCTGCGTCAGGGTGAAGGGACTCCCCAACGATGGCAATGGTCTGGGAGCCTTCACCCGAGTATCAGAGGCTGCGTCAGGGTGAAGGGACTCCCCTTCAGCGGCAATGGTCTGGGAGCCTTCACCCGAGCGCCAATGGCTGCGTCAGGGTGAAGGGACTCCCCCTCGGCGGAATTGGTCTAGGAGCCTTCACCTGAGTGCCAGGATTTGCATCAGGGTGAAGGGACTCCCCTTCGGTGGTATTGGTCCGAGAGCCTTTACCCGAGCGCCAGGTGCTGCATCAGGGTGAAGGGACTCCCCTTCGGCGGCAATGGTCTGGGAGCCTTCACCCGAGCGCTAGAGGCTGCATCAGGGTGAAGGGACTCCCGTTCGGCAGCAATGGTCTGGGAGCCTTCACCCGAGCATCAATGGCTGCGTCAGGGTGAAGGGACTCCCCATCGGCGGCAATGGTCTGGGAGCCTTCACCCGAGTATCAGAGGCTGCGTCAGGGTGAAGAAACTCCCTTCGGCGGCAATGGTCTGGGAGCCTTCACCCGAGTATCAGAGGCTGCGTCAGGGTGAAGGGACTCCCCTTCGGTGGTATTGGTCTGAGAGCCTTCACCCGAGCGCCAGGTGCTACATCAGGGTGAAAGGACTCCCCTTCGGCAGCAATGGTCTGGGAGCCTTCACCCGAGCATCAATGGCTGCGTCAGGGTGAAGGGACTCCCCCTCGGCGGAATTGGTCTTGGAGCCTTCACCCGAGTGCCAGGGGCTGCATCAGGGTGAAGGGACTCCCCTTCGGTGGTATTGGTCTGAGAGTCTTCACCCGAGCGCCAGGTGCTGCATCAGGGTGAAGGGACTCCCCTTCGGTGGTATTGGTCTGAGAGCCTTCACCCGAGCGCTAGAGGCTGCATCAGGGTGAAGGGACTCCCGTTCGGCGGCAATGGTCTGGGAGCCTTCACCCGAGCATCAATGGCTGCGTCAGGGTGAAGGGACTCCCCCTCGGCGGAATTGGTCTTGGAGCCTTCACCCGAGTGCCAGGGGCTGCATCAGGGTGAAGGGACTCCCCTTCGGCGGCATTGGTCTGGGAACCTTCACCCGAGTGTCAGGGTGAAGGGAGTCCCCTTCAGTGGTAATGGTCTGGGAGCCTTCACCCGAGCGCTAGAGGCTGCATCAGGGTGAAGGGACTCCCCTTCAGCGTAATGGTTTGAAGTATATATTTTTCCAGGCGTTATCTGCTATAAACAGAAAATATGAAAAAAAATATACATTTTGGTATACATTATAACCGATAACACGTATGTTCACAGCTTCTTCATGTATGGTCACAGATTCTTAATTTGGTGGAGTAAATTCCCGGCATATGGGGCAAGTAGGGGCTTCCTGCAGCCATCTGTGGATACAATGAGAATGAAACGTATGAGAACATGGTAGTGCTCTCGAGTCCTCTGCATTATACTCACAGAGGCAGATGGAGCAGGTAGGCTGCTCCATTGCCGGTGGTCTGTGTGTTGCTGCCTCCTCCCGTCTCCTCCGAAGCTCTCCTCTTCTCCGGTTATAAGCCTGACGAGATTGCCTTCCCCGGGATCCACGTCTTGAAGCTCGTGGCATGGTGGTGGTGACCTAGAAAAAGACTAAAAAAAAATGTTTAATATTTATAATAATAACAATATATACAATAATACAATAGCAATATATTTAAATTAAAAATGCTAATAATCGCAGGAGACACAATGTGACTCGGTCAGCTCCCAGTGCAGGAAAGTTTTGAAACAATTGCAGTCCGGTTTGAACCGGTTTGCAGCCCACTGTGACATCACACACCTCATACCAGCTGCCACATTTCAGGCCTGGAAACTTTGACTGGGAATACCTCGGTCATGTAACAATGTAGCCAAATTTGATATCATTTCATAGATTTTACATATAATTAAACTGTACTATGGTAATTTTAATGGCTGTGTATGCTCGGTGTCATTCTCAGTATCTGTTCTTATTCTGTATGTATGGACTCTCCACAGTACCACTTCTCTTGTCCTGTATGCTGGGTGTTTTTCCAGTATCATACTTACCTAGGTGGATGCAGCATCTGTCCCCCGGCACCTCTACACGGAGAACCGAGTGATGGAACACCGTTGATTGCTCCGTTCTGACAGCTCAGTGAGCAGAGAGCTCCAGACGGTCAATCACAGCTCTCTGCTCTGCCCCCTCCTCGCTCACTGGAGCTCTGGGCTGTGGAGGGGGTGGAGCGGCCGGCTCAGGCTCTCAGCGGCTCACTGAGAGACTGATCCGGGTGTTGGTCCAGGGACCTGGCAGATCCCGACTTCTATTGTCGTAATGACGCAGACCCTGGACTGCCTTCTGTGACATCAGTAGAAAGTGGACTTCGGCCCGCTCTCCGCTGAAAACTGGTCACAGGAGTGCAAAACGAGCTTAGGCCGTATTTCTCCTTTAACCACTTCCATACTGAGCCTATTCTGGCACTCCTATCCTTCATGTAAAAATCATAATTTTTTTTTGCTAGAAAATTACTCAGAACCCCCAAACATTATAGATATTTTTTAAGCAGACACCCTAGGGAATAAAGTGGCGGTCATTGCAACTTTTTATCTCGCACGGTATTTGCGCAATAATTTTTCAAACGCCTTTTGGTTTGGAAAAAAAAACGGTTTCATGAATTGAAAAATAACAAAAAAGTAAAGTTAGCCCAATTTGTTTGCATAATGTGAAAGATGATGTTACGCCGAGTAAATAGATACCTAACTTGTCATGCTTTAAAATTGCGCACACTCATCTCATGGAATGGCGCCAAACTTCGGTATTTAAAAATCTCCATAGGCGACACTTTAATTTTTTTTTACAGGCTACCAGTATAGAGTTACAGAGGAGGTCTAGTGCTAGAATTATTACTCTCTAGGGCGGCACTTTGCGGG